>LS487482.1:48403-218988 GCA_900490705.1 Pristionchus arcanus
CCAACTGCGATTACCGTAGTCAGGGACACGATAGATTACGGTAGAAAAAATTTCAAATCGATTTGAGACATTTTGGCAAAAGAGTGCCCCAAGGCTAAAATAGTTGACACACCGAACCGGGGTATGGTGGGATTACGGTAGGGCACAGTGCGGTACCCAAAAAAATTTCCTCGACAAACTATGCATGTAGGCACAAAGAACGAAATTTTAGAACAAAAAACGAAAAAAAATCAGTTCGCGATGCCCGACCGCGATACCGTAGTCAGGGATACGGTAGGTTACTGTAGATTACGGTAGAATAATTTCCCGAACGATTTCAGCCACTTTGGCAAAAGTATGCTCCAAGGCTAAAATAGTTGACCCGCCGAACCGAGGTACGGTAGGGTTACGGTAGCCAGAAATCGATAATTGCATACTGTAGAACACTTTGGGATGTGTTTCAGGGACATGCTCCACCATGACCTACCACCCCATTTTGGACCATGACCCGGGGTACATGGGTCAAAACATGAAAGTCAGTTGGTGATCGAATCGAGATACGGTAGTCAGGTACGGTAAGTGGGGTTACTGTAGGTCACTATGGATACGGTACCAATTATCGATCGAACAAAAAATATTTCTAACCCATGTATAGGGATACATGGCGGAGCACTGACGCACGTGCGTCAGTGCTCCACCACGTATCCCTATACATGGATTAAAAAAAGTCGCCGGCGGCGTGGACACCTATGGTGCAAAATGAAGAAACATTTCCTTGCCAAGTCATTCGTTTATGGAGCAATGAAGATGGTACTTTGCAGAAAGTCGATGCAAAAAGCCTTCGAAGCAATGGAACGCGATCGTTAACCATTCGCCGAATCATGTTTGCCGAATATACATTATCAAAAGTTTCACTTCGCCTTTGTGATTAGCCAACGTTGAGTAACTGAAATGATCGAGAGAAGAGGGGATAACACCGCTCCTCCAGCAATCCCTGACAAGATAAAAATCACTGATTACTAATCACTACTGCCGACTAGTATTAGTCATCAAAAGTTACTCATTTTTCTCTTGCGCCCACAAATACCTCTCCTTCCATTTTTCGTCTCTAGTTTCCTCATTTGCCTACAAGAGATTTGCTTCGTCATCAGCCTACGTGAGATCAACAACTTATTCATTTCCCATTTCGTCCCTCTTCCCCTCATTCCTCGCCTTCTCTCTCATCTCGAACGGTCGCCGTCTCTTCTCTTCTCTCTCCGATGAAGCTCCTTCTCCTGCTGCTCACGCTCGCTTGCGTCGCGTGAGTTTTACTGATCGGTTGCTGATTGGTTCTCCCCGTGATCCCTTTACTAAAGGAAAAGGTAAAGGTCATCCCGTTAATCAAGGCACTTGCGTTCTGCGGGAGATCACTGCCAGTCCAGTGTTTTTGCCTATTTCTTTACTATCTCAACAAAATCGAAAATCGCGCTTTTATATTTGCCTTCGTAACGTCGTGTATAGGGCCCCTGCAATCCCGAATAGACTAATTAACTAATCAATATAAAACATGATTTTAGTCTCCTCCTCATCGACGCCGCTCCCTCCTCCTTCGAGTGCTCGTGCGAGCACGGGCGCTGCGTGCGCTGCTACTATGGCGGATGCCGACCGGGTAAGTGCTTTCCAATTGCTGTTGTTACTATGGCGAGTGGATCGTTTTTTGGCGAAATATCCTTAATATTGGAATCATGTGATCTAAATATATAATAAATAGTTTTAAATTTCGCTTTTTTTCAGTCGCTAGCTGCGGTGAAACGTCGTAGCGGAACATTCCAAGCTCGTCAAGCCCTCCACCTCTTCCTTTCTTTTTGTGTGTTTGATAAATGATGGAGGATAATCTGTAGTTGATCAGCAATCCTTATTGAAATACAGACAAAATATAGGCATATCTCGTTCATTGGGATGTATTTAATGTATTCAGCTACAATTGTATCACACACTGACGAGAATCGCAGCCAGGATTAATTGTCGATATTTATATTTTATTTTCGCTTTTGCTTTCATCTTATGGCTGACGCTGAAATAATTGAAATATTAAATTTACCATTATCTTTCAAAATGTTTTGGAAGAAGTTGTAGCGGATATGCTAGTCATATTTCGAGACTCGAATCTAGACTCGAATGATTGTAACCCTCACAAGTTCCAATGATCACAACGCAGGTGAAAAAGTGAGCAAGATTCTGTTTCATTTCATTTCCAAAGTTCTCGTGATGAGATTTCAATTGTAGAATCACACTTAAGAACAATTTGTGCAGCACCTTTCTTTTCCTCATTGTTTATGATTTTTGTGGCCTATCTATCAACTGTCACAGCAACAACATTCGTATCCGTCTCCTGGAACACAACATTGTATTTGTATTTATATTTACTGATGATCGGCATTCATATTATCAGAATATTCTAAGTCGCTTTTATTTTTAATGTTTTGTACTCGTCATTTGATATTTGAGAATGTATAAATTAAATTGCAGGTTTTGGGAAAATTTGCAAGCCTCTCCACTTTCTTGTCAAGATCTCAATGAAAATACTGGACAGAACATGTAATTAGGGGAAAAAAGAAACGCAACAATTTGCTCCCCTCTAGAATTGGTATCCAATTTCTGGCGTCTTGACTATGTTTCTCTTCAACTTTCTGAATCGAACCGAGACCGATCCTTACGCTCCATTGTACGAGATTTTGTATATTATCGAGGTTAGTTTGACTTTTGACAACACCCGTATTTGTCTTTCAACGGTATCGAAAAAGGCATCCATCGAACTATCCAGTTTGCAGTGTTTGTTCCTTATTGCCGACTTGATAATTTGCCCAACTGTCGCGTATGCTCTTCTATCAACAACCGCGCTGCATTTGAATGTATGATCTTTGAAAATATAATATTTGTTTTTTTTCATTTTTATAAATTATATTATATTTTTTATGAATTAAAAGTTTCCAGACACGACTTATTATCGCCTGCGGGATTCCAGTAGGATTTCTGGCCGGTGTTGCAAGAATCCCGATAATTCACTACCAGTATTACGGTGATGTATTCGGTTCGTTTAACGCTTCAGTATAGCGATAAATCATGGTTTAGTGTCGGATCTTGCACTAATTATGTCCAGTTTGTGTCGGGCGCAATTTATGAGCTACTTTTGCGGCATGTAAGTCTGATTTGTGAGTGAGATTGTTGTAATTTACACTACATTATTTATTCTACTGACATTCGCAAAAATTAACCAACCAGAGATCAACATGCGAAAAATAAATATGACTTTTTTTAGTTTGCCTCTAATTGCAATTGATCGACTGGTCGCAACGACACATTGGCGATGGTAATTATTGTTCTTAATTATTATTTTAGTTTTGTTTTAATAGCATAATTTAATAAATATTCAGGTACGAGAGTCAAAGTCGCAGCACTATTTGTATTTTCCTCGTCTCCGAAGGAATACTTGTAACATACTCCTTTGCACAGGCGTATGTCACTATTTATGGTGAGAAATCACTACTTTCGGCGTAATAGCTTCATTCAGCAACATCATCCTCTATTCCCGACATTGCCTTTCCCGTAACATTACTCACTCTTGCTTTGATTGGAGGCGTTGTAAGTAATTTTAAATATTTATAATTACGAAAATCGTATATTTCAAAATTGTTATTCAGCTATTCGTACCTGTGTACATGTTCAACATCCGTGAAGTTGATTTGCAAAAGAAAGGCGCGCAAATCAATCGTTATTCCGTTGCAAGATCCTATCAATTTCGCGAGAATGTCGCTATTACGAAGGTTTTTTAGTTGAAAATTGAAAACAACCATAAATTACGCAGTTTTTCTTCCGTCTCTCTATGCCAATTCTACTCTGCGCTATGCCAGCATTTTCATTCTATATGTTGAAAATAATTCTTAAGCGGATAGGGTAAGTCTGTTAACCATTGATCGAAGATTGAATTTCAGATAGCTCAGAAATTGCAATTGGTTGCGCATATTTGCAGCGGAAATGTTCGATTTCGGGCTGGGGATGTAAGTTGGGCACCGTTTTGCATAATTTCTCACTATTTATAAGGCCGTTTGCGTAAGAGCCGAGCAAAGCTCGGACAGAGTAAAAAAGTGTGTTCTGAGGCACAAATGCATTCAAGTTTACCGACAAGTTGTCGATAATACATTTTAAAAATTGCAAATTTCAGAACGATGGTCGTTGTAGCGCCGGGAGTGGTAATTTACGAACCACGCGTAAAGCAGAGTCTAAGGTGAGAACAGTTAGAGATGCGAGTAATCGTGCTTTCATCTTGAAAGATCTATAAAATTCCATTCTTTAAAGAAAGCTTGCACAATATTTCCAGAAAGCTCAGGATTTTTAACAAGGTTCTGTTCTACAACACCAAAACACCTGCTAAACCGAAGTGATTATTTTTATATTTTACAAAATTATAATTTTAATAAACCAGAAAGTTCATCACTCACGAGGCAGATTCAAGCATCTATTTCTCAATGTTGTCCCGAGATCTAAATGGTGTCTGATAAATCACATTTTATTCTCATAATCCAAGCGGATCAGACGACGCAGATTCTAGACAGATTATTAATTCCTCGCACTTTCTTCAATTACAATACACGGCTGCTTGTTCTATTGCCATGATCCAATTTCTATTCTCTATTTCACGTCATAAGTCTCTCGTCTTAACAGACCAACTCAACCCAGCAAACAGGTGGAAGTAATTCTTGCTTAGTTCCACACGCGTGATTCTTTTTCTCGTATCTGACTAACTGGAAATGTCATTTAACAACTCCTTTTGCTCGCATCTCCTCGCTTTTCCATACAAGAATTTTAAAAATAACTAATAAAATCTTCGTATACCTCATCCTGCGTTATTACTAGTGAACAGCATTGTTCATTTCCACATTACATTACAAGTTATTTTTACGTTTTTCTTTTCCGTTTAAATGTTTTTTTCCTATTCCCGACCACCTTCACTGTTTTTCCGTCTGTATTTGCTGACTAGTGCTCAATCGTATTTTCCCGGAAACGCCTGGCAGTATATAACTAGTGATTTCTAGAGCACATATCACCGTCTTGATTCCACCTCCACTTAGTGCCAGTGGAATCACAAATCCTTATGTTCCTTCTCAATTTCCTGAATCGATCTGTGACCGACGGATACTACCCACTGTATGAGACGCTCTACATTTTAGAGGTGAGGTCTTAATTTGGAAAATTAAAAATAGAAATATACTTATTTCAGTGCTCTCTTCTCCTCGCTGATTTACTAATCTGCCCTACTGTCCTCTATGCATTACTAGCTACAACTTCATTGCATTTGAATGTACAATATTCATCACTTTTGTAATTAAAAAATCGGCTTTCAGACCCGTTTGATTATTGCGAGTGCAATATGTGTAGCATTCGCTGCTGGAATAGCACGACTTTTGCTCATCCATTACCAGTATTATGGCAACGTATTCGGTCAGTTGGTTAATTTATCAGGCTCATTATTATTATTATCTTTCTGTGAAATTAAATTTGATTAGAATTCCAATGGAACTCTAACAGAATTACATTATCTCATCTTATTGGAATTCCGGCATAAAATACAACAAGAGAGCTCTAATTTTTGAGCAGCGGTTCTTAGTTCAAGAGTTGATAAAATAATTTTTGCCATTCTTAGTGTCGGATGGCGCCGTTATTCTATGCAGTATGTGTCGTGTTCAACTTATGGGCTACTTTTGCGGAATGTGAGTTTATTCTTTGTCCCCTCTTTGTCCCTAGATTGTTCTATTTGAACGCCCGTAAGCTTGATAACCAGTCCCATCCGCATACAGCTTCCACATATTTATTATAATTCACGTCAAATTACAGCCTACCTGTTGTAGCAGTCGACCGGCTGATCGCAACTACCAATTGGCGATGGTTTGTGATCTTTTCAAATTGAGAAAAACGGTTAAAAACAATATTTAGGTACGAAAGTCAGCATCCATCAACAGTTTTGATATATTTGATAACTCAAGTTTTGTTGATTGTTTACTCATTTTCTTCTGCGTACTTCGTCGTGTATGGTTAGTTTCCGGGTTTCGTCGGATATTCGCTTATATTCTGGTCTTCAGAGATGATTACTGACGTCGCTTTCCTGCTCGCTAGCTTAACGCTCTCTGTGACCGGAGCTATTGTAAGTCTCGTAACACTTTTTTTTTTAATTTAAAAATATTTATTCAGTTATTCCTTTTCGTTCATATCTTTAACGTCCGTGAAGTTACTACTCTCAAGAAAGGCGCGCAAATCAATCGATATTCTGTAGCGAGAACGTATCAGTTTCGCGATAATGTCGCAATTACGAAGGTCGTTTTAACGAATTTCAAAATCAAATATAAATAAAATAAAATATTTTTAAAAAATGAACAGAACTGTGCTTCAGTATTTCTTCTGGTTAGCGATTCCGCTGATGATTTGCATTATTCCGACGTTTTCGTTCTATATGAGGCCGTTCGCGTAAGAATCAAGCAATGGTCGGCACAGCAAAATTTTAGGAAATTGGGAAAACTTGGGGATAGAGGTTTTCGAGGGTGCTGATCATCGCTATCCACTTCATTTTGCTCTTACTCGACCGGTGCAGCCGTGCAGCAACCTTGCTGCCGCGCACTATTTTTGTATATCTCGGTTTACCGTCAACGAAATGCTCTGAGAATATAACAAGGTATGTAATTTTCCATGGCGAGTCGATCCATGATATTTTCGTTCCATGAAAAAATTTTGTTCGCCCAGAAAAATTTCTTTCTCAAATTCTAGGGCGCAGTGGAAGCCGAATTTTATATTGGCAGATGCGCCTCATCGAGAGGATCATTATTTATACGCAGACTATGGGGTTTAAAATTGAGGAACTTTTTCTATCTTATTTTTTTCATTTACGAAACACGAAAGAACCACGAAAGAACACGAAAAAGAGGTTGAAAATCATTTCATTCCACACTCGACGCCCAAAGTTGCGCGGTGTTGAGGAGAATGAGAAGGAAAGTGAAAATGAAAAAATATTTAGAAAAAGTTCCTCAATTTTAAACCCCATAGTATGCGTATAAATAATGATCCCCTCGATGAGGCGCATCTGTCAATATAAAATTCGGCTTCCACTGCGCCCTAGAATTCAAGAAAGCAATTTTTCTAGACGTACATACATTTTTCATGGAACGATAACATCATGGATCGACTCGCAATGGAAAATTACATACCCTGTTAAATTTTGAGAGCATTTTGTCGACGGGGAACCGAGATACCGAAAAATGGTGCGCTGTTGCATGGTTGCAGTACGCATGCACCGGTCGAGTTAGAGCAAAATGAAGTGGATAGCGATGATCACCACCCTCGAAAACCTCTATTCCCAAGTTTCCCATTTTACTAAAAAGTTTGCTGTGCCAGCCCCCACAGCCCATTGCTCGATTCTTACACATCCGGCCTCATATTCTGAAGGCAGTACTAGAGCGAATCAGGTAATTTATCACCAAAATTCGCGCAATAATGTTTTTTTCACTTGCTACTTCTCATCGTAGATAATCTATGTTTTCATTAAGACAATTCGTGTGGCTACAAACGTTCGCAATTGAAATGTTCGACTTGTCTATTGGCGTGTGAGTTCCCCTGTTAGCTCTGACTAATCCTATAGGAATAAACGATCGAAATCAGAAAAAAAAATTGATTTAGAGCCCAATGATTGACAATTGTAAAACTATGAGTTCATGCGAACCGTGTTGAAAACTGCGGCTTGGAATCGAAACATTTGAAGCATACGTTCCAAAAACCATGATACATGGCTGCGCAGGTCTGCCAGAAATCATGGCAGGCTTGCGCAGCCATGTATAGGCCATGCATTGCCATGTATTGCTACATGGGGTCGCCGGCGGCGTGGACACCTATGATTTGAAGCGTTATATTTTCAGGACCATGATCATTATGGCTCCTGGCGTCGTAATTCACGAACCGAGAGTGCTGCAAAGTTTGAGGTGAGCTCGAATCACATCCTTCTTGTTACCAGACCCCCATCAAAACTCATAATTCAGAAGAATTCGCTTCTTTGGCAAGGAAGTCTACAAGAGCACCAAAGTGTCGGTCGAAGTAAAGTGAGATTTTACTATATTTCAAATAACATATATATTTTCTTGTAATTTCAGAAGCTCAGTTTCTCAAGATGTTGATGGGAGTATTTATTTCACGATGCTGTCGAGAGACCTCGAATATAGAGCGACTGTTTCTCAAAGATAAAATGCTATTTTACAATATCCTTTGTATTCTTATACATGATTGAAAAAAAGAAAAAAAATGTATAATTCTCCCGCCCAATCAGCAAACAATTTGAATTCAACACAACTTGACAGATCCGTTTGCGATTAACCAGCTCGATTTCCATTCCATTTCATACATTTGATCTCGCGATAACGAGCAAACGCATCAAAAATGGATTTAATAAAACGAGCAAACTGAACACGATAAATTCGTTATCGCTTGAAAGCGGATTATCCGGGATCGCACCAACATACATATCGGGAGAGATTCATTGCACCATTCATTGCACCATCATTTCCCTGTGATGGCACCACCCTGGATGCTGGTTCTTCTATTCGCCTATGTCGTCTCGACAGTCCATGCGGTCACCTGTCGACACAAAGAATTTGGGATTTCCGTCGTGAACAGACCAATCGACTACGAAACGTGAGTTATTATTGTTACTTGTTGTGTAAGAAAAGGAATTTCAGCAGAACTTGCGAGGGCGACTTCTGCGCGGTTACTGCGAACAGAACAGGCCATATTCAGAGACTCACCTGCGTAAATGGAACAGCCTTCGCAAGCTTCAAGAACCGCTGCTGGTCTACTGAACCTACTCAGTATTTATCGTTTCGAAACTCATATTTTGCAGAAAAAAACGACAACCATGTCCAGCAATGATGCATCAACTTCTCCTTCTGTTAAGCAGGCCATCTTTGAGATTGAATACATCAAGTTCTTCTCAAAAGTCAAAGATACACTGGGCCAGTTCATCCACAAAATATTCTCACTGTATCACTAAGAAATCGATAAATTGATATCAAAGAATAGAAGATTAACTCAATACTGCAAATTCTTTGAACTGCAAATTCTTTGATGGCTAAACCGTAAGAGATTCTGCATCTTCATTTCTTCTTTGTTGAAAATACGTCAAAACATATCGCCGTGTGCATTCTACATTCGTACGGTGCTATGTCGGATGAGAACCGTCGGATGAGAACCGACTTGATGATAACCGGCCAAAAATTTTTTTCTACGTTTGTGATGTTTAGAACACCCTGGAAAAATACTACGACGCTCAACAATTTTTTTGGTTCTCATCCAGTCGGTTCTCATCCGACATAGTACCTTTGAGATCAAGTTGACTATGACAGGATATAAATTGTGAAAAGAATCTTCTGCTGTGTGCGTGATCAAGACAATTGGGTGTAATCGCTTTCGGATTAATCCGAAACCGTTGCTGCAACAGAATTACCTCGCGATAACGAGGAAGTTCTACAAACGGGGATTATGGACAATCGAATGACAGTTTTACTGTTCACGAAACGGTTAGCACTAGCCGTATCGCATGATTTTATTTATCGACGACGATTTTTTTTGAATTATTGTTTACTACTTTGGCAGACAAGTGTTTATTTCTCAGAAAGTGCTTCTCCACTGTACTTCTTGCAAATGGTAAATAAATTGTTTGACCTCATCTTATACTTCTAATTAGATAAATCCAATCCGAGCACTTCGAAAACATTCAATGCTTTGATCTCACAATTACGAGGGAATGCAAGAACAGCGGATTATTCTCGTGACCAAACTAAAAGAGAACCCGCTCGCTCGAAATCGGATCAACATCTCGTACAATATATATTGAGTTTCATCGCCGATTCTCACTCTGCAGTGATGCTCTCGTTACTTCACTGCCTTGTAGCATTCTTCTATTTATCCTCGGTCCAGGCTGTGACTTGTCGAGATAGGATTTACTCACCTTTCCATGTGCTCCAACCGGCCGACTTCGATACGTAGGTTTTCGCATTTTTCTCGGGTATTAGCCTCCAATTTGCAGAAAGACCTGTGAGGGAGATTATTGCGTTGCATCAGTGAACAAGACTGGACATCCATTTGTGAGACATGTTTGAGCTCTTTCAGTTTTGTTATCTCAGTGAAAGCCAAATATTTATACATATATTGGTAATGTATTTCGAGGTTTTACATGTTTTAGAAGCAAGGATGCTTGAATGGCACAGCATTTGCAAAGTTCAACGATCGTTGCTGGTCCACTTCTCATTACGATGACAGTTTCGATTGTCTGTGCGCAGAGTATGAGCTTCTATTTTTATGTTCTTTCAATATTGATATGTTGTAGTGCAAACAACTGTTCCGATAAAGTGAATCCTCTCTCAGTCAAGCTTGGAGGTATTCTTAAATGCGGAGCAGGCTATGTAAGCTGTGCCTAAAAATATTAATTTCTGCTTGCTAATCTTCCTCTAGAATTGTGAAGCCTGTGGTGCAATTGGCGCCGTTCCTAGAACTACGATCAGTGAATACTGTAGTTGGACCTCGTTCTACAACATTGAAGAGTGAGTATTAATTATCTCTAAGGCTCACGCTCAAATGAATGATATTGCAGCGTTATGCAGCCTCAATCGTGCACCCGCATAGCATATGACAGATACGAGAATGTTCGCTGCAAATGCAATACTGTAAAAATATGATAGTAGATGGAATGAAAATTGTTGTTTTTAGTCCGATTTCTGTGCAACAAAATTGTTAATGGAACAGAAATTACGATCTTCCTCTGTAAGGCTTCTAATATTCTACTTTGGCAAAGTATTTTCATTAAGGTTACTTGCTATTTGGACTCAACTCGTCAGAAAACATGCACGGTGAATTGATCCGTATAGCATTAGGTAACAGGGATTGCAGGGTGATTTTTGCTACGCACAACGATCAAAAGAAGCAAAAAACAAAATACTCATCCGAGGTTGTATCACAAATAACGAAACGCTCTTCCCTGGTCTGTATCAGGTATTTTTCCTTTATTTTAACAGAAGTTATCCAATTTCAAATCCAATTGTTTAGGTTGGATTAATGACAACGCAATATAATGAGTTTGCTATTTGCAACAAATCCTCTTGCAATGCCGTATGGGACACCGCTCTCCTCAACGTTCCATGTTAGATTCCTGTAGCTAATTTCGAAAATCCATTTTTTCTATTGGAAAAATCAACAATCTAGATACTGCGACAACTTCTACAACAACTACCTCATCTTCAGGCGCCACGAAAAGCCAGACACCGACTACTATCCCAGGTGTGACTATTTCCCAAAACAATTATATCACATCTATATCATTGGATTACAATCACTCTCTGAAGCCAATACATAACAAGGGACAGCTGTCGCCAATTCATCTTGCTCGAATGATCACTACACTTATAGGAATTCTCATAACTGGATTGATTCAAATAAGAGAACTTTTATAACAATTTAATTTCAGTTCATCCAACAATATCTGATACGGGATATTCCGATTGGGAAACGAGTACCGACAATGAAGAAAAGCCGACAACGTCTCTCAATTCTGCGTCAACCACATCTCCATCAAAACAGATAATATTTGAGACCGCATACATCAAGTATTTCACGACTATGAAACTGGCACTGGACCAGTTCATCGGTACATTACTTTCACTGTACCGTTAAGAAATTAATAATGTGATAGACTGAGGATAAATTCTTGTTAAAAAACACTCAAATTGTACACATTTGGTTTAATCTGGCACATGTATACAACAGTTTAATCTCGCGATAACGAGGAGATGCAATGAAGTGGCATTAATCCGTTCAATAATGGAACGACAAACTGTGAAAGATTTAGGAGAAATTCGGATCAACCACACCACATATGAAAATGGTATCGATGTCGCTGCTATTGAGATAACAGATCGCTTCAAAGTTATCAAATTATTATTTTGCAGGTCGATTTGAATTGTATCTTTCTTCTGAAAAACTCTTTCTTGTTCTTCTCACACGTTAACTTTGAAATTCATACGGAAACGGCATTGTACTTGAACGGTCTCGGGTAGAGAACTGATCACAAGAGGGGTTTAAATAATTATTAATTTCGTCGTTCTTATTTTCGTTTCAATTCACGTAATCAGCATAATAATAAGACAATTTTATTCAAACTGGAATCACACTGCACTTGTACGGCCTTGGATAGAGTACCGATCCGAAAATGGGGTTGAAATCTAGTGGATCGACTGCTTCGAATCGATAGTTGAGCAGAAGTGTTCCGAGTACGAGGAAGATCTCGGTTCGCGCGAGGCCTGAGGGGTGAAAAAGATTAGCAGAAACTAGAGCTCAAAAGCAGCCGTCTCTTCATTTCGCACACTCTCTCATCGGTCAGAGAGGCCAGAGAGTGCTCGAAATGAAGAGACGGTTATTTTTCGAAGTCCCCGTTATTAGATGAGAAACTCTTGACAGTGTCCTAGTTCCATGTCATGTAATTCGTTATGCTGCTCTTCATATGAAATTTTGATGGCGATTGGGAGATGTCGATGAGGTAGATTGATGGTATTATTTACATGCATGATAGCAAGGAAACCCTCACCTTCTCCGACACACTGCCTCTTGCCCAAGCCGAATGCGACCATTCGTTCAGTGGCTTTCTGCAACAAATTAGATATTTTTATTGTTTCTTTTAAAATAAAAATATTATAAAACCTTGTTCACAGTCTTCCCATCTGCCTCCAGAAATCTCGATGGCCTGAACTCCTCGGGGTTCTCGAAGAGTGGATCATCCTTGAGCACCGAATATATCTGTGGGAAGGTGAGCGTGTCTTTGGGAATGCTCTTGCCGCACACTTCAGTGTCTTCGGTGCCTGGAAAGATTCTTCCTCCGATTATCCTTGATGATTTCAAAGATAGCACATGAAGAAAAGCCTGACAAAATGCTCACATCGATGGAAGAACACAAATGACAGTATATTAGCCATTCTCTGCAGTTCAGCAATCGCAGCTATGAAATAGGGCAGCTTCGGCTTGTCGCTCATCTGGATTCTCCTGTCCCTACCGACCACCGACAGCAACTCGGATCGGATTTTATCCTGGAAATATAAATAAATTCTCAAGCTTCGGTACATTTCCGGTCTATTGCGAGAATTTATTTGTGGTCAGGGCTAATCGTGGTAATAACCGGCGAATACGAGTAGGGAGATCATCGGATGTTACATACCTGTTCGTCCGGGTTCTTCATCAGGTACAGAAGTGCCCATTTGAGAGTGATACTTGTCGTCTCCATGCCGGCCATCCAGAAGTCGACGACGATTGCGTGCAAGTTCTCAAGGCTGCAACGATGCAATTTCAAGCCTACACATAACGATAAATGATGTGGAGCAAAGTATCAGTTATTAGCTCAAATTTGTGCTGAATAATGTGTTTGGATCAAAATGCCCGCGAAATGTACACGATCACGTACTCAAGGTTCTCATTCTTCTCCATCTCTCCCAGATATGCCTCGACGAAATTCGATGGCTCGTGGTCGGAGTGGAAGTGCTCGGAGACTTTGTTGACCTCGTCTTCGATGAATTGGTGATACTATATTTTTTTGTTCTTTTTTGTTCACTACGATTAACATAATCATATTTTAATTCAAGTAAGCTTGTTTCAAACAAGACAGGTGAAGAGAGGCTAACCTGTTTCACATTCTCATACGGCTTCCTGAATCCCTCTTCTCCTATAATCGGCAGGTTCTTTGCCCACGGCCACGCTTGCACCATGAGTACGAAGAAGTTGTCCTGTAATTTATTCTTTTCCTCTTCCCTGGCACTTCCATCTCTGAACACGGTTATCCTAATCGCCTTCACGTTATTTCTAACAATGTTGTATACTAGAGCTCAAAATACGGGTAATCGTCAATTCATTCCTTGTGTTCTATCACCGGTCAGAGTGGGATTGTAATTGCCTGCTGTCATTCCAAAATTTCTACGGACCTTCACCGTCATCAGATGCTTCGCAATAATCCCATTGAACATATCGAATCTCTGCGTGTCATCATACTCAAAGTGATAGCCGAACAGAATCTCGGTGATGATGTTTCCGATGCATAGCTGAAGTTAAATATTTAATAATCATCGTCTTCAATGAACATCTCTAAGATCTCGCACGAAAAGGATCTTGATCTTGCTTCCAATGCACATCTAACATCATAAATTGGTTGATTGATTAATTTTTTTACCTGAATCGGCACTCCGATATTGTACGGCGTAACGCCGTCATTCTTTGCCTTGATTTGCTTCAGCATTTCGTCGATTGACCGATTCACCTGATTATATATATTTTGTTGACCCTTGTTCGTTTCTATGCGACTCATAGTGCAAAAATATGTTTCCGGGAATCAAAACTATTGTAGATTTAGTGTTCGCATAAGCATGCAAGGTGTACCTGTCCCTCCAGATTGCCTCCCAGCGCGAGATCCCTCAGTATTCTCAAAGACGTCCTTCTTTGATTTCTCCACACATCACCATCAGCGATAAGTAGGCCCGTCTGATCGTGCTGAATATTTCAGTAAATGAAATGTTGCAGTGGCAGTCATTTAATTTTTGCAGCGCGATAGTGGTTTTTTAATGTTTCTTTATTCTTCGTATTGGTGAATCTATTGAAGTAAAAGACTAACCATCTGCAGAAGAGTCTCAGGAGGGAGATGGGATCGACCAGCGAATGTGTCGGCTAATATTATGAAATATTATTTTAAAAAATAGAGAAAAAGCAAAAAAAATAATTTTACCTTGATTTATCAGTGATTCCTTGATCGTTTCGAAACTAGTAAACATGACGATCGGTCGAGGTAAGAAAAGAGTGAAGCAACCATCTGTAAAAATAATTTTATCAAGAGCACAAAATAAATTCTTACCATATTCTTTGCCGATTTCATGCACTCGCTCGTTCAGGAACTCTGGATTCAGCTGAAATTCATGTGCATTTTCAAGGCAGTTTCTGGTACTATCGAGTCCGTTCGTTCCTATCGAATTTCACAATGGGCTACAGACTAAACCAAAAGGGACCAATGCCAAAAAAAGCTTATGGAAAATCTGAAATTTAAAAATGAGAAATTCACTCACATGATAAAGATTTCCGACCAACGGCAATGGAAAGGGTCCCTTGGGATACTTGCGAACGTTTCGATAGAACGTAACAATGTAGACGAGTACGAAAATGGCGAATAGATACAGAATCATGGTCAGGACGCGGAGATGCGGCGATATCTGAGTAGACGAATGAGGACAAATGGGGACGATTTCGCACTCGTTATCGGACCAGAGACGTTTGGTCGTTCAAAAACAAGAGTTCGGTGCCCTGTAATATATGGGGTGATCGTCTTATCAATCCACAGCAGCACTTTTTAGAATTAGAGATTGAGAGAGTGTGTGTTAGCAAGAGACGATTATTTTGATCTCTCTACACTGCACTGACACGCAAACAGAGGAAAATGTTCGACGGCGATGGTTTTTGGTGTTCAGTGAGCCTTATTCCGTTGTACTTGATATCGGTAACGAAGAAATTTGTCACGATCTCTGTCTTTTCTTCAAGATGCAATTTCGCCCCCACAACCGTTGTCGTTCCAAGAGACCCGAACAAAGAAAAGAATATTAACTGCACCAATTGCGAATTCATGATCATCACATCGTTGATAGATCTACATCAACTACACACTAAACACATCGCTGTTTTGACACCACTAGATTATCTTTGTTAGTCATCTCTGAATTATTGGGTGCTCGAGATCGGAGTCAATAATATTTCGAATACACCTCTCCTATTAAAGGGGGATAGGCATCAATATTTTCGTGCATAAACTGGCATCGTAGGATGATAGAGAATGGCTACCCGATCAGAGATCACTTTATCAGATGTTCTAGAATTGCCTCTGAAGCTCACTACGGAATTTTAAAGTTCATTGATATTTCAGGCAAGATTTGGAGTACTGTATTCTCGTATTGATTTTATTGGATTGGCAGTCGAAAATAGCGGCAATAGTGAGGATTGCACTCGGCGGGAGTCGAACCAGCGGATGTTGGAAAGCTATGCAAAAGCACAACCACTAGGCTACGAGCCATGGTGATCTCTTTGCCCAGAGTCACTATGATAAGTGCGTAGAGCTTGGGCAATTTACAGTAGGATTGCAACGTTTCAGGCTCTTCGTGGTGGGACCCACCAACTTTGATTGATGCCTACCCCCCTTTAACACTACTTTTTGAGACGTAGTTTCACATGATCTCTCGCCTGTCAGACAGAGCGAGAGAGCAGGCGAAATGGAGAGAGTCAGACATAAATATCAAGTTGAAAGAAGCTATTATCCGCTCGGGCCTCGAGTGATCTATGAAGCGAGCTGAAGATTGCGCTTTGACACAGGCGGGTACATTTTCTTTGGCTACAATTCGAAATCGAAAGGGTTTCTGCCTTTCCCACGCTCTCTTGATAGTCTAGCCGACCAGAGAGTGTTACAGACAAGAAGTTGACATTTTAATTACGAATTATAGCTACAATTTTTCTGATTTTTCGATTCCGGCAGGCCAGGCTACGTGCATTTTGCTTCTTTAGGCTAGCTTGTACATAAAAGTACACATGGTCAAATTTTGGATTACATCCACACTCGTGTTTACCATGTTTTTTTTTCAGGACAGGTTATTCAAGTCAGAAACCATGAAAACACTCTCTGACCGTTCGAAGTGTGATTCTCACGCGCTAATTGTGGTTTAAATCGCGGATTGTGAATGACGTTACGAATTCTTGCCCAGATCTTCATCAGGCGTGTGTGACAAGAAATTAAGCGCGTGTCAAAAACTTACTCGATCGCTGAGAGAGTCTTAGATTGGTATAGAAATTGTCATAATCTTCAGACTATCCTAGATCATCCAGCGTGTTGATCTATGAAGCGAAATACTGGCACAGGCCACTACAATTTTGAGATTCCACTCTTTCTCGCGGCTCCAGCTGGTAAGAGAATGCGCTTAGTGGAGAGGTCGTAACTCAAAATACGAATTCAAGCTACAATTCGACATCTCCTTACTTTTTTGATCTTGGGCAGCCCAAGCTACGTGCGATTCGGACTTCAACTATCGGCCTATCATTGTGTATTCAATGCTCTCTGATCATTTTTCTTTCAGAAAAAAAGGTTGATTCAGTATGTGAACATGTCTGACCGTTTAAGGTGTTGCTCGCTCGTTTAAAAATTTCAATTCATTTTCGAGACACAACGGAGTATTGTGGATTCGCTTTGAGGTGGCATGTGTGACACACACATTAGGCGCTTATCAAAACTTCCTCAACATCCGAGAGAGTCTTAGTTTGGTAGAGGGAGGAGCCGTCATAATCTTCAGAAGTCCCCTCATTTTGTCGCGGAAATTCCCGCCCCGACTAGGATCGCGTCATTCTAGCCTAGCCCAGCTAACGTGTTGCTTGGACATTTTCAGATTTAGTGTCAACTCTACTAACACATGCCAGTCTCGCACGAAGAGCGCACGACGGATATCATTGTTGGGTGCATTATATTTATGGTGAGTTTCCAAATTTCCTCTTTTTTTTCAAAATTTAATTCCAGATAACGATCCCGGGATTTTGCGCAACATTGTTCGCAGCGATTGTTTTGTATCGACACAAGACATTTTACAGCGGATTTGGAAGGATATCAGCACTACGATCGATTTCAGGTAGGGTTTTTCTAGGACATGCAAAGTGAACATCGTTTTAAATTTCAGACGCTGGAGTTTTGCTCTGCTTCATAATCTGTTCAGCTCCACTCACAATAACGTAATTTTGTTAAAGCCTTTCAAAGAAATTTTTTATCATAATTTCAATAATATACAGCTCTGACCGTTCCGAAGTAAACGTCTACAATCGTAAAGTCGGGCAGATACAGCTCTTCTTCCAAGCCACATCATTTCACGCCGCTTTGATCCTCTCGTTGAACCGATTCTGCGCTGTGGCTGTGGCTGGCAGGTTTGAGATACAAAAACTATTTTTATTCCGGAATAATTTTAGTGACGCAAAAATTGCTCAATTTAAAAAAGTAACACCCAGAAATCACTTGAGTTTCAATGGTAATACTTCCTTGACGAACGGCGATTCCAATGATTGGTTCTTCTTATCGCCTATAAAAATATTTTATCCTGAAGTGGCAGTGCATTCAAGACATTGATTTGCTTCCAGTTACAATCAACTCTTCTCCGTCGATCGAACGCGATGGTTCCTTTTGTGGATACTGGCAGTTAGTGTCGCATACAACTCGGTCTTCTTTATTCGTGAGTAATTCATAACCATTTTTATTTATTATTATTCAAACTCGGGTCAGTGGATTGGTCTTCTTTCCTTGTCACAGTCGTAATGGCTGGAGAAAGAGTTCATTTTTCATTATTTTATTTATTGATATTAAAATTTGTGAAGCTTTGTGTATGTCCTTGTATGTTTCGCTATATTTCGATGTTTCACAGACTATAGTCCGTGCGATAAACTTAGCCGTCTATGACGAGTGTTGTGAATACTAGGAAACTTCGATGTATAGCCATCTCAGTTTCGTGTTTTTGTGGACCGTGGGAGTAGCCTTATCAATCCTAATCTTGACTCTTTGATCTTCCCTTCACTTTTAAAGATCGTCAAAACACGCCTTCAAAAATCGGGGTCTCAACTTTCAGTCACGTACTATTGCTTGTGGTTTAAATGTTGATTGCTCGGAAAAATAAAAAAAAAAGGTAAAGACATTACAAGACATGAACTTGTGTGTTGTTTTATAGTAGTAGTGGTTATTTTTTTAAGTGAGTAATTTTCAATCGACAATCATTGAATTTTCCCTGCAAGCGTAAAAAATATCTGCACTATCCGTTACGCGGCATCACGCGATGTTTCGTCTGTATCAAAATGTGTGATGTTTCAAAATGTGATGCGCATCATATCATAAGAGATACTTTAGATAACATAAAAATTTTTTTTTAAATATTATCACATCTACTATGTCTTTATGTTGCGTGCACTTTTTATGACTTTTCACTTTTCAGGAAGATATTTGTTTGCCAAAAAGTGAAATAAAAGCTACACTTGGGTACACCAGACAGGTGATGAACTAAGTGAACTGTGAACCGGATACATCAACATTAGTCAATATCCGTTCATGTCATGATTTGACGTATTTGCAATAGTAGACTACGCTTTAGCCTAGTTCCTGGTGTAATCAGGAACAAAAAGCCGATGATTCGTATCCAGATCAATCTAGAGATCTCTGAATATGGATGCAAATCTGGCCTTTCCCAAATTGTTATTGCTTGAAATTCTGAGAATCTGAGAAAGCTTTGATCAGTTTTGCAACATGCTTCGAACAGACAAAAAGAGTATGAAACGAGTCAAAGATATTCCTTTAAAATGCTCTTCCGTGCACTATAGTGAGATTGAGTCACTCATCTGAGCGATCTCGAACACACTGTTACCTGTGCAAGAAAATGACGCAATATTTTTTTTAAAAACCGTTTTCAGCCGACTGCAATTCCCACTACAACACGACGTCACTCATCTGGGAGTTTGACAACAGCCCGTGCGGGCAGGTACGTGAGAAATATTCGGTATTTTTCTATTGGGGGAAAAGCGGGACTAATACAAATAAAAATCAGTTGAATTTTGATAATACTATCTCACTTTACAACAGCCCGTGCGGGCAGGTACGTGAGAAATATTTGGTTTTTTTCTGAGGGAAACCGAGTCACTTTCATTGAAGTAAATATTTTGTAAGCGTCGTAAGATGTAAAAACATTGTTTCGAAATTTCATTACAACAGCCCGTGCGGGCAGGTATGTGAGATTTGAAAGGATTTCTTGGGGATTAAGGGATTTGCCAGAAACAAATCTGAGTCGAGCATAACATGAAACACTTGAACAGGGAAATTTTTAAAGCGAAATTGTCGCTGAGTGCCTTACAAAATACAGGGACGATTTTTTTCCAGGCCATCGCTCACTACGTCGACTTAATCGGCACCCTTTCTCTATTTGGATTCATACTTCTCATTGACATGGTCACACTGTACTTTCTGCGGTTAGCGAACAAAGTGAGACATCATGCAGGCAGTTCATAAAAACTTTATTTTTTTATTATTTCTGAAAATTACTTTGAAAAAAGTGAAACATTGATGAACGTAAAATTGGGACCTTAATAATCCATAATTTAGCGTTTAGTCATTCCAGAAGTTAGCAGCGGCCGGTGCTCCGGATAGCAAAGAGCAGATTAAAAGACGAAAGCAGGAGTTCCGGTTCTTCCTTCAGGTAAATTTCCTCGTCATAAATGTGAAGAAGTGCTGGTTAGCAACTCGCGACCCTCTGCATGATTACATTATTCATGCAATAATGGTCATTTTTAGGCAGTAATCGTGTCCGTCCTCTACACGTTCGCCTTCTTCTCGTTTCATGTGCTGTCGAAGATCGCGGAAACGAGGTTGGGCTAAATAATCTTAAAAATTTCCCTAATTTTGACATCTTATTTTGCATCTTGTGATGTGTGGTTAGGTGCATGTCTACCTAGTGAGATTTTACTAGCTAAAACTCAGTTCGTAATGCTTCTTGTTTTGACCGAAATATTATGTGACGTATCGGCTAACACAAATTAGTTCGCATGATCGAACAAAGTCAAAATATTTTTACACAGATCTCTTTTTTCACTCATATTAGGCTTCTTGTTTGTATTACGGATACTCAAGAGTGGGGAGAGGAATAAACGGCTTTTTTTCAGATGGACGAAATTCCTGTGCGTAACGTTCATGTGGTCCTTAGCGCACGCTTGTAGCGGGTGAGTTCAATTGATTTTATTTCAACGGCACTATATCGGATGAGAGCAGCTTCGCAATGTGTTCTCTTGCATAACAGTTGTCTCTCGGGTCGTAGAGGTCTCATCCGATATTTTATTTCGTGTTATTTCAACTATGTAGACTGCTGTTAGAAAGATCATCGATTCTCCTTATAAAGTATAGTGCACTTGTAGTGTCAACTTGTCTAGCTTAGATCAATAATGGATGGAAATGTGTATGATGCATTCCCACACACTTTAATCACAAATGGCATCATGAGATCGAGAGACTATGTTTTCCAAGATTAGAAAGCCGGAAATAACATGGGGATTAATCGTTTCTGTTCACGATCATTTTGTTTTTGTGCAAAGTGAAACTTGCTACAAACCATAATCGAATCATACGATAATCACATTAGCCAGTAGCTTGAACCTAGCATCAATATTCATGCTAAGACGAACAGCGAAGATCGAATTATACGTTTCAGTAGGGAATACTCAGTAATTCTTGTCAAAATGAAAAAGATGTACTGTATTCTTCTTAGTGTAGCATAGAGTGGACAAGAGGAAGAACACAATTATACGTGTTTTCTTTTCGAAAAGTTCTCAATCTTTCAGAGTAATCGTCATTCTCTGCAACAAGGAGATGAAAGCGATTATTAAACGACCGAGACAAGCACTATCACTGATGCGATCAACAAGGAGTCACTCGGATATGAGGGTAGGTATTACAATAAGTGAAAATAATAATAATCATTCCACAAAAAAGCATTGTAGAGAATGAATAAAAATAATTATTATTTTTCCAGCACTTCGTTCCACAAACAACAACGGTAACCGTTCTCCCCAAGAGCACGACTACTTCGAGATATTGAATGATTTGTTTTCACAATTTTTGCATGTAAATAAATGAATTTTTTCTCATCTCAGTAGCCTTTTCTTCAATACAAAATTGTAAAAAATATTATGCCCTGGGGCCATGCTTCTCCCATTTGCACCACAAGCATAGTTTGAGATCGGAACCATCCAGGGACGGGTCGAAACACATCACATTGAAATCATTCCTTCAGTTTTGCTTGTTTACTAGCATCATTCGAAATGGCTCAAATCAACCCATTTAAGGTACCTTTTTTGGTTAATATGCCATATTTGTTACAGCTAGAATTGGCCCCATTTCAGGCCACTTTTCACTCCCTGCCGAATGAGATTATCAGTAATTATATCATTTCGAAATTGGATCGGAGTGATCGAAATCAGATTAGAGATGTTGACAAGCGATTGCGAAGGCTCGAGAAGGCAACGGGATATCGGCATTTTGATTACATAGAGATCTATGCGGTACGCTTGAATACTATTCATTTTCTTCTTGATCAGTAATTATTTGTCAATATAAGCAATGCTCAAAAAAACATTTTCCTCTAAAACCTATAGGAGCCTATTAAAGTAATCAAATTCAGGGCGTAATCCAATCCATTTACAGGATGATATTCAATGTAAGATCACAACTCATGCGAATTACTATTTCAAGGATTACAAGCAACCCACTTCAGAGCTAGCGGCGTACTTGAATCACGCAACAACCGAAACTCTAGTGATTAAGGTAGATTTTCCGATTTTAAATTCTATCAATTTGCCGATTTCCAGGGTCGCATAGATGAAAAGTTTGAAAAGTGGATATTATCCGTTCTTCAAACGCTTCATTTTTACATTTTGCGTTTTGCAGTTGATGATATTCAATCCGTGAGGTCAGACCAAAGAAATGAACAAAAACAAAAAAATAATTTCAGGGTTTTGCGCTACCTACTGAGAAGTCACAAGGAATTGAAGGAAGTGGATATTCGATGGAACATTGGGGATAATAACTCGGCTAATATGAAGCAAATGATTCTCGAACTTCCACCAATGGAGAAATATGCCGTTAGAACTTTTGTGAGTAATTTATAAATTTCAAATTGACTCTTCAAAAATTTCACTGTTTAGGACCAAAATCGCAGTTTCGACGACGAAACTCTTCATTATCTAATCGGAATCAGTTCCAATTCTATAGAAGTAGATGTTCAACACACTACCATAACAGCGGCTGGAATGGAAATAGCATTTGAGGTAATAAAAGCTGTTAAAAAACACTTTATATGAAATTGTTTGCCTTTCTGCTTGCAAATAAATTTATTTATAAATTTCAGATGATGCAAAAGGTTCAGAAGAAAAATAAAGTCGCTCGCTTCTTTATTTCTATTACTGAACTCACACCCTTTCTGCGTAATTTCGATTATTCCATTTATGAACATAGCATCTACAGATACGGTATCAAGCATCGAGAGTCGGGAGCAACTCTCCGATTTCCGTGGCCTCTAGCGCAAGATGGATTTATCGAAATTTTGACACAATAAGGGTTGCTTTCATTTGATCATATAGTTTTTAATCGATAATTGTTTGTATTCTGCAAGTTTTATTAGATATTACATTTTATGGCTTTATTTATTCAATTTGTTTCGATAAATTTGTCCTGTTTGGATATTGTCAAGAGTTCAATTCATTTTCAGTCTTGGAATTGGAAAAAATGCAGGAAAAAAATGCAATGTGTTAACGAAACATGACGAAACATTGAATTGTGTTTACAAATGTGTGCAATAATGTAAAACATATTTTAAACTGGCTTCAGCGTTCTAGAAACGAATCTTACAATATCAATTTTATTATAAATTTTACCCTGTGGCTGCGCTCCTCGCCTAAACGTGATTTGAGATTTAATTTGCTCATGACATCGGAAGCGTCCAACGTACTAGATGACTACAAGCACGGACTCTGTGTCACTCCAAAACTTACTTTCTATTCAAATTTTAACTATTTCAGTTAGACGGCATGAGTCAATTCGAAATTAACGAGGTTTGTTTTTGATCGTAGTGATTGGTTCAACTAGCAATATTTGCATTTTAGACCACTTTCCAATGCTTGCCGAATGAGATTATCAGCAGTTACATCATTGCCAAACTGGAGCCGAAAGACCGAAAAAGTATCGGAGCAGTAGACAAACGATTGCATTGGCTCGAGACCAAAACGGGATATCGCCGATTTGATTATATTGGGTTCAATGCGGTACGTTGTCGTTCAATTACTTTTGTTCTTCTTTTGATTTAATGATTGTTATAGGCAAATCATATATTTGCGCTTCAGTCTAAAGAGGGTGATAGTTGCAGGATGTAAGCCAAGGAAAAATTAAAGCTCATGCGGATTTCGATTTCAAGCAATTCGAGTGTTTCACTCCTGAATTAGCTTTTTTCTTCAAGCACGCAACCACAGGCACCCTAGAGATCAAGGTTGGATTCCCCTCTTAAAAACTCAAAAAGAATATTGCCTCAATTTTCAGGGACGAATTGATCAATTTTTTGAAGAATGGATTAATTATGTTCTCAAGACACTTCATTTCGACATTCTACGTTTTGCAATTGATGATGAACAATCGGGCAGGTGAGGCAAATAAGACGAACGAAAACAAAATTCAAATGCAAATTTCAGGATATTGAGAAATATTTTGAGAAGTGTAAAGAAAAACAAGGATGTTGATATTCTATGGAATATTAAAGATAATACTTACAACATGAAACAACTGATCTTTGGTCTTCCACCAATGGACAAATATATCATCAGGTCGTTTGTGAGTTTCGAAATATTAACTTTGAAATTCATTAAAAAATACCATTGTTCAGGACACACAGAGCGGTATCGATGATGATTGTCTTCTTTTTCTTCTTGGAAGCAGTTCCATTTCTGTTGAGACGGAATTGCAAAACAATGCCATAACTGGATTAGGAATAGCAAAAGTGTTTGAGGTGAGAACTTTCGATTTACTGATCGAGCGACATTTGGAAAAAATTTTCAGAATATTGCAAAAGTACAGAAGACAAAGAAAGTGAGCTTATCCGTGCATGCTGATGCTTTCGTATTTTTTATCGATAATTATGCCATCGATTATGCCATCTATGAAATGCGCAGTGGCTGCATAAGGCATCTCGAATCGGGTGCAACTTTTCGATATCGTCCTCTGCCTCCACCGAGTATTATGTTTATCGAAATGTCCAGTGGCTCAAATTCCAAATGCTAACCAGTAACTCTTTCTCCACCTTCTTATTTGTTCTCTTCCTTCAATTTTTGTTCCAATTAATGTCCAATGAATTGAATTGAATGTAAAAAGAATATATTTTTGGAATTTTACCTGCAAAAATGCAAAATCAAAAGAAGTTGCTTACCGATTTGTCATCACTACTGGACCCCCTCGATGTCTCTATTTTTATCGAAAAATAAACTAATTGTATGATCCAGAAAATTCGAGAGAACTTTTTCTTTTATTTTGCAAATCAGGTTCCAATCTTTTATTATTTAACACTTTTTGCTTTGATAAATATTTTTTATAAAGAATTTAGTTCTAAATATTTTTTTACATTTTTAGCAATAGAGCTTTTTATGAAGGTTTGATTTCTTCTTTTGCAGGAACCCCTTATTTCCCCACAGTTTCCTCCTTTAAAAAAGCTCCGATTCTTCAACGATTCACAAGCTTCTTCGCTCTTGTCTTCATTCCCTCCTCTCTTCTTCATCTTCCTTGAAACCTTCAACGCTTCATTTCGGCCTTTTCTCAATCTTTATCGACATTATGGAGTGAATCCGATGCTGAGTTCGAAATTGCTCGCCATCATTCAGCGCTCACTCTTGCCCGTCAGAATGGCGCTAAATGAAGAAATGGCCATCCGCTTTCGAACTCTGATCGTATCCTATCCATAATGTCGACGAAGATTTAGAATTGGGCCAACGTGAAGCGTTGAAGGTTCACAAGTCGGAATTATAAGCAAATTTAAGACCAGAATGCATCTCACCCTTCTCCTCCTCACCGCTCTTCCCCTTTCCGTGCACTCATGCATCATGCACACTACCAGCGTGAGTTTTCCGAATTTCGCTATTTTCCGGCCCTCAGAATTAGCGGCTATTGAATTTTCCGGCTCTCAATCTTTTCATTCAGAACTCGACCTTCCCCAAGGAGCGTCTCGAGGGCTTCAAGCATCTCGATGCCAAGGACTTCGTTTCGGTAATTTATTAATTAAATTAAATTAAATAATAAATAATAATTATTTTACAGAGAATGATGGCTGCCGGCCTGGAGCCGGGCTGCGACAAGACCCCGGCCGCGGTGAAGTATCAGCTTGTGTGAGTTACTTTAGGATATTATCACAGCATTGATCCACACGCTGAAACACACAAAAAACAGCATTAGATTTCAACTCAAAATTTGGCACAACAGAAGTGCCATTGAAATATCGTATCGTGAGTTTGAAATGCTCAGCAAACTCAATCTGCCGGTTAGCGAGCAATTGATTGTCTGGGAGAGAGGAAGGGAAGAGGAAGGGGGGAGGAGGACGCTTGATCTACCGCCTCCTCCCGGCCTCTTCCCTTCTCCGCCCCCTCGAACGTTCGTCAAAGGTCAGATACGAGTGGAATGGAAAATAATCTAACGATAAGTTCAGGTGCGCATTCGCCTACTGTCATGGCGCCCTGCCTCAACATTGCTATGATTTCTGTGGAAGAGTTCCGTTCGATAAGGAGATTATCGGAGCGAAAATGAAGAAGATCAACGGCGCCACGAAGCCCGTTTCGGACGTCAAGGCCTGCCAGAAGGAGTGAGGGCGTTGCATTGATGTTTTGATGGAGCAATAACAACAACAATAACAATAACAACTTCAGATGCGAGAGTGACTGCGGAAAGAACAACTGCGAAATGGAGTGTGACCACTTGTGCTTCATGCATTTCTCCTACAAAAATAGAAAGGAGTACGAGGCAGAGTTCAATGAGCTTGTTGGAAGATTTGCTCCCAAGAAATAAAATCATCGTCCGATCGATAAATGATATTCAATGCATTTGAACTGGAATCAGAACACATATCACTATCATTGCACAGTATTCCCCGATTCGTCATTCAGAAAATTTCACAATTCCATTTCGCCACAACAAAGCTTCCGCATCCATTCGCAATCAATATTATCAGTAGTTTTGCATATTCAAATATTCATAAAATAAAACGAAAAACTGATCTACTGAAATGCCACTGATATCTAACACAAAGAAACTTTAAAACTGAGTTGGGATCATTATTTTCTCAAGTGGAGTTGAAACGCAAGCATCAAGTCAGGGAGCGAAATAGATACAACCCATCCTGAGATTCGAATTTTACCAGTTACATTATCGAAATCGGAAAGCCATCTCTTCATTTCTCGCACTCTATGGTCAGTTAGAG
Source organism: Pristionchus arcanus (assembly GCA_900490705.1). NCBI lineage: Eukaryota > Metazoa > Nematoda > Chromadorea > Rhabditida > Neodiplogasteridae > Pristionchus > Pristionchus arcanus. The sequence continues at coordinate 75,517 of LS487482.1, forward strand.
TGGCAAGAGACGATTCCTATTTCGAATGATTACCCGGATGGAATACTGACCTGTCACAATAACATTACGTAGTTGTGAATTTGGATAATAAATATAAATATAATATTTTTTTCTAATTTTGTAATTCTCTAAGAACACGTCAGCAACGGTTCATGCAACAAATATTCCCACCGTTTTTATCCTATAAAATGGCCCTCTATTCTCCTCGAATCACAACCATCTCAGTTTCTTTCTTCTTCGTTCCTCATAAGGAAGTTGCTTTATTTCTGATTTTAAAATTGATCCAAATCATTTTTTTAGAATGCATCTCTCCCTCCTCCTCTTCGCCGCTCTTCCCCTAACTGTGCACTCGTGCATTATGCACTCTGCGAAGGTAATTTTTTTAAAATTTTTAACACTTCAGAACGTTTGAAATTATCGAAATTATCGAAAAAGAGTCACATTTTTCCCTTCATTTACAGAACACTACCGTACCCAAGGAATGGCTTGCGGGCTTCAAACACGTCGACGCTCTCGATTTCGTAACGGTATTAATATTTTTTTATTTTTTTTTATTTTTATAATTACTTAATCATATTTTAGTGGATGAAGTTCGCGGGCGTGAACAAGGACAATACTCCGGCCAAGGACAAATACGTCTTCCTGTCAGTTCCTTTTCCCCTTAGAAGTGACATTGCGCATTTGAAGTGTGTCACTTCGTTTTTGATTGCTTTGCGCATTTGAGGTGTCGCTACGCGTACTGTCACGATCAGAAAAATCAGAAGTGCAATGACTACTGCGGCTTTGCTGCGGCCAAATACGATCGTGAATTCGTCAATGCCCGCGTAAAGAAAACGAACGGCGCCAAGGCACCGGTGGCGGACCAGGCAACCTGTCGCAAGGAGTGAGGAGCTTGTTTTGGTGTTTTTGATTTGAGAAAAACAATAACAACAACAATAATAACAACGTCAGGTGCGCAAATGACTGTGGTAAGAACGACTGTAAGAAGGAGTGTGACTACCTGTGCGAGAAGCATTTCTCGTTCAAGAATAGGAAAGAGTATGAGGCCGAGTTCAACGAGCTTGTGGGAAGATTCAATCCTCCTAAATAATGAAAATGACATTCGATCGATAAAATATTTGCACATGAAACGTTCCACACTATTCAAAATTTACATGAAAAAAAACTGATTCACTGAACTGTTTTACAAAAATTCAGCAATTGTTCTGATGGTCATTTTGTAAAATGAGAATGAAAATGACTGAAAATGTACATCAAATATTATGAAATATTTCAACAAATGATCTACCGAATGCAAATATACTGTATTTGAAGGCCGCATGCAGGTGCTCGTTTTCCCACGGTTCTTCCATCGTCATCAATTTTCTTCCTCAAAAAGCGAGTGTATTGCTTCTCAATTCACTCTACAATGCGTCTTTGCCTTCTGCTCTTTGCCATCACCAGTGAGTTGATTATACATATTTTTTTAATGCTTCTATTTTAATTCAGATACCATTCTTAGCCTCGGGCTTTCGGAATGGCACAGGTATGCGGTTAATATTACTAATCCGAAATATCCATTGATCTTGAGAACAGGATAAACAGATACAAAAACAGCGAATACGAGTTCAAAAAGAAAAACATCCTTTATCTTCACATTCACCAATATAAAGTATCATAAAAAAAACCAAAATAACCAAAATAACCTGAAAATCTGAAAAAATAAAGGTACCCCTATTGAGGAAACCGTCCGTCGAGCTTGACGTTGTGAAGAAAGGACTCAAGTACATTCAAGAAGATGAAATCATTCAGGTAAAAATAGGCTGATTTGGTAAACGTGTAACGGTACTAGTAGGATCCGTCGAATGGTTGGTTTTCATCATCTCATCCGATAAACTATTCGTAAAAAGTAACAATCTACTTATTTTTCGATCTACTTGCTGAATTATTTTTAGTCCAAGTACTACGCAACGTATCATGATGGCACCTTGAATCAACTTCACTATTTCGCGTGGGTTCGCTAAATTAGTATTTTTTCAATTTTCTCACATTTTTCTCGATAGTTTCCTCATTTTCAGATGTCACTTGCTCTATACATACGGATCAATGCTTTCTACCTTTAGTTGCACGGTATTTATGAGAAGCATCAATAACGAAATTTTCGAGCAGCAATACGCGAGCATTAACAGCACAGTGATCAAGGATTATGACACTTGCAACTATGAGTGAGCAATTTTTTATGAAATTTTAATTTCTAAATGTTAGACTGCATTGTGAAAAAAAAGGTTATTTCTGATAGTGCACTTTGAACACGAAAAGTATTGTTGTTCACTTCGTATTATTTGTAATAGTAATTTTTGTGAGAATATCTTTAACCATATTTCAGATGCGAGACGGCCCTTGGGCATTCGCACAAAGAATGGGACGAAGAGTGCCGCACTTTATGTGGCCTGCATATGCATACTACGCCCACCGAGGAGAAAAGAAGAGCCAACTTCGAGCTGGAAGTGTACGAGCTATTGCGCACCAAGAGGAAGGAGCTCGAGGCGTACTTTGCTCTTCCCTGGGGATACTAAGTGATGTTAATCGCGAATAAAACATTTGCAATTGATAAATGGATATATGTTTGAACATGACAAACGAGGAAACAAAGCGGAAAGCCTATGTCTATCTGAACTCAGCAATGGAGAAAATTTGGACTTACTTTACTCGTTTATGTGCAATTGTACACCATCCATAAAGAAAAACAGATTATTAAACATTAACAGAGAAACGGAGAAACAATCCTGCCGAATCATCAGTGCATTTGCAGAATGTAAGACAAACAACTAAATTTCAAAATTGCATGTATTGTTCATTTTCACAACAACAACTCTTCTATATAATGGCCCTCATTTCCTGATAAAATCACGTTGACTTCCTTGTTTTTTTTCCTTAGAAATTGAGCTAGCATTACGAGTGGCCGTCTTCTCATTTTACACACTATCTCTCTCGGTCGGGTGGCCAGAGAGTTTGCGAATTGAAGAGACATATTGCACAATCTACTTAGAACTTCTTCCGCTTCTCTCACTTTGTTTTCAGGATGCATCTCTTTTTCATCTTCTTCTCATTCCTTCTCGTCTCCGTGTCTTCGCTCAAGTTCGCGGATATTCCCAAGGAAACCCTCTCGGGCTTCACGCACATCCAGGCGTTTCGCATTGCGAAGGTAAACCTGGAACAATGTTCTCATTTCTTAGTCGCGCTTTATTTATAAAATAAAAATAAACAATTGCAGGATCTCGCGAACAGTAACGGCGTCGACTGGAAGCACACACATCTGTTAGTTAATGTTTTAATTATTTTTAAAATAATTAAACAAATAATAGATAATACAATCCATACCAGGTGCCACTACTACTACTGTCGCGGCCAGTGCGAGGTATGTGATTACCTTATTTATTAATTTTTATATTATTTTATTTTTTCAATTTGCAAATTTTATATGTTGAGGTCCATCAATCTTGCGACAATCGCATTGCCACCTGCGAGAAGCACTGTTTCGCCTTTCTCAAGAACAAGGTATAGCCTTTCGCATTGGTCGCCTACAGGAAGAGACTGAACGTAGGGTTGGTAGAGCCCGCACTAGTGAGGAAAATACCCAACACTTTTACCTTTTTTTACCTTTGAGGATACTGCAATTGTGGAGACGAGAGTGAGGACCCTGAACACGACAAAGCCCGCCGTGGACGAGAAGGATTGCGTCGCGAGGTTGGGTTGTTGTTATTGTTGTTTTTGTATTTCATTATCTACGATCAAAACAACCTCAGATGCACTGCTAACTGTGGAGAGGACGCTTGCGGTCCGGCTTGCGAGGGTCTCTGCACCAGTCAGTTCTCGTACGATGACAGAAAGGAGTACGAATCGGAGTTTCTCGAGCTCCTCGGAAGACTGAACAAACTGGCATGAGCGACTGATTTCTTCGCTTCGATAAATTTCAATGCAACTCTTTGTGCTCTTTTTGCACAAACTTTTACCCAAGCAATTTTCTCAGCATCAATGTGCTGAAAGCCCTCGAGAGTATTCAAACCCAATTCGTAGTCCAATTATCTTCACTTCACACTCTCTCTCGTCGACCGAGCGAGCGAGAGAGTGTGCAAAATGAAGAGACGGCGTTATAATTTCTCGAGCTCTACCACTCGGTCACATTGGAAGGGAGAAGCAGCGCGAAGAGGAAGTGAGGCGACTACGTTTCCGTGTGCCCGATTGCGAAATGCAGCCGCTTTCTGTATGAATGTAATATGGGTCATCCGAGTTCCGGTTCTGGCAATGTATCATCATGGAAACAGTGAAGGAAGACGGAACGAATCATGCTTCCTTGAGAAGAATTGATATGAATGAGTTGTTGTAAGAGTGTGTAAAACAATGGAGATAAACACTTAAATAAATCGCTTGATGGTGTTTGATGATCGTTGATACAAATCGATAATTCAAAAAAAAGAAATATGAAATATGGAAGACAGCAAATGCCTTTTTATTTCATCGAATGAATGATACCAAAGAGCACCGATCTTCTTCAGTCTCATTATTAGCTCCAGATATTCTTCTTCGTGCTCCTTTCTGTTCGCGAAGTCAAATTGGTGGTAGCAAAGATCTACGCACTCGCCCTTGCATTCGTGGTATCGATGTTTGTCGCCGGGCTCGCTGCAGCCGAGATATTTAGCATCTGAAAAGTGTGTGGCATTAATACCTGGCTCACCTTACTGACGATTGTTCAAAAACTAAAGCGCATGTAAAAAAGTCGGATTTTTACATCAATCACCGTCAATTACAAACGAGAAACCAACTTTTCGAAGCAATCGTGCACTTTCTTCGCTGGCTCGGTACTGCTCAAACTCTTGAATTGAGCCTCGATGAGTTCCGTGTCCGCGTGCTTTAGGAAATAGTGACAGTACACTTTACAAGCCGCATTCGTGGTATATCCTCCGTAATTGGTGCATAATTTTCGTTCCCACGCATGATGTCGTTGTGGCAGTAGAAGTACTTGCACCTGAGACGCATATGATACATAAAAATGGATTAAAGAAGGCGTCCCACGAATATCTGGCTAACTGAGTTCTCGATGTGAGCTTGTGGGTCGCGGCTACCCAATAACACTTTCGAAACTCCCATGTTTTCAATTTTCGTTGGAACTGAGATACGAGCAGTTGGCTGCGTGCCAAGTGACCCTGAAAAGCAGGCAACGAGCGAGAGAGCGTGCGGAATGAGGAGGGCGCCCCTCTCATCCCTCACTTTGCATAGTCGCCCGCGCGGTTCGTGGGACGCCTTCTTTAATAGGTAAGTATGTTAAATAACTCACATGTAGTTGTGCTTCATTTCAACCATATCTGACTGCACCAGATCCTAAAAAGGGTGGCATGAATTTCAATTATAATTTCATTTCAAACTTAAAGGGAGTCGGCAGTCAAAAATGAAGTGTTTTTCAGATTAAAGAGCTTTCTTTTCTAAGAATTTTGGAAAAAAACCGCATATTTTTGCGATTTTTTTGAAGGCAGTTATGATTTTTCAAAGTTTCAAGGTACTGTAGCTCCTGTCACCGTGGTGTGTCTGTTGTTTCCTAATATCACTTGGTAAACGCTAAGACCAGCGTAATTTGTAATTAAAATTGTAATTTTTTTATCAGTTGGCAGTCAAGATCAGGTCAGCTTTCCGATTTTCTACTCAGAACAGTAAATTTTAACAAAAATTTAGGAAAAGACAGAAAATCTTGAGTGACGAGAGCGACAGTAACCCTCAATACACCATAAATCATAACTGCCTTTAAAAAAATCGCAAAAATATGCGGTTTTTTCCAAAATTCTCAGAATTTTGAGCTCTATATTGTCAAAAATCGCTAGTGAGAACAGAATAAAAAAGTATTTGGCTGCTGACTCCCTTTAACAGGAAAAATATTCACCTGGGCAATTCGCTCTGCGTTGATGTGCTGGAATCCAGCGAGTATCTCAGGAGGGACGTCCTCGGTTTTCATGGACGACACCGAAATCAGAGGGATGGGGAAGAGGCATATTACAAAATGCATCCTGATGTCTTTCTACTATGATTGGGTCTGCATTTATAAGGGAAAGACGGAGCTAACGCCCAGTACTTTTCCATTCAATGAGGCAACAACTCATCCCTGCCTATTCTTCTCCAGGAAGCATGATTCAATCCGTCTTGCCTCGCTGTTGCGATATTGATTCATTGTTCAAAACCGGATCTCGAATGCGTTCATCCTTCCCTCTTTCTCATCTCGATTCTTCTCCCTACACGACTGACTGTAAGTTTACGGGGTTCGTTTATCTAGATCATTTTTTTCTCGATTTTACTGTCATTATTTTTATGCGCCAAGGGCACGTAAAATTCGGTTGCTAAAGGACGAATTCATAAGAATGAAAAAGGATCAAGCGTTTCATGAAAAATTTTGCTGGTCATTTCATCGCTCTCATGAGAGAAGATACGTTGGAAGAAGAAGCCACTTCATATTGACAGCACTAATCCTGGGATGCCCTTCTTTCTTTCGTGGCACGTTGGAGATGAGTGAATGTCATGATCCACTTCTGGATCTCTGTAGGATCTCTGTTGCTTGTTATTGATACCTTACCTGAAGAGGGAAAGTATTACCCACTATGGGGAAACACGCTCAAACGCGCGGCAGAATGTTGGCTTGTAGAAGTGAAGAAACAGCGACGGAAGAGGGAATGAATCATGCTTCCTTGAGAAGAATAGGGAGGGATGTTGTTGGCGTAATGAATAGAAAGCATTGGGCGTTAGCCCCGCCATTCCCTTATAAGTACATCTCCAAACCTGCTCGAATCACATCAAGATGCATCTCGCCCTCTTCCTCTTCCCCTCTCTTCTCATCTCAGCCTTCTCCATCGAATTCCAGGACGTATCTCCAGAAGTCTTTGCCGGTTTCAAGCACATCAACGCACAAGTAATTGCCCAGGTGGGTTGCTACATATATGCCATACAAATTGTGTGCTGTCCAAACGATCAACCGGGATATTTTGATGCTTAGCAAAATCGCTGTAATGAATACGATGAACTTTTTTCAGAACCTGGTTCAAAATTCGTCCCCGGTCAACGTCGGAATAAAACAGAGATTCATGTTAGTTAAATACATATTCTATCGTTATACTCAGCAAACTAAATATGCATAAATGCCGGTTAGCGAATTATTCCCCGGACGAGAAATGGGAAGAAAGGGGAGAGGAAGCAGGGATATCAGTATCCTCTTCCCAGTCTCTTCCTAACTCAAACGATAGCTAAACATCAGCTACTCGTGGACTGAAAAATAATCTATTTATAATTTCTTGCAGCTGTCAGTACTTCTATTGTCATACCGACGTGAGTATATTTGATGACGTGGACTGTGATGATCGTATTACTAATGCGAAATGCAGTGTGCACTGTGACTATTTCCCGGGTTTCACTGATTCGAAACTCATCGAGAAACACATCAAAAGTTTGAACAGTACCAAGCCCGCAGAGGACTGGAAAGAGTGCGCGAATAGGTTAGTCTAATACTGGCTGAGAAAAGAAAAAAATAACAAGACTTTAAGATGCTACCCTAGCTGCGCGATCGAAAAAGATTGCATGCACCAATGTAACGAACTTTGCCTTCTCCAATCCGAGTTCAAGAACAGAAAGGAGTACGAAGAAGAATTTCTCGAGCTACTGATGAGACTGAAGAAGATCGGAGCTGTCTGAGATTTTTTGCATTTCATTCGATAAATTGTTCAACTTGTTATGCAGAAAATGTTCAATCTAAGGCGCCACGCAAATTAATCTTCTCCCCCGTCTTGCTGTGAGAACGGTTGTGTACGAAAAATATACCTTTTTGGTGAACAAAACTGGCACATCTTTGTTTTTCAAAATAAAGTGGAGCGAGGGTGCCGACTATAATGGTTATTCGGGGGGTAGGGCAGTAAGTGAGAAGAATGCGCTTCATTAAGCCTTCCCAGAGGCCAGAGAGACGAGAGAGCATGCGAGAAGAATAAATGGACCCTCTTCTCGCCTCGCGATACCCAGACTATCCTAGTCACCTATACCACCTACCTTCCTCGTCAAATCACATTGATTGCGTTGGTGAAAACCGATACAAGGCTTCGAGAATACCGAAGTCAAATTCTATTCCAATATCCCACTGGGCTACAACGGATATGAGAATCGCAGGACTGCATTTCCGGGCATCGTCTCGTGAAATGTAGAGCTCTAACTATGAGCCTTCGTCTCATCATTTTTCGAGTGGTGAGACAGTGGGCGAAATGAAGATACGGCGGGCTTTTTTTACTCTAGTGAAATGAAGCCGTTTTTCGCTTATTCGAGATCCGGTTCTCGCAATGTATCATCATGGAAGTAAAGAAACGGCGATGGAAGAACAATGAATCACGCTGCCTGGAGAAGAATAGATGGGTGAGTTGTTGGCGCAATGAATAGAAAAGTATTGGGCGTTAGCCCCGTCATTCCCTTATAAATACATCTCCGATCCTGGTGGAATCACATCAAGATGCGTCTCGCCCTTTTCCTCTTCCCTCTCCTTCTGATATCGGTATCTTCGGTGGAATTCAGGGAGGACATTCCTCCTGAGCTCCTTGATGGTTTCAAGCACATCAACGCAAAGGCCATTGTCCAAGTAACTGAGTATTTACATTTTCAATTTTGATATTCACATTATCCTTTCTAGGGTGTCGTGCCATCCGTCAAAGACGCATCACTATATGTTACTCCACAGAAGCATTACCACATGTGAGTTAAATTACTTATTTATCGATTTTATCGTGCGTTTAAAATGCTCAGCAAATGAAATGTGCTTGGCAAAAGATGACGGGGGAGGAAGGAGGAGGTGTGCAGGTAGATCACTCGCCTCCTCCTTACCTCTTCCTTTCGCCGCCTGTCGAACGTTCGTCAAAAGTCAGATATGAAAGGATAATAATCTCACAATACGGTCCGTTTCAGGTGCTCGGCCTTTTACTGTCATAGCCAGGGATATGATCACTGTGACGATCGTGTTTATAATACGATGTGCGATATGTATTGTCAATACTTCGTAGAACACGCTGATAAGGAACTCATGGAAAAGCAAATCAAGAATTTGAACAGCACCGAGCCTTCGGGGAGTGTGTATGAGTGCGGCGATAAGTAGGTTATTAATTACCCCGAATCACTGGGAGAATGAACGATTTCCATTTTAATTGCTCTTCACGTTAGTGCCATTTTGGCAAACACCCATTCTAACAAGGAGTTTAGTGTCATGGGGTGCAAAATGGCAAATGAACTTATCTAGATAATGATGTTACCGTTTCAGATGCTTTCTTAATTGCAACAAGAGCGACAAGCGTCGATTTCAAGAGTGCGGGAGGGAATGCCAGAATCTTTGCGTAGTCCAAACCAGGATCCCGGAAAGAAAGGAGTACGAACGAGAATTCCTCGAGCTAATAATGAGACTGAAGAAGATCGGCGCTGTGTGATGCAATTCATTCGATGAAATAAAGCTTGAAATAAAATGGCATTTGCTTGAACCATATTCACGCGATCAAAAAATGTCTGCATGGAAATGTGGCGCTCTGTTTTTTTTGTCTTAGCCAAAAAAATTAAAAATTAGTAGTTCCTCGATACGGATTGATTGTTTGCTTCTTCTTCTTCCAAAAAAAAAGAAATGATAATCGGAAAAAAATCATGTTAGTTGGGAAAACGAAGAAATGCGAGGAAAAAAGGAATGAATCATGATGTCTTGTCTTGAGACGACGAGAGAGGGATGAGTTGTTGGCAAATTGGCCTATAAATACAGCTTTAATACTTTCGTCATCACATCAAGATGCATCTCACCCTCTTCGCCTGCCTTTTTCTTTCGGTCGTTACCTTAGAGGCCAAAGCCGTCGCTCCGAGCGATGATTGCGCTGGACGGATCGCCGCCCTTGAGGTATTCTAATTTGCAGCTTATTGCTTGGCCTACCTCTCCTCCAGAGGAATTGGCAACGATAGTCAAGATGTACCCATTGATTGTATCGTTTTCTCTTGAGAACGATCTTGAGAGGGCTGAGCAGCGTGTCAATGCGGCAGAAAGGCGGATCTTGCAGCTCGAGGATGAGCTCGCAAGCGTAGGTAAAGTTTCATCCGATAATTACATCCCTCGTTACCCCTCTCTCGATATCCGGTGCCTCTTGAATTCATTGAACATTGCGTTTACCTGTCCCCACTCTCCAATAGCTCATAAGCTCATTTATCAATTATAAAATCTAATATCATCGTGCTAAACACACCTATTCAGCAAACAAACTCGTGGAGGCCGCGGCGTCAGAGGTAGTGGCTCGGGGGCGCGTAGGTGCTTACGAGGAAGAGATGCGCGAACTGACCGCCAAACTGGAAGAGGTACGGTAGTCTGAGTCGGAAAGATCACCTATAAGATCCCTGGTCCGTTCTAATATCATGCCTTTACGCTTCTATCATGCCTTTTCAGTCGGAAGAGACGAATCGCCAACGCGAGAGCTTGTTTGAAGGGAAACTCCACACCCTAGCCGCTAGTATGGAGGAGGTTCGGTAGTTCGCGGAGTCATGAACATATTGTTTATCAGCAAAGTTCGTTCAGGCAGAACAGAAATCGATCCAGCGCGAGGACTTGCTTGAGGAGAAGATCCGCTCATTGTCCGAAAAACTGGAACGGTCTAGTCAGCGCGATGACTCTTACGAAAAAACGATCGGAGCCCAGGCCGCCAGTCTGAAGGAGGTAGGGTAGATCGAGTCCGTCAGAGCCATGACCGGCAATTCCGCCAACCGTAATTCCGTCGTTTGGCCTATCTACGACGGACACTTACGCAATTCAATTCCGATTTTGCGGATATTTTTTCTTGAAATTCGAGGACAGCATTCACCTAAGCCCGTCGTTTAGGCCGAGAAGCGAGACGAATTCGCCGAGCGCTCCGTTGAGAAGCTCCAGAAGGAGGTGTACGAGCTGAAGTACAAGCTCGAACACGGGAAGGATAAGTAGAAAAAGCGCCTCCTATAAGCCATTCATTCCTTCGCTATTGTAATCGCTATTGCTTGCTTTGTACATTCCCCTGATTCCGCAGATAAAGTATTTGTCTAATGAACCTTCTCAGACGGTGGTGTAATGATCGGCCTGACAGTCCAGGTGCTTTTCTGTCGTTCATTACATCGATTACTGATTACTTCGCATTCTCTTTTAGGAAACATCAAAGGACGACCTGTTAGCTATTTCATCTATGGTTAAGAATGAGTGATCTATAAATATGGAATCCGAATATGTGCATGTGAATAACTTCTCGTTCTGGACTATATATTGTTTTCGTGATTTGTTTAAGTTCGGAAAATACAATTGGATCAACTGAAAAAGTGAATCAATAGCATTGCTCGAATCATAAAGAATCTAATATTTCTGCAAAACTTTTCTATTTTCGGAAGAAACGATTTTGAAATGCAATCGAAGCGTTTGCAACAAATTTCCCACGCGTATGCTTTAAAAGAACAGCCATTTCTTCCATTTTTCAATCGAGTGATGAAGCTCTTTTTCCTTCTTCTTATCTTTTTCTGCTACGCCATCAATTCGAAGCCGACAGGATGGGTAGATGACCCTATATCTCAAAATGTCCTCAATTCGATGCCGACAGGATGGGCGGATCACCCTCTATCTCAAAAGTTTATCATGGTATCTGCATTTCAATGACTTGTTAAATTTGTTTGCTGGAAATTCATCAAATGATTACTTATAACTTAATTTATAAAATTGTAAAATTTCAGTTATCGCTGAGTGAACCGGAATCCACGAAATCCGAAGCAATGGCGTACGAAAATTAATCTAATATCCCATTTATTGCTTTTTTTTCAGTTGCTTCACACTGTTCTGCCATTTCGAAGACAAAAATGGATGTAAAAATGAGTGCAAGAAGTGGGCAGAACTCGAAAAAGATTTTACCACGAGTACTTCCGTGAGAAAAGGCTTGATTATAATAATGAAAAAATCAAATCTTAGGAAGAACAAATAGATCTATCTATGATCGCATTCAATGCCACTCCTCTACATGATTTGGGGTCGTGCACGGCCTTGTAAGTAATCACAAGCTCTACAAAAATCAACTTGTTTCGTTTCAGATGCAATAACATGATGAAGAAGCCAGACTCCGAATCGGAGAAAGTGTGCTCAAATCTCTGTACGATTGAAACCTCCTTCACTGATATTGACAAATTTCTGGAATGGGGAATGTTCCTCTTCAAAAGCAACTAACATACTAATTATTGGAAAATCGTATATTGATAAATATTTTCGAAATTCGATGGGTGAGCATTTGTCAAAAAATGAATTCATAAAAATTTAAACCACAAAAAATGACAATGTCTTTCAATGAGGAAAGAAGGAGCAACGAACCATCAGCGAGTGAACAGCGAATGAATCACGAGCAAATAGAGGGATGCATCCGCTTCATCCCGCAATCTCCTGCATCTCGCACTTTTCATCTTCCTCTCCATTCTATTGTCGGTGTCTTCCCAGAACTTCGAGCTAATCCCTCTCCCTCCGGAACTTCTGGCTGGTTTCAAGCACATCGACGCAGAACTCATAGTAAATGTCAGTTTCTGTAAGGATACTTTGCCATGGAAACGTCCTTATATCATCGGTAAGTAGTAATTAATTCCAGGACCTACGAACTTCTCCATTTCGTCCCATCGATTCGCGACCCCGCGACCCGTCTGTTGAGTTTATTGCATGAAATATTAGTCTCCGTCTCTTCATTCCGCACACTCTATCGTCACTCGAACGGCAAGGGTGTGCGAGAAATGAAGGGGCGGCGGCTCATATTTCGAGCTCTAGTTAAGACATGTTTTAAACTTATTTATCACATTTAGTATATTCCCGATCAGGTGCCATTACTTCTACTATCATAGCGACGTGCTCACATGGGATGATACTGCAAATGTTGACTGTAATGATCAAGTAACGAATGAATGCGAAATGTAATGTGCATTGTGACTATTACCTGACGCATTCTGGGAACTCAACAAGAATCAACGCAAGAGCCTGAACAGCAGTGAACCGCACAGCATTCTGACTCCATTTGTTCTCTCCAGAAAAGGGTGAACAATGAGATTAAGATTTGAACTTTCCCGCCACACCGTAATCGAACTACAAATCAATATCATACTCCTTAAGAGACCGGATCTAAGAAAATTTACCTTTTTGGCCATTCTCCGGACATTGCTCCAGGATTTTCGATTCCGGCAACAATGCTCACAGGGCCTGAGGGGGCCTTGACCTTGTTTACAAAAATGGTGACGTCACTATCCGTATTGCGAAATGCGGCGCGCCAGGTGCGGGCATGTGTAAAAGTGATGAAAAATCATAATTTCTCAACCGAATAAGATAGATCCAAAATTCCTTTTGCAATATGTTAGGCATGTCCAGAGTGCACCATAGCACTATTTTGATCGAAATTCGGGAGGTCCCGATGTTGACTTTTTGACAAATAATTTCGGTTTTTTCGATTTATCACTATGTAAGGATCATTTGGGCAAGGTGTTTCATATATCTGGGTGTACCGTATACTCAACCACTTCGATACCACATATTGCTTATAGAATTGAATCATGCCCAATTCGAGAAAAATTGATCTGAAGCGATTGGGGACATTACTGCGCCATACTTTTCTGCCACTTTCTACCTTCTCTCTATGGGAATCATCCGTAAAATGACTGAAATAGAAAACTTAGGACATTTTTAGGAATTATCATCACCATAGAGGTCAATTTCAGAAACAAAATAAATTCGGATATTTTTGGACCACGACCCGGGGTTCATGCCTCCGAAATGGTCCACCACCATGAACCACGGATCATGGTCCAAAATGGATCCAAAAAGTCATGATGGAGGAACTTCAAGTACTATACATCAATGTATGCTACAGTACCCCACTAATATATTGTGACCGAAAACACCGTATTCTGCAGTCTTGAAATCGAGAACTGGCTAATTAAACAAAATTTCGGGAAAAAATCAGTTTGCGACACCTGTATTACGGTGTTTTCGGTCACAATATAATAGTGGGGTACTGTAGCATACATTGATGTATAGTACTTGAAGTTCCTCCATCATGACTTTTTGGATCCATTTTGGACCATGACCCGGGGTTCATGGTCATGGGCTACTTTGGAGGCATGAACCCCGGGTCATGGTCGAAAAAAATCCGAAATAATTATGTTTATGAAATTGACCTCTATGGTCATGATAATTACTAAAATGTCCTAAGTTTTCTATTTCAGTCATTTTACGGATGATTCCCATAGAGAGAAGGTAGAAAGTGGCAGAAAAGTATGTCGCAGTAATGTCCCCAATCGCTTCAGATCAATTTTTCTCGAATTGGGCATGATTCAATTCTATAAGCGATATGTGGTATCGAAGTGGTTGAGTATACGGTACACCCAGATATATGAAACACCTTGCCCAAATGATCCTGACATAGTGATAAATCGAAAAAACCGAAATTATTAGTCAAAAAGTCAACATCGGGACCGCCCGAATTTCGAACAAAATAGTGCTATGGTGCACTCTGGGTATGCCTAACATATTGCAAAAGGAATTTTGGATCTATCTTATTCGGTTGAGAAATTATGATTTTTCATCACTTTTACACATGCCCGCACCTGGTGCGCCGCATTTCTTAATACGGATAGTGACGTCACCATTTTTGTAAACAAGGTCAAGGCCCCCTCAGGCCCTGTGAGTATAGTGGCCGGAATCGAAAATCCTGGAGCAATGTCCGGGCAATGGTCACTTTTCCCAGATCCGGTCTCTTAATATAGGAGATATTAGAATATGAAATGTTCCTGAAACTCATCCGGACTTCAACCGTTCAGAATGAAAAACTTATCGGGATAAGTTTCAGAAAGATTTCATATTTCAAGGTTGCAGTTTGACCACAACCCCTTTCTGTCGGTATAGAATACTGTGACCGGCGAGGGACGCGACTGATTGCTGCCGAAAGTATGTGGAACATTGGGCTCTAGTCCTTTTTGGGTAACCGAAAAGGATTCACGATCCCATGAAAGTTTTTTTTAAAATATTTTCAGATGCGTCCCGACTTGCAGTAGCCAACACGAGAGAGAATGCTTCAGCGAATGTGGCACAATTTGCTATTTGCAATTTCAGTGCAAAGACATAAAGGAACACGAGGAAGAAATTATCGGCCTGCTGATTAGACTGAAGAAAATCGGAGCTGTCTAATATGCTTGTGCCTCTCATTGAAAAAACATTGGAATAAAACCACTACGCTATTTGTTACCATAAATTGAAATCACATTTTATTTTTAAATCGATAAATTTTAACGTAGTGAATAAGAGAATTGAAGGAAAGTGAGCGAACAACGAATGAATCATGACCAGGATCGAGGGATGAGTTGTCGTACAATGAATAGGAAAGGAATGGCGATAACTTCCTTATAAATACAGGTGAAATTCTGATGGAATCACATCAAGATGCATCCCCACCTTTTCCTCTTCCTCTTACTTGTGATTTCGGTGTCTTCCATATCCTTCAGTGACATTCCTCCTGAGCTCCTCGCTGGATTCAAGCACATCAACGCAGAACGTATCGCATATGTGGGTTACACTTGCAAACATTCCACTTTTAAAAAGAATCCCGGCATGAGGGAGCGACGTAATCGTTGTGTGAGCAAAAAAGATAACTAGCTATTTTTAAATGAAAAATAGTCTGCATTCTGCAGTAAAAGTTGAAATCAACCGTGTTTCACTTATTTTTAAACTTAAAATTTTATTTCAGCGCATGATTCTGCTTCAGAGCCTTTATCGCAGCGGTCGTCAACTTAATTATTTCCTTTTGAGAGAATTAGAACTGTCAGTTCATTGATTCATCATAGCTTTTGAATTTATGATCTACTTGAGGTGCGATATCTTCTACTGTCATTCCGAATTTGAGTGGAAATGCCGGGAGACTTGTCGAAGTTACGATGCACACGCTAATTTTGAGCACCGTATGACCGCATTTCGCCGTATGATCAACATGCAGCCCGCAGAAAGAGTGAATGATTGCCGGGGAAGGTGAGTAAATAAAATATGTTCATCCATTGTAAACTTAATTGAGTTGAATACAGCAAGCGGATAAAACCGAGATACAAATGCATATGTAGATATTAAAATATTCTTAAGGTGCTACTATCCGTCTTGCGAAACCGACGCGTGCCGGATCGACTGTCAGAACCTCTGCAATCACCAATTCGAGTTCTCGAAGAGAAAGGAATACGAAGCAGAATTCCTTGAGCTGCTGAGAAGGCTGAAGGGAATCAACGCTATCTGAGACCTGTGTAGCTCATCCGATAAAACTTTACCCAAACAATGAAGAATCGTCTAGTCAACATTAGTATCAGCATTGAAATATAGCCTCTACAAGAAACCTGTGAAAGGACTCAGTAGATTGGAAAAATGAAAGTAAACACTGAGCGTGTGTAAACACTCCAAACCGTTTAACGAATTCATATGTTCCTTCTATTCTTCTTTTTCATCTTGTGTCGAAAAATCTTTGAATTGTTTTCCAAATGCATATATTGTCAGTTCTTTCAGATCTTCGGTCAGATCTTTGTCAGTTATTTTTGGCAAGCTCGAAACAGTTCGTAATAGCAATTGTTATAACCCAGTGATCAAGCGCTCCCGCAAACGTAGGGCACTCCGTGCCTCGAGCTATCTGATCATGATTTGATAATACTGTGCTTGGAATAAAAGCACCAATCATTGTGCAGTTTCGTAGGTATCACTTTTCCCGCGGAAAATATTTGCAAGCGTAGAGACAAATTTCAGCGATATTTCATCCGGGCTATTTTTAGCATCTCATTTTTGGCATCGTTCTATGTTGGCGGATCCGAGGGAGGTTGCTAGAAGGGAAAGGGGAGAGAATCGAAGATGAATCATGCACCTTGGAGAAACGATGAAACTTCCCCCTCAATGAATGATGAATTGGAATGTCTATGACGCGTCTATAAATGCAGAATCATATTCACCTCGCATTACAGCGAGATGAACCTCTCCATCCTACTATTCTCTTCCCTTCTCATGTCGGTATCTTGTCTCCGATTCAAGGACATTAACCCTGATGTGTACTCCGGATTCAAGCATATCGACGGAAAGACAATTGCAGCGGTCAGTTGCACAATTTCTGTGAATTTCAAGCTTATAGAATATTTAAAAAAAAATGTTTTGATACTTTTTAGAAACTGATGGATAGTTCATATATTCGTGTGAGAAACCTCTGGTTGTAAGTTCAATCGATTATTTCAGCTAATGTGAACTTTGTATTTTAGTTGTTATCATTTCTACTGTCATGGCGCACGTGCGCCAAACTCAGATTGTGATAAGAAAGTAATCAACGGACAATGCTGGTTTCACTGCGAATATCTTAAAGAGAGTCGGCGTCGAAAAATTAATATTTTCCGATTTCTTCAAAAGTCCACATTTGAGCGTTCACTTGCTCTAATAATCCAAAAATATTCAAAAAAATTAGAAAAAAATATTCAAATATACTAAAAACAAAAATATAACAATTTGCGTGTATTTTGGGTTACTGTCGCTCCCGCATAGTACAAGTTGGGACTTTTCAGAAAAGTCGAACAAGCGCACCATCAATTTTCAACTTCAACTTTACTTCGATTCAACTTTCCATTTCGTTTTATATGCGTTTTGTTGTTTTTTTCAATGCATTTCCGTGCAACTCAATTCAAACTGTGACTCTGTACTCGGCTGTGAAGCTTTTTACAGTTGCGGAGCTTTATACATAGTTATTTACCTACTTCTTTATTTGCAACAACTTACTGTTGCTCTAGTTATGTATGCTCGAATGAATTCCTTCCCGTTTCCCTCATGTCGCATTCCTCTTTTTCTTTTTTTTTTTGCTCTTTTTCATGTTGAAATCGATTCCAGTGGAGAATGTCATTTTAGAGTACACGGCGTCCATTGTTGTCGAAGAAACTTCCCGTATCGAAGACGACGCAAAAGCCGAAGAACTATACTAGCGAGCGCCACCGTCCCAAAGGAGCGGAAATTCCAGGTAGTGTATTCGCATTTATTTCTAGCCCTTAGGGCTGTAAATTGCACGCCATTTGAACAGTTGCAATTTAGTTTAGCGGGTTACTTGCTCTTTTCCTCGCTTTACTACCAAAGTTGCTGTTGTTTTTTTTCTATTTTTTAAACAATATTTCAAATAAATGAATAATTTCAATCGTTTTGTAGGTGGTCCGTGTACCTGGAGTGTTCACTCGAGGAAGATGGAAGTGTAAGGACTACAGGGACGATGTGAAACCCATCGAGGGATTGACATTCACTGATGATAAGGAGAACGATTCTGTTGGTAGGACTTTGGTTTGTTATTTAATTTAATTAATCCAATCGACTTCGAATGAGCTTCATGTTTGAGCAATTTTTGGCTTCTAGTACTAACTGCAAACATAGTTCTTTTAAAATATGTGGCAACTTGAAACATAAATATTATACTGTCTACTGTCTAGAGAAAATACTGTCTAGAGAATACTGTCTATACTATAATACTGATACTCTATAATACTGAGAATACTGTCTAGAGAAAATAAATAACTCAGGCAAACTTATTCGTGCTTATCGGGGGAGAATTTTTTCCAAAACTTTTTTCAATCTATTTATTCGCTAAAATGACTTACCTTCCCCTCATCAGATGACGTCATCGATCGTTGTTGTGGAGGAGTCATCGAGAAGAGAGCTGCAGCCAGGGGAGATCATGACTGTCTCGATGACGTCAAGTGAGACGGGAGAAGTGCCGTCCATTGGGGGAGGTGGGGACTTTTTCTGTTTGGTTTGTTATCCCGGATAGTTTGTGCTTCACGTGTGAAATGCAGCGATATTAGGCTTATCGAGGGATTTACTGGTGATTTTGAACTGCTTTTTATCCTGATGTACCTGGGTTTCACTAGGATCATTTGATAGAAGTTGGAACTTGTCAAACTGAATGCCATTGTTGCTTTGCACTTTTCCTCCAGATCCACTCACGACGAGCTTCATAATCGATTTTGGCTTCTAGTACTAACTTTTGTTCAGGTGTCTTAAGCCAACCAGCCGACGGTGCATATTCTCGAACTGACTGATGAAATAGTTAAGTTCTCGCTGGAAGACACTGATCTCAGTGTCGCGAACTCGCTCAGACGAGTTTTCATCGCAGAGGTTTGTATTTTTTCTGAGATGTCCTCAATATATATTCGTAATTAAAATGTCCAATGTGTGTATTAAATACGTATAAATTTGAGGTTCCTGTGATGGGCATCAATTGGATCCAGATTGAATCGAATACGAGTGTGCTCCACGATGAATTTGTCGCCCATGGAATGGGTCTCATTCCACTCACATCTGAAAATACCATCAAAGAAATGATCTACACTAGAGTTAGTTTTGTTTTGCTTTAATCAATTAAATAAGATAATTTTCGATGTAAGTAGAACTCAATATTTTAGGAAGCTTATTAAGTAATTCCTTTCAAATATGGCATATTCAGGATTGTGTGCCTGCAGCAGGCAAGCATCTTCGAGAGAGAACGTACATGGAAGATCCATGATATTCTGATTGTGAAGCTGAGAAAGGGACAGGAATCAATATGCGATGCTTTTCGAAGAAAGGATTCGGAAAGGAGCATGCGAAGTGGAATCCCGCTTGTGGAGTTGGATTCGAGTACGATCTCGATAATTCACTCAGACATACTGTCTATGCGAAGCCTGAGGAATGGCCGAGGAGTGAAAACGTAAGTCATTCAGTCACTAAAGATAAACAATTCAAATTTTCAAATTTGAATATTTGCTAAACAAGTTTTGTTTTCATTTTTAATATCTGTCAAAGTTGAAACATAAATAGTACAGGAACCGTAACTGTATCTTATATAACCAATTTTTTTTGTTTACAAAACTTCCTTTCATTTGGAATAGGCTATTTTACAAAAAGGTCTGGCAATATCTTGTTTGCATGAAACATAGAGATACCTGGCTGATTAGACTTCTGCAGGACGAGTTCACCATCCACACGCCGAATGGCAAGAAGAACCGGATGACGTTCTCGTCGGAGTAAGCTGCCGAGGTCATCACCGACGTCGTGCTGCAGCTGCGCCCACAGTTTGTGAGTGAACTACTCTAATTTTTAATGTTAAATTTGTGTTTCGAATTCTAAGCTAGTTAGTACTGTTGTCCTTCTTTCGTTCTTGTAACCAAGATTCCTTGAATTAAATCTTACTTGTGACTCGCTCACATCCAAAATATATTAGCCTGTTATATTGAGAATGATGTTGACTGTTGAAATATTGAAAGCAATATTAAACATTTTATTTAATTCAAACAAGGAATCTGGTGTTTCAGGCATGCGGTCACAGCAGCTTCTCGCTTGGAACAATTACTGTGAGTATCAATATAATTCAAATAAATATCTGATCCCTAAAGCATGTCAATCCCAGTCCTTGCATGCCTATTCACCTAATTAACCCATACTATACCCTAATCCCTCCCTCTTCCTTTCTTCACTGGTGGCTTCTCCCTCTCCGAGTCCGACGACAAATCGTCCTTCACAGTCTTCCTTGCAGTCTTCACCCGTCGTACCTTCTTCTGCCTATTATCCGTCTGCTCCCCCTTTCCATCTTCGGTCGATGGCTCTCCTTCCTCCTGGTTGGCGAGTGCGCGAGTGAATACAGTGCTTTTTGCAGTCACTACTGACTGAGCTACCGTACCCCCTCTACTCCAAGCCCTTCCTCTTCCTCGTCCCATCTTCCCTCTCTCCAACGCCATGCGTCCTGCCTCTCCTTCATCCCACTCTGATCCTGATGACAACTCGTCTTCCTCTTCCTCGTCATCCCCTTCCGACTTCTCGTCCTCGGCGTCAGACAACTCGATGATCTTCATTGTCGGCTCTCGATCCGAATCTACCTCCTCTCCGTAAACGCCTCCTCCCAATTCTATTGATGCATCGCTCTCTCCTCCTTCCACTCCCTCTCCTCCCTCTCCTCCCTCTCCTCCCTCTCCGTCTCCTTCCTCCTCATCTCCCACTGCTTCCTCTTCTTCCTGCTGCAGTGCAAGAATGTACGCCCGATCAGTAGGCGCGTCATTCTTCTGAAGGAACTGCTCGACTAATCTTGCCTCAAGCACATTCGGCACCTCCCTCCACACCTGAATTTAATTATATATTGCTTCGTCGTGTGATCAGAAGCCATCTTGCATAGAAACATAAATCTGCATGCCCAACCTCGTTTCTCCATTCATGATCTGCCGCGGTCATTTTCCGTTTCACAGCATTGGATTGTCTTCCAATAACAATGACCGAGGAGTTCCATCGTTCTTCTCTCAAGTTGAGAAGTGAGAGGAAAGACAGATTGTTGAAGTGCATGGTAGCGAGCTTCACTCTCTCCTCATACCATTTGGGCGAACTGCAAGTGAATTTCACTTGTTTCAGTTTGAACAAGTATGTTTGTTTGTTGCTCAACCTTATGATATAGTAAATAATGCTCACCAGGCACGAGACTTGGGAGCGTACATATTTATGATTGAATTGTACGATTCGTTGGGACTCGTATTTGTCTTAGGACTAGCTCTGAGAAATCCGGAAAGGAAGGTCGCCTTCAAGATAACAGCCTTCAGTTCTTGGTATTCCTCACTATCCCGCTTGATCAAGTACGCATTGCCATTTCCGAGTCTCGCGTGCTTGCATTTGCTTATTCCCTCGAGGAACGGAATCTAGAATACGCTCTTCAGTAATTACGGTAGCTAATACAATTAACAGCGTATTCGCTGACCTTGCGGAAGCCCTTGTGCTTTCCTGTTACATGTGGTAATACGGCCTTCCAGTAGTTCATGCCAAGTTTGCGATTTCTCCCGTACTTGTAGTGACAATAATAAGCATGATTAATGATCTTATTCCTCCAGTAATGAATATTAGGGCAGCTTTTCTTCTTTGCCAACTAAAATTATGAGGCAAATAATATTAACATGTAATATCAAGTTGTAATTTAACAAAATCCTTTTAAGAGATCTACCTCTCTCAAATCACGGTTGATGCCTTTTATTAAGTGCCAGAAATCGAGTAGATGCTTTATGCGCTTGAATTCTGGTTCCTCTCTGAGCATTTTCCCTATCTTCGCATCATTATCGGTGCAGATGGACCTAATCTGCAAACTAGATCCCTGCTATCACAATTTCAGATGTATCACCTCATCTTTTCTAACCATAACAAATAATCACCTTGAGCTGCACCGCATGAATTCTTCTCACTCCCGATCTCACCCCCTCCTTCTCCATTCGTCCACTCACATTGTCTAATGGAAATAAATATTTGAAATAGATAATTGCTGTTACCTATTCCCTTCTCCGCCTTATGCTTGTTAACAACCATAATTACGAGATTTGACTTCAGATCAACGGCAGAGACGGTGCAATTAGTGGCTGAGAAGCCGGGACTATCGTATCTCCCGTCCATGGATATGTCTATCCCTCCTCCCTTCAAGTGAGTTAAATTTATTTCCTTTAAATTATTTTTATTTGTTTCTGAATTACTGGGATATGGTTGTACCACCAACGAAAGAGGAGAAGGTAAATTCTTAGCATTCGCAATCCAATATTTCCCTTATGAGGAATTTTTGAACAATATAAATTTTTAGTTTCGAGAAACGGCAGAGAAGGAGGAACAGATGGAAGCAGACTACGATAAGCTGATGCGCGAGGTACGGTAATGGATAAAAATCGATTTGAATCCTCTATCGTACTCTGCAGATTGCGGAGCAAGACGCAGAGAAAGAGGCTGTTCGTGAGCGAGAAGAAGACGCGGATACGAAACAAAGAGAACTTGATTATATCGATGAACAAATGGAACGACTTAAACATCTCAATGAGATGGAGATCAAGAGGGATGCTATCCTAGAGGGAAGAAAAGCCAGGTACGGTATTGCTAATCATAAATACAGTTTTATGTAAATCAAAATGATGTTAGCTCACTCACATTCATCGCGTTTCGCACTGTCGATTGAACTAATTGCATGTGATTGCTGTAGATGTTAGTCACTGCAGGAAACACAAGCTTGGAAATATAAGCGCGCATCGTTCGTTCCGCAGGAAGAGCGAGTCCCAGCTCATGTCCAAAATCTTGTAGGCGCTGAGAATAGATAATATGTTAGTGTATAAATCAGAATTGCAAACCGATAAGGGGAGTGCTGTTGTGTGAGCAGAGCACACAAGTTTGACATTTCCCTCGAAATACCGGCCACTTAGCTTAGGTTGCGAGCTCCAAGATTGGTCTTCGCAGCGATCACATTTCCACTTGAGGACTAAGGCAGAACCATTGACAACTGGTGTGATTGAACTTGTCAGTTTCAGGCCACAAGATGGGCATCGTTTGAAGAGCTCGAGCAATTGCACCGAGGAGATCAACAAGTACGGCGGAAGAAGAGGAGGAACAACTTCCTCTCTATCCGATTGGATAGTCTCTTGGCTAGAGTATTCTAGGTCTTCCTAAGGGAATTGTTGTTTGTTTTTGTATCACTATTATTAACTAACCAGTTGTACCGTAGGATCTGATTGTTGAGAGTTCGACTTCTAGATAAAGATTGTTACCCAATTTATTGTGTTCGTTATCAACTACCTCTGAGACGTCTCGAGACGGAAGGGGAGAAGGCAACGAATTTCCACGAGATATTGGTGGAAATGAATCAACGCGAGGTGAGGTGGGAATAGGAACCGCTTGATTTACGTTGCCGTCATCGACACGAACTTCTGACAGCTGAAGTTTAATTGTTCTCGACCTGTTTCATTTTGTTTCTGTAATGTATGTTCTCA
Source organism: Pristionchus arcanus (assembly GCA_900490705.1). NCBI lineage: Eukaryota > Metazoa > Nematoda > Chromadorea > Rhabditida > Neodiplogasteridae > Pristionchus > Pristionchus arcanus. The sequence continues at coordinate 99,343 of LS487482.1, forward strand.
TTTCCCTTCGATCTGCATTTCCCATTTCCCTCGACATTTAATTTATTCTCCCCTCATTTATGACTATCCATAGAGAGCTAATAATATTTACTTGTCGAGCAAGAAGAGGCATTGAATCGACCGGTGCAGAGGGCTTTGGAGGACGTCGCTGGAATTCGTCGTCAGCACAAAATACTAGGTTCAAACTAGGCTATCCGTGAACTAAACTTCTAAAAGAGCTATTCTCACATCTATCGGATCTGGCTGTCCATCCTCAATGTGCTTGCTACACCAGTAAACTCTCTGCTTCTTTCCTAATCTGTCTCTCCACTCCTTCAACAGTCTATCGCTCTCGTCCGGCAACAAATTGAGACATTGAACCCAATGAGATTGCTTGAATGGCAGCGAGTTGGCCGGGAAAGACCGAACAGCGCCAGGTCCCTCACAAACGACACACTTGTTCGCCATATCTAAATTTCAATAGCAAAAAGCATTACAAAGGCTATATGAGCACTATTAAACGAAATTGAGCCAAGAACGACTGAAAAGCAACTAACAAAAACCAGGAAAGAACGATACAAATCATTGTAACGCGGGAAAACCGATGCAGAATTGCTGCCAGAAGCGACACCTTCGTCGAACAAGAAGAACAGGGCAATATGCTCATGTTTACTAATAAATAAACTTAAAAACAATAAAGTCAAACAGTTTTGCCAACGTTTGAACGAAAACGGAGCTGAAAATCACCGACGAAAAAAGTCGATAAGCACAGCGATACAGTTTTCGTTAAATTTTCCTTAAAGCCGGCTTTGGCTTGCGTGTGCACACGAACATCGCCACACCAACTATGCGGGAGCTACCGTAACCCAAAACTTGTTTTCAATTTTTCTCCTTAATTAAGTATTTATATTTTCTAATATTTTGGCATTGTATTCAGGTAATGATACTAAATCATATGAACAATGATCATTTTTTGGTTGCCGACTCCCTTTAATGAAAAAGTTAACGAAACAATCTTTAATGATAAACTCAGGAGTTTGAACAATACCCTACCCGCAAATGAGCAAATGGATTGTATTCGCCGGTTAGTTTGTAAAATGGAAGATCTAAATGTCAAAATGATTAAAAATTATATTAAGGTGCACGACCAGCTGTGGAGAAGAAAGTTGTGGAAAAGTATGTGCAGGCCTTTGCAACATCCAGCATAATTTCGAAAACAGGAGAGAGTACGAGTCAGAATTCCTTGAACTAGTGATGAGACTGAACAAACTCAATGCTATCTCTGATCTGTAACTTTCGCACCACAAATAAATCTCGCAAGCACCAAATTTACTGTTATTATTTTGAAAAAAAAAGATGGAAGCAAGAAACCATCTTGAAAATAATTACTGATTATCGAGTGCTCTTTTCGACTCTGCAAGAGAATATCAATAACTGAATCACTTCATTGCCAATTCTTTATCGATTATTGAGTTAATATTTTGCCCACTCAGCACTTCTGGTATCCAACCGAACAGGGGGCCGTCTCGCACACGTAGATCACTCCAGGCATCGAGCAATCTGCTGCTGTCCTGAAATTAAACTAGACTTCTGGGAAAAAAAACTAGCCAGCTACGCTCGCTGCGCTCGCTCGCTGGCTAGATGTCGCCGGGATATCCCAGTCTTATGCAAACGCTTCGCATCGCCGGGTTATCCCAGTCATTTGCAAACGCACTTCGTGACTCTATAAAAACTTTTTTTTCGGATCGCTCTTGGCCTCACGAGCCTTTCGCAACCGTGGTTGGTTTTCTTTGAAGCAACAAAATAAATGCTATCCTAAGTCGAGACAAGGAATAAAATAACGGCCTACTCTCACTGCACTTGCTTGCTCGCTAATGTCGCCGGGTATTGTGCTAAGAATTTATTCCAATCAGCCCCAAAACGCTTCGTGGCTCCATCCCAACTTTTTCCGGATCGCTCTCGGCCTCACGAGCCTCTCGCGAGCGTGATGCGTTTGTTTGCAACGACAAAATAAATATAAATCCTAAGTCAAGTTAAGGAAATAAATCTAGATAAAATTTTTAAAAAATTTAAAAATAAATAAAAAAATAAAAGTCTCCCGCGAAAAAAAGATACAAAAACGAGTTTTGATTATCGATTTTTTTAGATTTTTCAGTTACAAGTAGTTTGGTGCCAAGCACGGTCAATTTGGTTAAGTTTCCGGTGAGAACGGCGCAAAAAACGGATTATGACGAAATGATGATGAAATTAATTATCGATTTTTTTGGAAATTTTTTTCACTACGAGTCTATTGGTGAAAGATATAGGCCTGAGGAATCGATTTGGATAGAGTTATGAGCTTTCGAAAAAAGCGTGACTGACAAACATACTGACTGACCGACAGACAGACACTACGATATTTTATTACTGAGGAACCCTCAGTTATGCGCCACTTCAAGTGCGGCACACTTGTTCAGAAATAATTTGAGGAATAATAAACAAAAAGACTCTCACCAATTGACATTCAGTCCGGTCGTCTGGGTTGCGTACGCACACTGGAACTGTCCCCCCTTAGTGTCGGGCTGGTTGGCATCCCAGTCGGCGAAGGGGTCGGTGGACTGAAGTGAGCACATGCTATTATGATATTTTTAATGTAATTGTTCGCCAGAATCGGTAGGGTAAACAGAACAAAAATATGATTTGTGATGTGCAATTATATTAGTGTACGATTACATGGCGCAAAAGTCAACTCTATTGGTCATACTGGCCAGATTCATTCCAGTTGTGCATGTAATCAGTGATTATCAATGAGCGTGGAAAACAAACAGAGAGACGAACTGTAGATTATATGTTTTCATGAAGTACCTGATCATCCCAATTCCAGCCAGTTCCATTGTTCTGCAGGGCCAGCCAGTACTTCACTCGCGGTCCGTGCATGGAGGCCACTAAAGGAGACGCACTGATAATTATTTAACTTGTATTTATATGTGTAAAATAAAATTCGTACCGCTGTTCACGCAGAATTCCTTGTCCTGATCGTGAATTGACACGAGCGCACCTCCGATGTCCCACGGACCCATCTGAATTTTTTAAACTCTTTTTATAACTTGAAAACAGAACATCATGGCAAAATCGAGTTCTTTACATCTTTTAATTTTGCGTTCGCACAAGAATTTACTCACAGTCTGGCAGTACTTTCGTGCTTCCGGCTGAGACACCTCATCGAAGAGTGGTTTGTAGCAGCCGCCTATCATGTTTTGATTGTTTTTGTTGTTGTTATTTTTTAACAAATAATAAATAACTTACGATTCCCTTTGGTGCGCGGACTCTTATCATCGTCATTGAATGTCCACGTCAGCGACGGGTTACAGAAGCAGTTGGCTTAATAAAATACAATAATAAACTAGCAACAGATCGTAATAGAAGCTCTCGCCAAAGAATTGCCACCTTAGAGTGCCTTTAAACAAAATATTAGGTTGGTGCAAAAGTTTCTTTCTTTTTTCTAAACTCTAATATCTTCGAGCCTACTTCATTTGTGCCGAATTATTCCATAGGATTTTTAGGGCGTATGTTTTAGGGTTATAGTCGTACATTTTAAATGGATCGCGTTTGCATTGACGAGGAGAAAAAAATTTCTAATGAGCAAAGAGTGAAAATTTCCGTAAATTTTTCACTTTCGATGGTCCCAGTTGATCACCTATCCTATCCATGCCGATCAACTTTGGAATATGCCCTTTCAGGGAGTGATAGGGGAAGGGTTAATTGATCATTTAGTCACAAAATATCCGGGTCTCAATCTGTGAGGGAGACAGTGAAGTCGAAAAATGACGATTTTCGAGGGGTGGATTTCGATGACACTTTATCAAAAAATCCAGTTCGCGAAAGAAAAGTCGAATCCAATCCTAAATAAAAGTCAATGCTTGGCATAGCAGGTACTTCAATTTTATGCACTTTGAATATCCGTAACACAGCCTGACATATTACAGTGTTATCCAAAACAATTTTCATATTTTCAAAATGATCTCAATTTTGATTTTGGGTCTGGGATAAAAAAGGGCCATCATGCCAGATAATTTAAACTGCATAAAAATGTCACTTTAGTATGATAGTCGTCAACGCTCGTTTTTGTTTGGGCATAATTCCTTCATCCAGGAAATTACGATGCTTTGAAATACAGGTGAATATTTCGATAATTGTGACTTTGCTTGCCTACTGTATCCGTCTCAATGAGCTGAGTAAATTGTGATAACGGGAAATGTTTAGAGTATCCAAGCACTTATAGATTGCGGAAAGGCAGAACTTGTTTGGACAATTACAAAGGAAATTATGAGCAAAAAGTTCCCGTGTCCAAAAAAAGAAAGAAACTTTTGCACCAGCCTGATAAAAGAAAATCATGTTCACCTTCACAAAGCACCGCCAGATTTCTCGATCCCTCTTTGAGGTCGGAGAAGAAGAAGTTGTCGCTGGCCACTTGTTGCAGCTGAGGATCGACTGTGTCTCCAGCGGAGATGAAGTCTGCAGAGATGATTTTGTTTCATTAAAAAAATACAGAGATTGTACATTTTTTTAACGTAAAATTAACGACAAAGAAGCGTTAATTTGTGAATATTTCTAATGATTTCTCACCATTCACGATGATTATGCCGTCTCTGTTCTTGAAATATTCGACATTCTTGTTCTTAGGGTTCCTGTAATCTCTTTTTTGTAAAGTTGCTTCGAAAAATTGCAAAAATTGCAAAAAAAATCTCATTAAATGATGCAAATCCGGTCAAAGGTTGATCATTATTTTTCGTACTCAACAAAGATAAAAAAGCTGAACTTACGCTCCGGTCTTGCCGAGATAGTAGATAATCTCCTGCACATTGTCTCGGGGGTGAGAGGCTTCTTCAAACATATCGAGAGCTGCTTTGAAGGCTCTGAATATTTATAAATAATTATCACGAATCGATAACACATTTGCAATATTTTTCGATCCATGTGATCATTATGTTACCAAATTATGGTTTCTAGAATTATACTTACCCGTCGAAATCCGCCTTATTCCCACTTGAATGCTTCACCGAGTCGAGGTTGTCCGTTGAGCTCATGTTGAGGTTGTAAACCACCTGAATTTCGAAATGTGAATCGCGTAAACAACTTGATTTACCTGTACTGTATCCAAGGCTGAGATGACTCCGATTCTCGAGTAGAATTGTGCCGATAGATTGGTGCTCATGCGCGAAATGGCCGAAGTTAGCATCATCTTAGCCTGAATAATAATAGTGAAATTAAAATTGAAATTATTTATTATTATGAAATATGAATAAGTGATTCAAATAAATGAAGACCTGGTCCAAACTCGATGTCATCGACGCCGAGGTATCAATAATGATGACGATATCGAGCCAAATTTCGGTAGGATCCCAGATATCGATAGAGCCATCGGCGGCCAGGCCGCAATTGCAGTAGAAGTCTGAAAAAAACAATTGCATTTTTTGCAAGATTCTTCGAACGAAATGGACCGCTCACTTCAACGTTAAATTTGCAGTCGGCAGTTTCATGAATGATTGCATAAATGCAGGCTACAAATTAATTTGTGGAAATATAGCGCATGAGTACCTTTGGCTATCCAGACACTTGTCTCGTCCGACTGTGAGACGTTCGTTACTGGATCTGAAGAGAAATATTGAAATAATAATTTTATGGTTAGCTATAAAAAAAACTAACGAGCTGATCCAACCGCTGCCAGTAAGAAGGCTAGGAGGAATTTCATCCTGAAATCAAAACAAATTAAGAGAGTTCCACGCACACTGTATTTGAATACTATAAAGTAGTAGAAGAAGTTGTTATCTCCCCTGACCGACGATGTTTTATAGTCTCAACTGATTAGTCACTCCTTATCAGATATCACGTTCAGTGTAGTGTAGATAGCGTTATCGCACGATTGAAGCTAAGAATATTAAGTTTTGGAAATTTATGAACACCGTTGTCTCCTTGAGTAAAACTAACTTTTGCTACTGCATCTAGAAAAGGTAATTGCATACGATTTCGCAACGGAGCCTATGACGTTTAATCATGATCATCTTCGTAATCTCTGGCATGAGTAATCAGTCTTGATTATCTATACGTGATCGCTTACTCTCTTGTAGTGATCATCGTGTAGTTAAGTGTGAGTCAGCTCGATCGTTATTCATGGTGGCGATACACACTATCCAGTACATTTGATATTTATCTTATGCAACAACTAGATACTTTTCTTGACCCGCTTTCATTCCATTTAGTAAAGCAAAGGGGAGAATGAGAAAGTTGAACATTAAATCACAATGTCGCGGTTCGTGATTACAGAAATGACATCAGACAACAAACAGCATCAAATGTACACAATTTATCCTGTTATGACAGATAATGAGTGCGTATCTTCTTTCTACCGGGCGAGAGAGTGTGCAAAATGAAGAGACGGCGGCTCAGATTTCCGGTTTTACTCACAGTTCCACACTGCACCATCGCCGGCATGCCGCACATCTGAACCTTCGTCTCCAATCTCGAACCCTCGATCATAGCGGATCCGGTGGTCCAAAGACAGGCGCTTGACTTACCGCAGACCTCTTCCTGCAATAATGAGCAGGGAATAACTACAATAAATATCTTTTCACCAAACCCGCTGATAGAGTATCGTAAAGGAATCAATAATACTCCTCGGAAAGACGCTACATTGATTGTGATTCAGATAGGGAATCCTCGGAACTTCTTCGGTTTTTGGCCCAGGCAACAACCGCTCCTAATGTGGAGGGGTGATGAATGAGCATGGTAGGGAGGGAATACTCTGCGATAAAAGTCTGGGCCAAAAACCGAAGAAGTGCCGAATCCTCGCCAACCTTTGACACTTTGACCGTGTGGAGCTCGCCATCGACTCGGAATGCTTCGCTGACGTGGCACTTGGGCGCTGTGGGTTTCGGGGCCGGGCCGGGCGGCTTCGGTGCATTTTCTGAATAAAAAGTTGAAGTAGGTCATCGTCTTTTCATTTTGCACACTCCCTCGTCAGTCGTGAGCTTGAGTGGGAGAGTGCGATAATATGTGCGATACACTGTGAAATGAAGGGGCTGTATTACCCTTCCCGTTGCAGAGGTCGCCCGCACAGCAGCAAGCGGTGGTGCGCACCGACAAACCTGCAAGAATGCCTTTTACTCCAAAAAAAGAAGTTAAAGTTGCTTCCACAATCAAGGCGATTTTACAGTTGTCATGAGACAACCACGCCTGGTGGGGTACACAGGTAAGGCCCGGTACTCAAAAAAATGAAGACCTATCCGCCCCCCTCCCCATCCCCTTCTCTCAGGGAATCGATAGCTCGCTGCTTTCCCCCTAAATTCGTTTTCTGAGCGTTTCAATGACCGGTCGCTGTCGCGATTTGGGCTTTTCATTGTGCACAATCACTACACGTGTATGTGAAAGTACGAGGATGAAACCCATATCGCGCACTTCACTTTGCAAGCGCTCATTGCTCGCGCCAGTCTGACAGAAGAGCAGCGAGATTAGCACTGCACACCGTCAGAAAACTAGGAAACTGCGTAGTACCTCCTTGACCGTTGTTGATGGGAATCTCGAGCGGCATGCACGCTTTCTGCAACAAAAAATCTATTTATTGGCCCTGGCGATATGGGGTTGGGGGCAAAATACAGCTTGAGAAATGAGTCGCCGTCTCTTCATTCCTCGCGCTCTCTCACCGGTCAGAGAAGCGTGTGAGTGTGTGAAATGAAGAGACGGCGGTATCATTTCTCGAGGTCTAGGGCAAAAATCAGAGAGAGAGAAAACGCGCACCGGCGTGCATTCTTCCTTCGCCTTGCCCCTCGGTCCGCAGAGCCATCTCGAGAAGCCGAACCGCTCGTCCTTGCCATCGGCCCACAAGCACGTTGTGATGTTAGCGCCACACTCTTGCTCCTGAACGAAAAATCTGGATGTGTGCATATCAGCTTTGCATACACACGGGGCAAACTACTCATTTTTGAACGCGAGTATGTTGCAATGTAGATACAAAAAGTAAAAAGTAAAAGTAAAAACTACTACTACTACTTTACTAGCTAGCTAGCTAACTAGTTACTTTACTTTAAATTTAGACACGATTGCCCAAATTCTTGTGCAATGCATACCTCTGAGCTCTTGTGGTCTTCCACGCCATCCGCAGTCATCGACTCGCCAACGTGACACTTCATGGCAGTAGTAAGCAGCGGCAGGAGGGCGAGGGCGATGAGGAGGATGGGAAGAGATTGCATCACTGCAATATATATAGTCAGTTTGCGATCGCAGCCCCGGTTGGGGTACGGTAGCTGATCGGGTATGATCAAGGTGACTATGCAAAGCAATCAGGTGTTCCAGGTCAATATTACCTGGATACGGCAAGCGAAAGGAGGCTCGGAGGTCGAGAAGAAAAGCGGACTCGACCGGGTGAGACGAGTGGAATGGGGCGAAGTGAGGGAAATGAAGAAAAAAGAAAAATTAAATATTTGATCCCGCAATTATGACCTTAAAGTAAATTGGATATAAATTATAATGGATTAAATTAGGAATATGAATTTCTTTAATTATTTTCACCATTATTGCCGTGCTTGAACATTTCCATGCAGGAACAGGGATCACGTCGGGAACCAGCGCTTGCTGCTGCTGCGCGACCTCTGCAGCAAGGTCCGTCGCGAAGACCGGCAATGTTGCAGCAGGCTTGAACGCACTTGCAGCAGATGCAGCCGTGCTTGCTGAGCGCGTCTAAGCAGATACTGTCATTTCATATCCCTTAACCTATGGATAAATGGTGTACATTTTATGTTGCAAGTTGTTCACTTAAAGAAGTTTTGATTTTACTCACGGTTACCCTAATTGCTCTCGCTCTTATTTTGAGTATCAAAGCCTCTGATCATTTCTCGAGATCTGTTCAATTCATCGTTAGTATCGTGAGATTTCACTCGTAGCGACCTTTGACGCATGTTCAAGGATGAGGAGAAAGGAAGGGACAGGGACGAGGCGAGTAATCGACCTATCCCCTTCCCCTTCCCCCTTCCTCTCTCCTGGGATATCCATAGACATCTGACCAGCACATTTCGTTTGCTGAGCACTTCAAACGAACGATACGATTTTGTTCGCTGTTATTTTGATCATCCTAGCGCGTGATTATTTCTCGAGCTCGGTAAAAATCATCTTAGAAGTAGGTAAAGTTAGATCCGGAACCGTAAAATAGACACACAACACACTATCAGAAGCAATGAATACGGAAGTGGAGTAAAGAGAAGAACATGCACTTTGCTTTGCTTAACTTCGCTTAGTGAGGGCGGAATGAATCATCCAGGTAGAGAGCACGCGAAACGAGGAGAGTGAGACACCGCGACGATCGCATATATAAAGGAATCACGTCGACCCTACTGGATCAGCTGGGCCCAGCTCACTTCTATCGTTAACTTGTCGTATTTTTATCGCGATTCTACTATCTCATACTGTAGACACATCGTTGTAATCATACTCCGTGCTCAGCCCTGCCATCGCACTTGTGTTAAATGTACTATTCTGAAAAGCTCCTGTTGAAGCAATGAAATTGGCACGCACTGCTGTAGAAAAGCTACCCAAAGCTACCCGCGTTTCTCCTAATTATTTTCAGATATCCATCACGAAACCTCAACGATATGCGCCTTCTTTTCTTTCTCGGGTGTATTACCGGTTTCACTTCCATCGGTAAGCTCCAATAAGAAATCTGCTTACATTCGCTTTAGTTACTAAGAAAGTTAGTTAGTTGTTATGTATGCAGGCCGGTTTAGGACTAACCCGCATACATTTGTGGTGTGTGTATAATACGCGTGGAAGTAAGGAATAGTAATGGTTAGAGTTTATTACATACGGAACAATAACAAGAGAGAAATGGCTAGTGGAAAGGTAACGGGGATTGGATGGTGGTAAGGATACTACGCTCTACATTGGGACCTAGTACGGGCCGGCGAGTATCCCCTAAACTACCAACCATCATGGCTCACATGGGAACCAACTCTCAAAGCTACGCGAGAGAGGACTAACACGTTAGAACAGGAAACATCGAGAATAACGTGATACGCAGCCAAACTTGGCTGCGTGGCTGTAATGCAGGTTGACGATAATACTTACAGTATACTTCAAAGGTGTGTTGTGCTAGGTCAGACACATGACTAATGGCTCTACACAGCATTAGTTAAGTTAAGTAGCACTCCTAAGTAAGCTAGGAATCGTAACTCAATTTCAGCAACGGGATGTTGTCTGTACTGTTCGGAACAGGGGCCTCAAAGAGGACCGTTCCATCCCTGGGATAGCTCCCCGGAAATGCTGACAGTCACCAGTGGTCTCAAAAATATTAAGCAATGTGATGTCATACAGGTCAGCGCGTCAAATGTCCGCTCTTCTCTGTGTCTTTCCAATTTTTTTGAGTTTTCCTTCCCTATCACTCTCATTCACTACTCCTCCATGCACAGTTCGGTTGTTGCTTGTGAGTCGAAATGATGAAATGAGCAAAGGACGAACAATTAACGAAAAATGCAAAAATCATCAATTTGAGCATTGAAATGAAAGAGCTCAGAGAATACCATAATATTTTTCAGGCAAAAAGCAGAGCGGCGATGTACTTTAATGATAGAGATCAGCTGATGGTTTTCGCGTTAGTTTTTGCCAACAAAACTCTTGAAATTCAATAATAATTCTCTCAGAAGCATGATGTTCTACTGTTACGGACGGAGTGAGGATTGCGTGTACAGCACAGCCACCCTGATTCGGAATCAGTTTAGCGACAGAAAATATGAACTGCTATTCGTGAGTGAAAATGCTACTGCTCTGGCAGACGAAAAGGATTGCAATGATCGGTCAGATTTTGTTATTGGTGGCATTTGATAAAACGATTTCAGATGTGACTACGCCAGTACTACCCCCTATACAGCACGACAAATTCCGGACGTGTGGCATACAATGAAAATCGACTTTTGCATCGAAGCTTGTAAATTTCATTTCAATACTACTATTATGGCCAGCGAGAAGAGACAAGATTATGAGCGGGAAGTGTATGAGCTACTGAGAACGAGAAGAAAGGAGATCCTCACATATATCGTGACTGATCCAAATTTCTGATACGGCATGCAATAAAGAGTAAATATTTCGATTCGTCATTCGAGGCGGAAAACACTGAAAACCATCGTTTTAGAAGTCAGCACAAAAAGGGCATTGATAAAATGTCAAGAATTATATTCGGAAAACTACTTTTTGTGAGATTCGTATGCATGGTCAGAAGTAGACACAAGGAAAATCTCATAAACGTATTTATTTCGTTCGCAAACAAGTAACCAATCAAAGCGTGAATCGATAATTAGGTGCTATGCAAATACATTCGTAAACATACTCTATTACTAATTTCTCATTCAAAATGGTGAGCAATGAACCGGATGCTGATATTTTCTTCACGAGGCGTTGAGGAAGGGCAATGTGCAATCAATCGATCAATAAATGAGCCAAAATCAATCGATAAATGAATAATATTCTGGTCCGCTAATGCTCTGTGTACAGATACGCTCGATGTATGAATATGCTGTAAATAATAAAAGGCGAGTAACCTAGGTGAAAGCAAACGTTTTGATAAGTGAATATGTGAGCAAAAATTGCAGCGAATGAATAAAATATCGAATCTAAGGGGTGGAATCTTCGGTTAGTTAGTGGACTAAAATAAAATATTGAGAGTCGATCAGATATCAGAGATCAAAGATCAACAAGTCTCCGCTTCCCGGCTCCTGATCTTTGTCAGGGCTTCGAAAGCGTTGAAGTTTGTCGGTTTCTCTTGCTTGATCGCTACTTGTGCGTAGGAGAGAAGACGAATTAGCACGGACTGAAAATAATTGTATTGTAATTAGTTTTTTCAAATATTTTTTAGTTGTACGCGATATGTTTCACGAGTAGCATAACGCACGGAATGATTTGGTTTCATCAGTTCTTGCGCGATCTTGGAGTTTAATAAATATTATAAATAATAATTATATTGTGATAATTACCTCTCCCGGTGCTCCCTCCACCCATGGCCATGCCTCGCACACCGTGTCAGTTGGGTCATCGTAGCTGACGGAGCGACCAAGCACTTTGATGCCTGCAAGAGGGAATTATTAGTAGGGCTGTCAGAGTGAAGAATCCGTCTCTTCATTCCGCGTGCTCTCTCGCCACTCTTACCGGTGAGAGAGCACGCGGAATGAAGAGACGGATTCTTCATCCTGACAGCCCTAATTATTAGCCTCTATTCAGGATTTCATACTGCCAAAAACATTCCTCTTGATCAAAAAAGGCTTTGATCCGTTTTGGGCATCCCGTCAAAGTTTTCTGAACACAGCATAGTATTCCGGTCTCATGAATGATTTCCAGAAAACAAGTCAAAACCTCATTTCTAAATTAAAATGCTTCGAAATTTTGTGCTGATAAATTAGTATTTACCTTCATTGGCGACCTTTGCCATGTATGGTACGAGGTTTTCGTTCCACAACTGGACGAACCATGCCCGGCTTTCCTCCACGCCTGCAAGGGATTTTTAAGCATTTTTTATTTTAAATAATTTAATTAATTAATAAAAAAATATTCAAATTCACTCACTGAGAGGACACGCACAGAAGGTGCGCGGGCCGACGGTTACGTCGAGTGAGTTGGCCTGAGATGGGGAAGGTAAGGTTACTGTGTTCTAGGACGATACTCTAAACGTGGCAGGTTTAGCTCCCCATACGCTCTATGCCCCTGAGATCGGGAGAACTCTATTCATTTCGCATGCTCTCTCGCTCGCAACTAGGGAAGAGCAGGGGAGAGGGAGCTAAACGTACCACGTTTAGAGTATCGTTTAGCCAACTCTACTGTGTTCGTGCAAACGCTGTTCGATCATCTTGTCTACAACTCGAATACTGTAGAAGTTTTGATTACTCAGTACTTACTTTCAAAATTCGAATTTGTGAAACTATTGACTAGGAATTGTTAAACATTCACTGATCTGAAAGCGTAGTGTTACTTCAGAAATGAGTTTATTGTTAGGCAGTGGTCGATAACGATTTACCGTACCTAGTGAATTGGGCCCTTGCGAATTGCGTTCATATTAAATAAAATCAATTCTCGATAAATCGATTACCGTACCTTCTCAATAAACGTGTTCACCGCCGCGAGTACGGTAGTCATGAAGTCAATGACCCGCAGCATCTCCGAGGGTACGGTAGAGCACGATCGATACTCTTGCTCGACGAGACGGCGACGAAGGAATCTGAAGGATTAGGATGATCTTTGATCTTTGATCTTCTGAATAGTATATCAGCCTTTTTATCACTATCCGCTTTTGTGCTGTTCGATAGATTGAGAATCAAAACGAATACGTTTCACAAAGACTTTCTATTGCGAAACGATCGATCCAGGTCAATATTCTCATTCCATATCTGATGTAAAAAAATCACAATAAAATAGAGCGAACCTCGCGGTGAAGGCTTGTAGGGAAAAATTATCAGTAAATTTCAGTATTCCTTCAACTCCTTTTTCCAATGAAAATTTTACAAACCTCGCGGTGAATCCTCGCACGCCCTCATTTCTGCTCGTCACAATGAACGTGTTGAAGGTCTGACCATCGCCCCGGTCGAGGGATTGGCAAGCCCTGCAAATTGAAGGATTCCGTTTCTCATCCGTGAACTGCTCTCCGTCACAACATTTCCCTGCTCTTGCTAAAGCCCCTGATGTCCCAGATTCCACTATTTCCGACACAATAACAATCCCCGGCTCTAGATAAGCCGGAATCCTATTAAATATTTCCCGGTCCCGGCCGCTCACCTGTTCACGGTTGCGATCACATACGGTCCCTCGTTGCTTCTCAACTTTGCCGCGGCAACGGACGATTGGATCAGCGTCATTCTCGCTTTCGGGACGTTGTCGATGAGGATCACGGAAGGGGTGGAGGAGGAGAGGAGACGATCGAGTGCGAGTTGGGCCTGAGGAGGGCGACAATTACTAGAGTGCCTCACGCAATGGAAAGTTTGACAGTTTCCATTACGTTTCACGATCGCTAGATATTCGTAGGAAATAGAAAAAGTTGATGGTTTGTAGACCTCCGGTAGAAAAAATATCATTTTTAAATTGCAGCATAAATATAAATCACTTGTGTCGCGCTTGCCGCATCCTCCGGCATCCTCAGTTCATGCACTCCCTCGCCCTGTGCGCTGCCCATTCTCGCTGCCAACAACGCCGCCAGCTGCCTCGCCAGCATCGATTTGCCTGAAATTTTTGAATACATCATTTTCAAAAATCTCGACATTTTTCCATTACGCCAGAAATTTTTCTGAATTACTGGCGGGAATTCAAAAATTTGAATTACTCACCGATTCCGGTGGCGCCGCAGAGCAGCAGCCGGCGATTGGCGGACAAGTCCTTGAGCAGCTTGTCGGCGATGCCGCGCGGGAACAGCGTCGAGAGCACAAGCGAGTCGACTTCTTGCTGGTGTGCGCCTGCGACGTTTACTAATCAGTACACGCAATGCAAAATTCGACAAGAATCGCGAGTGGTGTAGTCGACGTTTCTCACCTCGCAGGAACATGCGGATCGTCGACGAGGTGGTGATCGTCTCGAAAGGCGCTGAGGCCGGATTAGGCTTTCCTTGCAGATACCGACAGACCTGAAAGGCGACGTTTACTAATCGTTCACGCTGTCGAATTTTTCACAGGCGACGTCTCCCTGAGCACACCACTCACCTCGCCCATCTGATATCCTATGACCGACTTGGACGCGTGTAGGCCCAGCGTATTCTCGGGGTCGATCCGGCTCAGGTACTCCTGCAAAGGGCGACGTTTACCAAAATCACTCACGCTGTCGATTTTTCGTCAGGCGACGTTTACCAGTGACTACACCACGCACCTGGAACAGGGCGAAGAGCTGCTGGTCTAGCTGCGTCCAGCTCACGTCCGTCGCCGGCAGCGCCACGAAACCGATCGATATCTCGTTGTCCGGGGATACGGTAGTGGTGAGGGTGCCGTGGAGGTCGACGTTCACTGACACGCGCACCGCGCCGCATCCACTGCTGCGCTTCGACGAGGCAGAGGACCTGAAGGCGATGTTTACAACTCGTTCACGCAATTCAAATTTTGACAGCGGTGTTGGAGGTCGACGTTTACTACCTGCGTACACCACGTACCTGCTTGACGACGGCGGGATGTCGTTGTAGATGTCCTCATCTACTGGGATGGAGGTGCGGGAGGAGGCGCGACTGCGAGCCGATTGCTGGTACCGAAGCTCCGAGCGGAGGTGCTGATTCTCGGACTGGAATGGGGTGATCTTTGATCTTTGATTTATGACCTCTATTCTCCTGTAACCGTACGAGTATAATCGATAACAACAACGGCATTTTGATTATGTTTCATGGTCATTACAAAAGGAAACACATTACAATCAAACCAATTTTGAAGCAGATCCTTTTCTAAATCAATAAATGCGATGAAATTATCGATTCATTGATCTTTGATCTTCGACTCACCTTCAGTCGGTGCAGCTGCTCCTGCAGCTCCTGCACGGAATTGGCGGCGGTGACGGCGTCTAGGCGCACGTCGTTCAGCGTACACTCCTGCAAGGGCGACGTTTACTAATTGTGCACACGCTGTCGATTTTTCGATAGGCGACTTTCACTGTGGCTACACCAAGGAAAAATATGTTTCACTTTCTACTCAAAAATCGATGGAGTTCTATTCCTACAATCGCTGCTTGGCTCGTTAGAAAATAAAAAAATAAACCAACAAACCTTATCAGCGAGTTGTTTCTTCAGATGAGATACGACCACTTGCTCGGCTTCCCTTCAATTTTAATTATTTAATTATTAATTAATTAAATATATTTTAATTAATTAAATTAATTAACAAAATTAAATTCTCACTTAGCCTCGTCCTTCTTCTCCTTCTTGCTGCCGTTCTTGTGGAAGGCTTTGGTCAACGAGCTGCGGAACTGGAAAAAGTAATAGATAAGTCTAAAAATAACAGAGTTTTCGATAGACCACACACGATGACCCGCCGGAACGGTAGTTTACCACCAACAATCACGAATATTTAGGAGACCACCACCAAAAAAGTACGACAGCGCTTACCGAATTACACACCTGTACGTCGACCTGAAGATATAGGGATAAATCAGTTGCAAATAGGGAAAAATCAGTTGTGAAATGGGGGGAAACAAAGCTATAACAGAATCAGGGAACCTAGTGCAGGAGGAAAGTCAGTTTCCGATCAGTGAATCCAGTAATCTACCGTACCCAGCTCTTCTTCTGTCCCTTCACGCCGAATCCGAGTGCCGACGTCTTCGAAGCTGTCGACATGGACGACCTTCCCGATGCCACGCTCTCCATCGACGGCTGCCGAGTGAGCCCGTCGATCTGCAAAAGGGCGACGTTTACCAAACTCACTCACGCTGTAGATTTTTCGACAGGCGAGGTTTCCCGGTGGTTACACCACTTCCGTCTCCCCTACCTGCACCGGCTCCGTGACTCTCATGCCTCCGGAGGTCGCTCGACTGATCACCAGCCTGACCGCCTCGATTTCTGCGCGGAGTCGTGAGGCTTCGTCCGACTGGAAAAATAAGGGTAATTCGAAACTAGACTCTAGTCTCGAATGGTCAAACACTTTAACGACCGAACATTTGCGTGATGTATTGGTTGAGTTTCACGGATATTTCAAAGCGTGCGAGAGCGTTGAGTTTCGTTGGATCACTCGGAGACATTTAAAAAAAAATCAATACTCACCGTAATCGTGTCATCCCTTCCCACAACTCGGGCAATAATTTCCAATAGCCTAATTCGAAACTAGACTCAAGTCTCGAATGGTCTAGCGCTCTAACCGCGAAACATTTTCGTGTTGTGTTTCACAGGCATTTCATAAGCGTACGACAGAGTTGAGTTTCGTTGAGTATCCGAGCGCGTTTTCGAGAAAAAAAAACAATATTTACCGTAATGGTGTCATCTCTGCCCACTACTCGGGCGATAATTTCAACTCGTCTAAATCGAAACTAGACTCTAGTCTCGAATGTTCTAGCAAATCAATACCTACCGTAATCGTGTCATCTCTGCCCACCACTCGGGCGATCTTTTCCACTCGTCGGTTCACCGTGTCCATGACGGCCTCGTAGTTGTGGTTGGAGCGCTGCAGGGAATTTACCTGTAATAAATACGAAACTAGACTCTAGTCTCGAATACTCCGAGTTCCCTTTTTCAACAAAAAAAAACAGCAAAAATTTAAGGTATATCGAAACTGAACTATAGTCTCGAGTGTTCTACGGCTCCTAGTTCACCGGCATCGAGATACAGTCCGAAATTATACGGTAAATCGAAACAAGACTCCAGTCTCGAATATTATAACGCTCCGAGAAATCATGGCAAAGGCCACAGTAGCAAAATTAGTCGGTATTCGAAACTAGACTCTAGTCTCGAGTTGATCAACAATCACCTTTCGATGGTATCCCTCGAGATCCCTGACGAGTCGCTCCACGTCAACGCTGTCGACCGTCTGGGATTAAATTCTGGTTATTTCGAGACCAATTAATCTTCTACTGTACTCATAAGATTGATGAAGTACCCGTTAGTGCCGTGGAATAAGATACGATTGCGGTAAATTAAATAATGTGGAGAATCTCTTACCGAGAAAGCGCAGGAGCTCGCAAGGGACAGCTGGGATCCCTTGAAGTCCCTCTCTGCAGATTGACGAAGGGAGTGGGAAGGTGAGCAGGGCAGGGAGGACTGAAATATATGAATCTAAATCTAAATAAAGTGGGAAATTGCAATATTTTACTTTTCGAATGCGATATGTTTCACAACTTTATCATATTTCAGTGCAACACAAATTCGATAGTGTAGCGGATATTTGCGATGGAAAATAAACACTTGTTTTCAAACGCTCACCTTGTGTAGACTCAGTTCTCCATCCCTCAAGGCTGCCGCGTTTGCGTAGATATTCTCGTGTCTTTTGAGCGATCCTAAAATTGTTTAAATAATAATTGTTTTAACAAAATCAATTAACAAACAACACACAAACCAAGCGACAGGGTACAAGCAGCCTCAAAACATCACCGCACAAGAGCTCTTGAGTTTCCGTATCTTCATTTCATACAGTGCGAAATGAAGAGACGGCGACCAGAGCTCTTCACAGCATCACTACTCTACCTATCGGAGCCGCAATCGATAGCGGCAGGCGGGCGGACGACGATCCACCTCCGGAGCGTGAGGAGTCGCGCGTGCGACGCGGCGACGCGGCCGCTGACGCGCACGCGGCGTACACGCGTCCGCGTGTACGCGACGTCGCGGACGGCGCGTCCTCGTCCAGCAGCACCATCGACCGCGACATCCCGGAGCACGACAGACGACCGGCTGTTAGGGAGAAAGCCGGTTAGAGCTGTGCTATTCTACGGTTACGGCTCTCCTTCCGGCTCCCGACGATACCATGCACAGAGAGAGGCCGACGATTAGTTGTTAATCTACGGTAAGTCTAGACTAGACTCTAGTCTCGAATTGGCAAGCGACAGAAAAGTGTGAGCATGAAGAAGAGACAGATTCGAAATTAGGACTTGAAGAAAAGACAAGGAAATGAGGACGGGGTGCGTGAGAAACGGCGCCGAAGCGCACGCTGTCGGATTTTCGACAGGCGACGATTACTTCTCGGTGCACCACGTACCTGATAGGGAGTGACGATCTGAGGAGGAGACGGGTGGTGGCATGCGCCGGGGCGACACTAGGGCTGCAATTTAGTAATTAATATTTATTTTGTAACCTCAGATGACAGTCGGGCACTGAATTTGCACAAATCCACCAAAATGATACTTACCTGTGAAACATAACAAAAATTTTTAAAATGCAATTGAATTTTCGACAGGCGACGTTTTCTACTCCCCACACCATCCACCACTCACCCGAAAGCGCTGATCGATCCGAGTAGTGCGGGTCGTCCCGGTACAGGTGCGCGACGCGGCTCTTCCGCTCGAGCGAGTGCAGTCCGGCGTAGCCTGAGGGTTGTTTTTGTTTTGATTATCAACAACAACAAGCCGTACCGTTGCTTGCGAGCCCGTTGAGTCGCGGCGGTAGGTCAATGGGCGTGCCCTCTTGCGCGAACGGCCAGGGTTGCTGAAATAATCAATTTTAATTAAAATTGGACCGATTTTAATTTAAAATTCAACGAAAACCGACCCCGATTCGAGCTAAATTTCGCTCAAAACGCTTACAATTCGCAAAAACGTACTGGCTAATCGCTGTCCAACACGCGCCAGCCCTATTAATCAGCCATATGAGCGCACCTTGGCGGCGAGAGATCGGGAAAACGGAGAGTCCAGACAGGTCAGAGTAAGCGAGAGAGCGTGGGAAATGGAGAGAGTCAGCGGTACCGAACCGGGACCAAATCGGGCACCAGGTGGTCCGGAAGCGGGACCAGGCGCGCAATGACAGGGAGGGTTCAAACCGGAGGAACCTTGTTGGGTCCGGGATCTCGGGTTACGGGCGGTACCGAAGGCCTCTAATCTAGCTAAGTGGCTTCCGACACTACCTGAAACCAGGAAATCGGGCTAATCGGATTCTATGAACAAGAACATCCACGGACCATCCTCCCGACTAGAACTGTGGTTTGAAAACTGTCTTAATCCAACTAAAAGGCGTCCGCGCACCCAGAATACAGAACGAAATGCGCCAGCCGAATGACAGTCCGCCTTCTTTGCGAAGGATTCCTTGGACTCTTCATTCTCCCCTCTCTATCCGGTCAGAGATGAAGAGAGATCACGGGAAATGGAGAGAGTCAGAGAAAACCGTCGTCCCCTAGCGTGACAGGCGCGCATCAGCATAGCAAATGCGTGGCTGCGGCTTTCCTTCTCTAACTCTCTCACTTTAACGTGCTCTCTCGCTGTCTCTCACCAGCTTCCGAAACCGGGAAAGCGGGCTGGGAGAGCATCTGTCTAAATTAGCCGCTCACTGTCTCGTCTCTTCGCCTTTCGCAATGACCTCACTCTCTTCATTCTATGCAGACTCTCACTCGGGCTAAGGACCGAAAGAGGCTGAAGAGGGAAGTGACTGGGGTAATAAAACCGAGCAACGGCTGGTGGCGAGCCACCCTGCCCTCTTTCCCGGACCATGTCTAATTGCGCACAATGTCAAAACCGGGGAAGTGTTCCTCAAACCATACCTGAGAAAATCTGCCAGAATGGAAAGAAGTTATGATTTCTATCCGCGACCTTCCCAGTCTAAATCACACTCGACACAATGGAGAGTGAGACCAGAACGTCAGTTAGGGATGAATGGGGGTTCAAGGATATATTGACAATGAGGCAGGCATCCTTAGAATTGAGACGATTAGGCAAATTTGGGGAAAAGACTGATGCTTGAGGACATCTTTACTGCGCTGATCGGAATGTAATTGCACAGGATGTTACAAAAATGTTTCTTTCGCTAAATCGCGCTGGAGAACTTACTTCTCCATTAGTCAGGCTGACTCATTGGACTCAAGCAAACGCGGAAATAAGTCTCCCATATGAAAATGAGGGGACGCCCGGGCTTATTACTGCACTTTCGCTCTGTGTGCACTGCAAATGAATGAAGTGGGAGAGCGAGGAGGGAGGATTTGGGAGGGCACTCTCCCCTTTTTCCCTGCTCTCTAACCATCTCTGACCGGCGAGAGAGCATGTAAAATGGAGAGGGAGCCCCGAGGATAGAGGGGCAGTTCGAATTTCGCATGGGGCCTGGGAGCGGAGTGGTCAGGGGGCGGATAAAGTAGCCTGGAGAAGACCGCGGCATGTAATCAAGGACTTCCTTAGTACACTTCGGTTCGGGGTTCTATACTTGTAGAAGTAGCGGCAAAACGGCATTGAAAGCATTCTGCTAAACTAGTAGGATACTTTGGACAAAAGACCCATCTAGATAGTCACGATATCGCTTGTCACGCTATTGAGACAAAGGAAGGGAGATTGAGTCCCTGATAAGGAAACTTTCGCAAGAGTGGGTTACTGGAGTATAGCAGCGATAGGGAAGCGAGCAATTGGATATTTTTTTCTGAAGTTTATTTTTATGAAGGTATTAGATATTTCTATATTTATTTAATATATTAATCGTTCAGAAACCTTGTGACAGGTTCAAATGCGGCCTGTGAAACTCATTTCGCATCGAATGAGCGGTGTCGAAATGAGCAACGTGCTAAAAAAAAATCTGCGATTCAAGACCGCGGAATGCATAATGCTGACAGCGGGCAACAAAGAAATAAATTGTTTCTTGCATCAGTCTTTTAATATTATTTTATAAACTGTTTATTTGTATTTAACTACAAAACACTACTGATTTCCACTAGCCTGTGCTTCTCATAAGCACATGATGAAACACACTTTCGCCCAAAATATTCCAATAAAAATGCAATAAGATGATACGCCTCTCCCCTTGCACTGTTTCAGCAGTGCGAGAGAACACTAAGGATGCCGTTGGCCTAACTAAGGATGCCTAAGGTCTGCCCACCTGATACGCCTCTCCCCTCTTGCTCGTCTTGCACTGCTTCAGCAGGGCGGTGATGTTCTCTTGATCGACGAGATGCCTCTGACGCTCGCCCATTGATGAACTTCGACCATCTGTAACAGGTCGACTACCGTAACCTGCACCAAACACCAGGAACTATGATCGGAAAGTGATTGTATTTTCCATTAGCTACAATAAACGCCCATCGACTTCGCCCATCTGCAATATGTCGACTAATATGTCGACCGTAGCATGCACCGAAAGCAGTGATCGACAACTCATTTTTCGAACACTCTTGCCGTATGGTTGAAAACTGTATCTATCGATCGCAAACTGATTCCACCGTAATCTATCGGGTACGGTAACTCACTTCTGATCTGCTGCGAGCGGCCGAGGGCGAACGCGGCCGCCATGTAGTCGGACTGGGTGCTGCAAATTAATTAATTCAAATTTGAATTTCGCGCGCAAAATCAGGACATTCATCGGCGTAATGCAAAATTTTACGCGGGACGAGATAATTGGTTTTGCGATTTGCGATCGGTTAGCTTTGTCCTCTCCTGCTCAGCTAGTGCTCATTATTGCCAGATTTTAGGGAGAGAGGTCAGAGAGCGGGCGAGAGAGTGTGCGAAATGGGGAGAGCGCAGGTGGTCAGAGAGGGGCGAGAGAGTGTGGGAAATGGAGAGAGCAGGACTGTTGCGCATCGCAAATTACGTGTTGCCGGGGGCGATTTTGACCATCTGGGAGAGCGGGAGCCCGGGGGACAATGGCCCGATGAGGCTAAACGAGAGGCACACTAAACGTGGTCGTTTAAGGTGATTGGTCTTTGATCTTTAGAGGGGGATTATCGACAGCTGATTGCCATCTTTCTATGAGATTGATATGAACCGCAAAATCTAAGAGAAAGGTACTAATGAATTTGTTGTGTTACTATTGAGAGTGCAGTTATGTTTCACGAAGTAATCAAAATGGGAAATTGTTGGTAAGTTTAATAATTGGTATCTCCTTCTTAAAAATAATCAAAATTCTCCGCATCTCAAAATGCACAGTTAACAATTATTATACTTATCATTAATCCAGATAAACACATACACCAGTGCGCCCTCTGCGTGCTAGTGTAAGGGGTTGATTAGCGTGTTGTGGTCATTCACCATCCCATTTTTACATATATTTAATTAATTAATTAATTAATTAATTAATATTAATAATATTAATCACCCGGATATGATTGATGCTCCGTCACAGAAGTCGTCCGATGTTGAAGAGACCGAGGAGGAGTCCGAGCTGAAGAAGTTAGGGGTGAGAAAACATAAATTTGAATTTGCCGCCGAAAATCGAAGAAATTAAGCGGTGTAGTGCAAATTTGGACGGGACAGGAGGTTAAGCGGCATGCAACTGATGAAATAAAGGACTGTTAGCGGACTTTAGGGACGTGAACAGAGGAAAAATAGCGAAGCTAGAGATGGCAGGATGGCAATTATGGGCTTGAGCCCATGATAAACATACAGATTATGCCAAAGAGTGTTAGCTTTAGGACAGGACACAACTGATTTTCTTCAAAAGTCGAGGAAATTCAATAATTCATTCCTTGTTTCATATCGGTATAATTCTTATCGGTCCAATAATCACGAGAAAAGCTGAGACGACCCTAAACCGCATCTTGCCCACCTTATGCACTAAATTTCCTCGGCTCTGAACCCAGGGATGGTTTAGAGGCCTATGAGAGATGGGAGTGCCCAGTCAACCAGACAATGGGGCCGAGAAAGCATGGGAAATCGAGAGACCGAGGACTCAGGTAATAATAGGAAGTTCTAATGGATTGGGCACCATGAGAACCGACAGGGGCGAGGGACAAGAGAGGATGAGAGAGTGCGTGAAATGGAGAGAGCCTTTGATCCGGGCCGGACCGGGCCTAAAACCCGGAAATCGCAGCCAGCCAGGAGGGGATAATAACCTGAGAGAGCATCGGTTTGAGCCCGGTTTGAGGGTTGGAAATTGCCAAAGGTTGAGTGAAATTTGAAGCGAATACGATTCCCAATTTGTTTGAGCGAAATGAGTTTCAAACAGGGCACAAATAAACTCGTGCAGAATAAATCATAATGCAACGGCGACTCTTTCGTTAAAAAAGTAACTTAATCTCGAATGATCAAACTTGCCGATGAGTCCACTAAAGACTGTCGTGTTTTTGACCGATTTGACTCAATATCGCTCTCACAATCAATAAATGTATCTCCTCATTTTGCACGCTCTCTCTCCTCTGACGGGCGAGAAAACACACGGAATTGAGAGAGACAGTCCGACTCTGTTGGAAAGACTACGAAAAGCGAAGAAGTGCGCCCATGCTTTTCTTATTGCTGCAGCCTTGCTTCCCGGGGGCGCCCAAACGCGATTCATTTCGAATTCAAAGCAGACAAGACGACTCGAGAAAAGGAGGAGAAAAGCCGGGATTCTGTCTGACTCTCTCACTTTTACACGCTCTCTCGCCCTCTCTGACCTCCGAGATCGAGAAATGAAACGACCTCCCTATTTCTGGCGTCAATTTCTGCCCTAGATCCCCCCATTTTATGGTCAGTTTGGGTTTCGCAATCACCAAAATGAGTCAGATTCTAATGAAAAATTGCTCAAAAAGGGATGAAAATCTCGAAAAAACGAGAAAATGATGAGAAATCAGATGAAAAGTAGGAATCGCTCGAGCGAAAGGAACAACAAAGCACGAGCGTAAGGGAAATGCGATTATTGAGGATGAGAGGAGAGCGTGAAAATCAAGGACTTGACGGGATTTTTGCTTCTGCACAAAAAGTATTGCAAACCATTAGATTTCCAATGATATATAAAGTCCCTGATATTTTCTGCTAAAACGCGGAGAGCGCGAAAATCAAGTGGGATTGCTAGACTTTTGACTGCAGCCTACTAGAGATTCTTATGAAACAAAGATTGGTCACCTCTTGAGGGATGTAGGTCCCCAAGTGAGTCGGATGCTTGCGAAAGTTCGATGCAAAAGCAAGAAACACACAACTGCTATGAATTACTCATTTACTAGCCACCATGTTTGGAGGGGTTTAACTCGTCAAAATGCGCGCTTCTATTTCGAAAGTTCAGCCCCTCCCTGCAGTCCTCTTATTTAACGATTTCACTCCGGTCAGAGAGACGAGAGAGTGTGTGAAATTGAGAGAGTCAGAGAAACGAGAGAGTGTGTGAAATTGAGAGAGTCAGAGAAACGAGAGAGCACGTGAAATGAAGAGAGTCAGAGAAACGAGAGAGCACGTGAAATGAAGAGAGTCAGAGAAACGAGAGAGTGTGTGAAATGAAGAGACGGTACGGTCAGAGGGGCTAGAGAGCACGTGAAATAAGGAGAGTCAGGCAGGGACGACATCCTTGCGCAACCACCCACCATCATCCATCAATGCCCCCTACAGCGCCCTAACCGCACCCAATTAGTCGGACATATCAGTCCTCGGGCGTCTGCTCTCTCCATTTCCCATGCTCTCTCACCCGACCTACATCTGCACTATTACCCGGTCAGACGAAGCGAGAGAGCATGGGAAATGGAGAGAGTGCGCTTCATTCCCCGGGTCCGAGGGTCCCTAATGAAATGCACGTCAGTGGGGTGAAATGGCAGCTACTTGACTCGCCATTTTGACTCTCTAAGTCTCTCGACGGTTAGAGAAAGCGAGAGAGTGTGCGAAATTGAGAGAGTCAGACTCGAAATTCTACCCGACCCAGCAGCAATCGAATCAAGGTATACACTAAGGGATATTACTCAAGAGTAAGTGCTGCGGTAGGTCAGTTAGAGAAAGGTAAGAGAGCATGGGAAATGGAGAGAGTGCGGCGCGGTAGGTCACCTTTCAGTCACTCTCGAAGTCAAGAAAGTCAAGACTGAGAAGTAAATTGACACCGGGAGGAAACTCTTAGGGCGCGCAAATAGGTCTTGAGAGAGATGGAAAAGGAGTCAAATCGCCTGGATGTATGACTTATAAATGGGAAAATATCCCGAGTTCTCTGTCCTAGTGTCACCGTTTCGTAGTAAAACAGTAATTGTAAGCATAGCGGCGCTTCAGAAAATCATGAGAGAGCTTACTACCATCTCGCAAGATCAAGGATCAGGTTTGAAGAGCGGATGTCAACAAGTGCGATACAATAACTCAAATGGGCCGAGCGCAGATCACATTACATTCAACGATTGTTGCCAGCGGCACAGTGGAAAGATGCGCAAACTCCTTGCTTCGAGATCACCGAGAATAATAATATTTTTATATAGAGCCGTTGATTCCTATATCAATGTTAGTTTTCTTCACAAGCTATCAGGAGTGAGTGAAACTCAACCGAACGATAGTGCTAATGCGAGCAATCACAGAAATCATTCCTTGTCAAAATGCGGATTCAGCACCTCTCGCGAATATCAACCGCCCGTTACGATTACCCCTAATAATTTGCGCGAAACTCTTCTCTTGAAGATGTGCATGAAAATGGAGAATATACCAACGAGGAAGAGGATCAGTCAAGGTTTCACGCGCTCCAACAGAGCGCGAAGATGCGAGGGCTACTACGTCTCCTTCTCGGGAAATCTCTTCTCCTTTCCTTCCCCTCTTCTCTAACTCTCTCCATTTCCCGTGCTCTCTCGCCCTCTCTGCCCCCTATTCTTCGCCTCTCGCAACAACTCCCGCACGCCTTTTCATTGTTCGCAATAACCTAGGAGCAGGAGAGGACGTCTCTCCTCACTTTGAATGCTCTCTGAGAGGTTAGAGTAGACGAGAGAGCAGGGGATTTGGAGAGAGACAGAGAAGGAGAAGAAGGGAAAGAAGCTCAACTTGTTGAAGAAGTGCATGTGTAACAACGGAAAAGTAGTAGTAATGACTGGAAAGGTTGAAGTTACGAAATAAAAGGCGTTGAATCGAAAACTGTTGAGCCCTCTTATAGCCCCCCTCTTATAGCGCGTGTGAAACCTAACCGGGATGCTTGAATTCTTTTAGCCGAAATGCTCTTCTCATTATTTGCATGGTAATCAAGTCAAAGTGAGTCAAGATACATCAGTCAAGATACATTTTTAGTGAACTCTACAGCCCTTTCCAAGCGATCATTGCAATAGGTAAAAGTTCAAGAACTCATAGCACGCGTGAAACCTAACTGGGAGCGTTTTCGAAAATCTCGAAACCCGTCTGCCTTCCCAACTGACAGGTCTTGTGCCTCTCCAAATGGGAAGTGAATCGAGGGACGCGGGAGGAGGGAGGGAACAACGGAGACGTGACAGTGACTTATGAATCTTTCTGAATCTGGAAGACTCTCTTCATTTCCCCCGCTCTCTCGCCCGCTCTAACCGGCGAGAGAGCAGGGCGAATTGAGAGAGTCAGACAAGAGCGATTGAGTCATTTGTAATCCCCCTCTCGCGCAGCCGCTTCAAAGCGATAGATCTTATCTCGCCCATCGAATCGGAAGCGGGAATTCATAGCCGAATTTGCATAGGAGGAGTTCGTTTCTCGTCTGGGCCTCTCTATTTCGCATGCTCTCTCGCTTTTCTCTAACCGCGGGCCTAATGCAGGGCCACCCGGGGGAGCCGTAGTTCGATGGAGGAAGAGGCAGTTTAGGGGGGAGGGAACGGTCTCTTCAATTTGCGTGCTCTCTCGGTGGTTAGAGAGCGGCGAGAGAGTGTGGAAAATGGAGAGAGTGCGCGCTCTCTCCATTTCACGTGCTCTCTCGGTGGTTAGAGAGAGGTGAGAGAGTGTGGGAAAGCGAGAGAGTGCTGTCATTACTCAGAAGCAGTGAGATAAAGGCAGTTATGAGGTCGTCTAGAGGGACGATTGAGAGAGGAAAGACAATGGTCGAGGAGTGGGAGGACTGACTTCTCAGCTATTATAAGGATGACGATTACACTTGAGATGATCTAAGAATGGGGGCTAAGTTCGCACCAATTTGCAAAACGACGGAATGCTTCTGAACTACAAAGGGCTTAAAGTTGAGGCTGACTAAAATAGAAAAATATAGAAGAACTGACTATTACTAAAAATATAGAAGAACTGACTATTATAGACGACGGGATCGCTCGGGCGAACAATGGACTCAACACTAGGAAAAATGACGGAATCATTATAAAGACAAAGACTCGAAACTGAGGACGTAGAACGAAAAGTAGACAAGGGTTAGTACAGCGATTGTTAGGTTGACGTTAGGCGAAAACTCAAGGAGCAAATTGAAGGCGATAGCGCTGAATGCTAAGGGAAAGCGACAGGGATAGAGATCAAAGATCAAAGTTCAAAGTCCAAAGATCAAAGTTCAAAGTCCAAAGATCAAAGATCATCGACCAACCTGTCGTCCTGCAGCATCATGTTGCTGCTCTTCGTGTAGATGAGGTCGTTGGCGTGGCCTGAAATTGGATTTTTGAAATGTGAATTTATAATTTTCCTGGTTATGTAAAGATGTGTTTCAGGGATGTCTCAAGAGTTTTGGAGTTCAGGAGGGGTCAGTGGTTTTGAAATCTCTGTGCAGAAAAAAACTAATGATTTATTCTGAGATTTTTTGGGTATTTCCAATGCTTTCAAATATCAAACAAGAGCCGCCCAAAACAATTGTAGAAATGTTGATAAAATAGCGCAATCAGTAAAATTCCGAAAAAAAAACTCACGCGTCCGAGGCGGGTGCGCGGACGACGCGGACGACGCCGCGCTCGCACGTCTGATCATGTCCGCTGCTGCCGCTTCAGAAGCGGATGCGGACGCCGATGGAGCGATGACGCGCGGCTCCTCCGGGTGCTCGCCTGGAATTGTTAACATTTATGATATTTGATAGGAAAATATCTACGATAAAATAATGTGGCAATGGCAAGACAGAAAATTTTTTGTGAAGAGACAACAACGACCGTGTTAATTTTCTTTATGACTCCATGAATAAATGCAGCGAGTGAAACCTAACTGAAAATTCGAAATTGGAAAGAAAAAGTGCGAAAGTATGCGATAAATAAGAGTCTAGCCGATTTTTGCGTGATTCTGATGTAAGGATCCGTAAATAATTACAAAAGTCTTTTTGTCACAAATTTATTAGAATTGTCTACACGCAGCCGATCAAATCGGAATTGCTGACCATCTGAGTGAGTATGAAACTCAATCGAAGCAAGAAATTGCGATCTAAAATAGGAGTGGGAGGACCCTCTATCCGATTCTGAGGTGAAGACTGGCTAAGAGGATATCGCAGGATCTCAGGAGCCGTTCTTGACACCATTCGCGCTGGCTGAGCCCCCCTTTCTACCCTCCATCTGCTCTCTCCATTCCGCCCGCTCTCTCACCGGTCAGAGAGGGCGAGAGAGCATGCGAAATGGAGAGAGTACCCGAGCCCTTCTCAAGTGGTCTAAGAGCCTAAGCCCTCCTCTAGAGCCTCTAGATGGGGATACACCGGGTGGCTCTAATATGATTAGTCCCCGAACACTGGCAAGATTATCCACGGATGTTGGATCGAATTGGGCCCGAGGGCCTTAGCTAGGGGTCTAGAGCCGGTCAAGTTTCAGAAAAGCCGGTCGGACTATTTTCCGGTCATCTGAAGCCGCGTTTTGGTCAGGTAAAGGACGGCTCTAGCATAAACTAGCGATACACTACTTCTTAGTCCAAACAAAAGAGTGCCTTCTTCGGGACCGAAAGGCATGGTCCTTCTCTTATTTTCACGTGTTCTCTCGCAGGTGAGCGTGCGAAAGGGAGAGTGTCAGCGGTTGTGGGTCAAAACAGGAGATTGCATAAGCAGTGTGTTTTCCCACAGAAGTCGCTGGGTGGGAAGATCAAGTAGGAATAGTAGTCACCTGTGCCCGTGGAAATTTCGGCAACTCCCGATTAACACTAAGGAGATTGGATTTGGGAGAATAACATTATTTTTCGAGGAGTTATAGAGGAAAATGGCGGTTCCAACAAATAATATGCTAGGCGAGAAAAAAGTATTAGGTGGTCAACGGGCGCGTTGGTCACTCTGCTGACAGATACTATTTGTGGCGATTGAATGAGAGTTCTTACAAGAAAAAAGTTGGTGGTCAAAGGCCGAGGAGTTTTGTAGGTGGTAAGCATGGAGGCGCGATGCGTGAGATCAATGGACAAGCTCTCTATTTTTCCGGTCAGCTCGGGCTAGAGAGCACTGGATTCGAGGAGAGCGGCAGACAGTCAGAGCAGCGAGAGAGCATGGAAAAACGAGAGAGTCAGAAGAGAGGCTATGAATGAACACGCGTAATCCCTCCTATTCACACCTGCAAGGAAGAAGCGTCAGCATGCACACATAATAGGATGTGTCACTCAACTGCTCTCCTCGATTCCCATGTTCTCTCGCTTTCTCTGACCCCCAAGAACGTCTGGACTCTCTCCATTTCTCATGATCTCTCGCCTTGTCTAACTCTTTCCCGTCTCTCACTTTCGCATTGTCTCTCGCTCTGTCTGCCCCCTACACAATCTGCTCTCTCCATTTCCCATGCTCTCTCTCATCTCTGATTGATGAACATGGTCAAAAGAGTCTCCATTCAGTACCGGAGGGTCATACCCGGGCATGGGAGTAATGAGGGGGTGTAAGCGGTGGTACTTAGATAATCGGACTATGGGAGGTGCGAGGCAGGTAGGGAAGGGATGGGAAAGTTGGCTGGGAAGGTCCTATAAGATGGGAAATTCGGGTGTATTGTAAGAAGAATTGTTCGACGACTATGGGAGGTCGGAGGAGTATCCATGAGGAAAACTATTGGGAAGGGAAACGATTGGGAACGTTGGAATTTTAAGTTTTCATGCGGTGTCTCATGCTAATTGATTTCAGTGCTCATTCCTGTTACAAATGATCACCGTGAAACGCAAACGAATAAATTTGTGAAAAGAGGCAAGAGATCGCTGCTCACACTAACTTCACTCTAAATTGTAGCCGACCTAAAGTGTAGCCGCCTGGGAGCCGGGGAATACTCCCTGGTTGAGCCGGGAATGATTCCCCGGCAGGGACTGACAGTTTGGGTGGCACGCCGTGGGAAATTCGAGGCGAAATACGCGGCTTGATGCCTAAGGCGCGCGGTAAACAAGAGATGAATTGGCGCGATATCGCTTCAATTTGCAGTGAATTGTACTGTCAAGCTCCGGTAGTCCGTCTAGTTTTTGCGCTAAACAAAGCGGTATCATTTCTACGGCGTCCTTCTGAAGTGCGCTGAGATCCTAGCTATCCAGCTAGAGCAGCATCATACTGTAGCTGCGGCTTAATCAATCACCCTAAAGTATCCGATAAAAGAAGCATGCTACAGTGACCGTGTAGTTCTACCGTACCCCAACACCCGCTCTACACTCCCCACAGCTGCGTGCGCGCTCTTGACAGATGTAATGACCTCATTGAAGACATGGAAAAAGAGGGAAGACGGGGCAAAAAGTGGGCGGGGCTTGACGGGCGGCGCGCAAAAACTCTGTTGCTAATCGTTGCTTGAATGGGGGCCATCTGTGAATGATCACTTAGAGACTGTGGGAAAGGGAGAGAGCGCAGACAGGCAGAGAATGGTGAGAGACAAGGCGATTTGGAGAGAGTCTCGATCCGGGAAATCGGTGCAAAATGTGGAAATGGTCAACAGCGTCTCTAGCGAGCGAGTCGCCTGAAGGAGAAGTGAGAGAGATTGCAGGAGGGAGAGACCACCGAGAGAGAATTACGCGCAAAAAGCATGTAATGGAGCAGGGGGAATTGAGGAAGGGGAAAATGATCTACGGGAGGGCTTAGGGCGCGCAAATTGCTTGTGTTTCTTCAGAATTGTAGTAGTAATCAGGAGGAATCATTGGGAACTGGCTGCAAATTCTAATGAAAAATGGAAAAGTGGTCGCCACCCTATAGGGTGATAGATCAATCCCAACTACTTTAACCCCAAATGTGAACTGACAGCACCGGGAGTTGGAAGGGGGAATTGATCAACCGCCTTTCCTCCCCCTTGGAACACCCGTCAGAACACGCCCTTGCGCTCATTGAATTATCTCGATCCCCGCCTGCATCTGTCCCTATCAGAGGCCTCGTGACTCTCTCCATTTCACATGCTCTCTCGCCTCTCTGACTAGCGAGATAGTAGGTAGATTTGAGAGACCATAAGCCATGCCTATCTATCAATATAATGAGATCACAATTTCAAACAGGAGGGGTGCGCGAAATCATGTTAGGAACTGGCGTGGGCAAACACCCGGAGAGTTCAGGGAACAGCGAATTGTGATCGCGTGGTGCGATCAGGGCGACGATTGGGAAACGTCGCAATAGCACACACAATGTTTTGATAAATTAATGCTCACCAATCGGGACCGAGATGCGGCCGCTCCTGCACAGTTGGGAGTAACTGGGCGGCTGACGGGGCTGATTGAGCTGGAATATTGACAGGTTGCGATCGGCTTCCGTAATTTAGGGAACGGTAATTATTGATTTATCAATTTGTTGGACTAATGTACGTAGAGATTACGTTACGGTTGTTAAAAATAAAGTCAGCTGTCTACCGCTTATTATTTTCCACTGTACTCTCATTGCAAATTAAATAACATCAGTCATCGATAGCCGGCTACCGTAATACTACCGTACCAGTGTTCCGGCCGTCACGGCGGGAGGAGGCGGCGGAATGGGCGACGTTGTGAAGGTGGCGGGCACGATGTCGACCGGAGCGGGAGGAGCAGAGGGGATACTGTAACTATTGATTTATCTATTAAAAGAGAATTGATTAATTTTCGCAAACACTAACCTTTTCACCGCTTCCTTCGTGCTCGATGATGCGGGTGGAGTGGCGGCTGATAATTGGAGATTTGAATGAGTTTCATCGCGAATATTAACTTCTTATGAGTATTCGATCATGACGATTAATATAAAAAAATCAATGATATTTTGTGATCGAATTTTTTTCTCGTTGAAATTTTGAGCGAGGGTAATACGATTGCTTCAACTCAAAAACGCGAGCCAAGTTCTGGTTTCAAATGCGTTTCAAGATATTCATTTCATACTAGTGATTTTTAGAACTTCAGTCGGACAGCCGGAAATGATGAAATAACAAAAATTGATCACAGAGAACTAACGTATCCATCAGTTATCTATCGCCTACTCACTCGGAATCGATTTCACTTCTCCAATTTTTGCCGATTTTCCCGCCGTCTCGTCGAGTTCTTCGAC
Organism: Pristionchus arcanus; assembly: GCA_900490705.1. Taxonomy (NCBI): domain Eukaryota; kingdom Metazoa; phylum Nematoda; class Chromadorea; order Rhabditida; family Neodiplogasteridae; genus Pristionchus; species Pristionchus arcanus. The sequence goes on from LS487482.1 coordinate 131,873, forward strand.
GATTGTTGGCGAGTCGATCTTAAAATATTATTTATTTATTTATTTTTTTTTTTATATTACTTATAAGTGATGGGGGCCGGATCGCATCTCTAAGGATGTCTTAGTTCTTTATGTGATAATTTTTAAATATTTATACTAAACCTTTTGATGCTCCTGTAGAAAAAATTCCAAATTTCTTTGTTATGATGTTTTTGTTTTGATGTTTTGACAAAACAATAACAACAACAAACCTCGGGCTCGGCGGTGCGGATGCGCGTGCCCTTGACTGCCAGCGTCGGCTTCTCCTGAAATTAAATTATTTAATTATTTAATATTTAACATGTTTATGGAAACATGCCAAAAAATCGGCTTTTCTACACAAAATGCGCAAAACTGGCTTTTTTTGGAATTTAAAATTGAGCAATCGACAAAAACTCATAATGAGGGCGCTATTCTCTTCACTTGACTGCGTGAAGAGACGGTAATCCGAAATGCGGGCCCCACCGTTGAATTATAAGTGCAAAAACTAACCGCGATCGGAGAAGGCGCGGGCGGCTCTGCAGCACCTGCAGCTGGTGCAGCAGCTGCAGCAGCTGCAGCTCCTGCAGCAGCTGCAGCTCCTGCAGCAGCTGCAGCAGCTGCAGCTCCTGCAGCCGGTGCAGCCAGTCTGGACGATGGAGGCACGGGCAGGGAGGAGGAGGAGGTGGAGGGAAGGCAGGAGGGCATGGATGAGGGCTTGTCGACGAGAGGGGAGACCTGGAAGAATTATATTCATTACATATTATCTATCCTTGTCATCTAGGTGAGAAAGAGTTGAAAACGGATAATTCAGATTTGAGGATGAAAATAGCTAACCACGAAGAACCCTAATTCAATGCTATACTGATTGAATGGATCGCATAATCATGACTAGGCCTGATTGAAGGTTTCTCAGAAGATACGAATACTCGATATTTTTACCCTACATGATTGGCAAAACGAATGCAGATCGCGCCCCTGAGGGACAGAGGCACAAGAAGAGAAGGATGAAAGAATGGAGATATCGAGAGAGATTTGAACAGGTGGCACACACACTTTTGCTAGGAGCAAGCGAACTTTGATAAGCTGCCGGCGGCTGTTTTCCACATTTCAACCCATTTATCTCATAGGAAGCTCATTCTTCGAAGTTGTTAAACATGAAAGCTTCTTCCAGGGAGTTTATGAGCAGTATAGTGCAAAAAGCGAAAGGTTCACTTTCATTATCATAAATATCTGCATCAACGTGTTTCTTGTTCAAAAATCGACAGGAACACGAATTTCACGAATATCTAGGCGGGAATTCAAATATTCAAATAATCTCACCTGCATCATCGTCTGACTGACGTCCGCCGTCGACGAGGTCGAGGACGTCGATGGTGAGGAGGAGGAGGCGGACAGCTCGCAGTAGGCAGAATCGACGGAGGTGGAGGAGGAACTGGAAGAAAAACCTTAAATACCTTAAATAACCTTAAATACCTTAAATTTTAAAATGATCTCTTAACAAAAAAAATGAGTTATGTTTCACAGGCGTCTCATACTCAAGAAGTTTGGAATGTTTCCAGTGTATGCTCCGGATTCTTTTAAATAAATAAATTGAAAGTCACCGTTTCTCCTCTCCCTCGTCAATCGTCTTCACAGGCATTCGGGTGGGCACGATGTCGGGCTTTTTCTGGAATTAAATAATAATAATCTTATTAAAATTATATTACAAAAATACATTTTTCTGTGAGGGTGACTGGCAAAAAGAAGCGACAAAAGAATAGCTCAGAAAAACACTAGAAATGGTGCATTTACCGTCAATAAAAGGATGAAATTGAATATTTTCAGGAAACACTAAAAGAAAGAATGGCAAAAAGCCGCAGCAATCGTAATTGCGGTGTGATAAGTGGGCCATTGGTGCCACTAATAAAGTGAAAAAATACATTTTTCTGTGGGGGTGACTGGCAGAAAGACGAGACAAAATGAATGACCCATTGGAATCGTAATTGCGGTGTGATAAGTGGGCCATTGGCGCTCGTTGATAAAGTGCAGTCGTTTCCCCGAGGTCCTCTGTCTATTTTCTCCTCTGCTCACGTCTCACTATCAGGTTAGAGAGGAGAGAGATCACGTTTAGTCCTCCACGCATCTTCTTATCCCTAACCGCACAGAAAGGCGAGAGATAGAGCTAAGCTAGGAGAGCCGCTTCGCAACTCTGTCGCCCTAGGGCATAGGCGGGGAGGGGAGATATACAACCGATCAGGGGATGGAGACGAGACTCCATCTATCACTCGCTAAGAGCGCTCGCGAGAGTTGAGAGAGGAGAAAAACGACGCGAATGTCCTGATATCACACTGCAGCTGGGGCCTGGGGGTGAATATCAAGATAAGAAGCTGCTAGAATGCTTTTGGGTTCTTTAACTGACGATTTCTTTGCACTAAGACAAGTATCAGGATGTAGTAAAAGCTATAAATGGCGATTATGTTACAAATCGTATCGAAACTCGATGCTAAAAAGATGGTCGAATACGAGCAAAATGCTGAATGGGGTTCGTCTAGGTTCCCAGCCTATTTCCATGCTCGCGAGAAAATAGGCTTTGTCCCGGGAGGCAGTAACCAATAAAATTCCATCGCGAATTTGGGTAGGCGATTGTGGATAGATACGAAAGCCGAGATGCGCTAGAATTGGATGAGAGGTGCTATTCCTACCTAGGAAAGGGCTGTGACCGTCTAATTCTCTTCGTTCCGCATGCTTTCTCGCCTACTCTGACTTGCAAGATGGAATCTACCTTCGGAAGATGCGCTTCCGGCACTATTTCCGTTTTGGAAGATTTCGAATTTCAGTCATAACTGGTCAGCTAAATCGAAACTGCTCAAAAATCAGCGGAAAAAAGATATCGCGACAAGAGCGTATCGCGATTTCTTTCATGACGAGCGTTTTGACGAGCGCATTACATGACAGGTGGCAGCTAGAGAAAGGGAAGGGGATGTGAACCGGGGAACTAGAACACCTCTGGATAATGATATGATAGGAGCTTTTGAATCAGTAGAAAATGGTCAACAAAACCGCGACTAATGAACATTTATTAAAGATGAAAGAAACTCATCCGCGCCCATTAACCGTGACTGAATAACCGATTTTGACGCAAATTCGGAACGACATGCAAGATTAGAATCTCGCGAAGGCCAGACGCGCTTCATAAATCACATTAGCGCGAGGTCAAAATGGCCCCGAAAGGCGGCCGAAGCGCCCCGTTCGCAACTCTAATACAAAAATCGACTAGCGAGCTGATTTTATCAAATTTCGGGCGGGAATTCAAAAAATTCAAATATTCTACCGTACCTCAACGACTCGATCCGACGGAGGACGGAGGCCGGGCCGCTTGAGCTTGCTCGTGATCGGCGTCGCTTTGATCTCGGCGGGCACCTGTGGGAAATTTTCAGGTCCGCTCGTAAATCTTTGTTTCCGCCCTCGCGAGTTACTGCGTTTAGCGTCGTGTTTGTTGTGAGAAGCGAGACAAGAGGAAATGGACGCGATTTCCGGGAGCGATTAGGGGAGGCACCTTGGATGGAATGGTGGGAACGAAAACAATAGCGAAGTAAGAGGCGAATTCAAAAGGAGTAGGGGCGGCTAGACTGATTGTGAGATGGAGGGGATAGTTCAAAGACCAGCCAAAGAACAAGGATCAAACATGAAAACCTTACCTCATCCTTCTTCTTCTCCTTTCCGAATAACTTCAGCATCTTTGACGGGGCGGGAATGGACTTTTGCTGCTGTGGAGGAGTGGCGAGTGCTTCTGAAATGGATTTATTTGGAATACTGTTTATGGAGTGTGTTCTCCATTTATTATTGTATATTTTCCCGTGATGAATCTACATCATATCTCTCTACCTCTTCCAAATAAATAACGCTCGTGAAACATTTGTTGTGTCAACTTGTTGTACTCTACACTTGTTCTCTCACTCATTCCAAGACAATCTCAGTACTTGCCAATTCGATGCTGGTGGAGCTCAAAAAGGTAAGAGAGATTACCTGGCGCAGCGTTTGCTGTAGAGCTGCTGCTTGCAGCAGGTGCTGCAGTCTTGGCTGCTGCTGCGGGCGCAGCAGGTACTGCTGCAGGAGCTGCTGCAGCAAGCGGGAGGTCGCGCGGCTTCGGCTGCGGGGAGATGGCGGGGGAGCGAAGGGAGGAGGGTGTTTTGAGGCCGGAGGAGGGAGGGCTGAAAAGGAAATCGGGTAAGTTTCAGGCTCTATACAAGGACGTCATACTCTGCATTAGATCGATTTCGGATAAACTCCTAGGAATTATGGCAATTAAAAAATATCGCCTCGTTTTGGCTGTGTTTCACGAATGCTACTAATTGGTGGATGCCGACTAAGTATTAATTAGTAGGTACCTTGAGAAAACCAAATCAATAAATCATTACCGTAATCCCTTCTTGACGTCTCCTTTCGCGTCAGGAGCCTTAATGAAGCTTTTCGTCAGTGACGATGAAGGCGCTTTCAGGCCGGAGGTTGGCTAAATTGTTTGTTTTGTGATTCCAAAATCTAGTATTTTAGTTGTGTTTCAAAGATACTTCAACATGGTGTCAATCACCGCAGAAGTAATAGTCATCATTGGTGGTCGTAAAAATCAATAAATCAGCAACTCTAATACAAAAATCGACTAGCGCGCTAATTTCGTCAAAATTCGAGCGGGAATTCAAATATTTGAATTCGTCACTAAACGCACCTTGCCGATCTCCTTCTTCTGCCCCGCGGGCTCCTTCAACGACGTGGGCGGGGCGATGCGTGAGGTCGACCTGGAATCATGTTTTGAATTAATAACAATAACAATAACAACCAAAAATAACAATAACAACAACTAAAAATAACAATAACAATAACAATTGCTCACGGTGGTCTCGATGGTATCGACGCGTACGAGCCCGATACAATCGATGAAGCAGCTGAGGAGGGAGGGGCGAGCCTGGAGAGGAGATTACGTCATCAGTATGCAACCATAAACATGAGTCAACTCTTCATTCCGCAACACTATCGTCACTCTGACCGGTAAGAGAACACAACGAGTTTCAAGTGTGTTTCAATCGATCTTCTAAGTCATGATGAGGTGTTAGAGATCGATGGGTGCTCTCGATGTATCATAAAACATCAAATATTTACAGGTGTAAACTCACTTCGACGTGGGCCGACTCAGCCGCGAGGTGGGCGCGGGAGAGGCGGATGCGGATGGGGCGCGGATGCCGGAGGGAGGGAGCGGATGCGCAGCCGACGCGGACGACGCGACGGACGCGGACGGAGGAGCGGGCGAGGGCGGCGCCAGTGGCCCTGCAAGCAGCGTTGGATTAGATTCGAGTTTGGCCGCGAAAAAACAGTTGCGTTTTCTATACATTTCGTCAACTAGAAAAATATTGCTTGATTCTGCGAAAGTCTACGAAATGAAGAGACGACGGATATAATTTTGAACTCTTCGCGCAATTTTTGAAGGCAAGACAACGTGGATTATGACAGTTTCGCGCTGAGTTTTCACAATTTGCGATGATGTCTAGTAGGTTGGATAACGTGAGCTAAACTAGCTAGAAGGCTAAAGCGATAAATCTTCCGAGAGGTCCTACTAAGCGACTACTCGCTATCCTCCAGAGCACCACCAGTCTTTCTCTTGCTACTGCACTAGAGAAATGAGTCTCAGTCTCTTCATTTCACACACTCTCTCGCCTGTCTGACCGGTGAGAGCGTGTGCGAAATGCGCTGCTGTCCACTAAATTCTCCCCGGAGAATTACCGATCAGGCGGGAGGAAGAGTGACAGCGTGAGGGATGGCAGATACTAAGTGATGCGACAAACAATTGGAATATTCTGAGGACCAGAAGGGTGTTTGTCTTTCAGCGAACTTATTAGATGATGCGAATTGGGTGACAAAATCGCATGGACATTGCTTTTTTACTCTAGATATCCTTGACTGTATAAAATCTCATGGCATTACAATGCACTCCCACCCAAATTGCGATGGTACGGAGTATTTTTGCTTCACTGGAAGATACTATGTGATTCGCTGGACAAACAACAATTGGAAAATATAAATGTAAATTGTAATAATTCCTACGACTACTTCGAATAATGATTCAAACTAAAGCGAGAAAAAAGCGTAGGTAAGCTACTCCGTTCGCGCTCTCAGTCTCGAATTCTGTCAGTGTGCGCTATGAAATATGGCCCCGCGACTCCCTCATTATACCCTAGAGAAGCCAACCTAAGGTAGTCTCTCTCCATTTGCCACGCTCTCTCGTTTCTCTGGCCGGCGAGAGAGCGTGGGGAATGAAGAGACCGGATCTCTGGGTGGTCAGAGAGGCGAGAGAGCATGCGGAATGGAGAGAGCGCAGCGCCAACGAGGAGCCAATAGGGACATAACAGAGAGAGAGGAGCTAGAAGGATTTATGACATCCTCGTTATGGGTGAAAGATGAGAGGGATGTGATGGACATGGCTATGAGAGTGACCTACGCATGAGGCCTGAGGCAAATAAACTTATGAATGCAAGTCTGGAGGGGGTTTGTTGTGCATGGTACCAGAATAAATGCTACCAGCCTCGTTATGGGTGAAAGATGAGAGGGATGTGATGGACAAGGGTAGAGTGACCCAAGCTTGATGCAAATAAAGTTGACGAGGGGTATGATGGAGAAAACTATTGTTCTCTTGACAACTGGGACAAGAAAAGCTGCGGGAGCTAAAACATTGGTAGATCCGAAACCGCAGAAGAGAAAAGAGCGAAAAGTAATGAAAACATGAGTGGAAATTTGCGTGCGTTATGAAAAATGGGATCGAATAATGAGATGCGCAAGTATGCTTCACGGGAGGACGATCTAGTCTCAGAATGCGAAAAGATCAATCGGGTAAACGGTTATACTCCAAAAAAAGCAATAAAAACCTATTGATCATAATGTAGTAAATGCAAAAAATGGACAAAAAAATGTTCAAACTCTTAACAAAAGCTGCTAAAAAAGCAAAAAGAGTAATGAAGAGACAAATTCTCCATTTAGCCAGTCGGTTATGAAACAATTCTCATTGCGAGCCGGCTCTGACTCTGAGAGGCTCTGAGGCACACATTCTAATTAGAGCCTGTCCTGGAAGCCTGAGAGATCCCTCCCTCTGCTTCTCTGCGCCTCTACCGTGCTCTCTCGCCGGTTAGAGAGAGACGAGAGAGCACGAGGAACGGAGAGAATCAGAGAAGCGAGAGTCTCAACCCGTCTCTCTCCTCGGTGCCCATCTAACCACAGGCTTCATGCGCTTAATTAAAAGTGCCCAGCGCGCGAGCGCGTCATAAATAGCGCTGAGGGGCCTAATTTCGCAAAACACCCTCTTCATTTCGCATGGTCTCTCGTCTACAGAGAAATAAGAGACCTTTGGAATTGAGAAGCCTCTATTTTACCCATTCCCGCATTTTGATGACCATGCGCAGTACGATTGCGTTGCGAAAGGCAAATTTCTGGGCATGGGCAGAAGTGTCTAAGCATTGTTTTTTTAGAAAGAAATGATAAACAAACATTGATTAAACTGTTATTGGTCTAATCTTAAAAACTCGTTGAAACATAACCGAGATCGTTGATCTTCGAAGAACGCGATTTGTGTAGGATTAATTATTATTATTATAAAATTGATGAGGAGGTTCCATTTTACCCATTCGTCCCGCATTTTGATGACCATGCGCAGTACGATTGCGTTGCGAAAGGCGATAATTCCTGGGCATGAGACGTCTAACGTATACTTTTTTTTTTGACTTGCAAAACGGTTTGCGATAAATGCTAACTAAATCGAGATTCTTGAATCTCTGAAGCGAAATCGTAGTTCATCAAAAAAAGATAAGTGAGCAGCAAAAATAGATTTTGGCAAAGGCATTTGGATATATTTCTAAAACCAGTGTATATATTTTAAATATTAAAATATTTTTGTGAGAAGCAATGGTAGATTAATTGTTGATGATTATTTCCAATGACTGTTCATCATTCACTGAAACATACTTGAAGAATACAGTTGCTTTTCGAATAAAACACCTTGCGAACAAAAATGATTATTGTGACAAAGCTTAGTACGAAAAAGAGACCCGAAATGAAATCCTTTGACATGACCTATTCGCTCCCCATCTTGACGGAGGAGGAAAAAACAACTGGAAGAGATGCCCTGAGGGGCAAATGCGATTCGGAAGCGTCTCTGCGCTCTCTCCATTTTACACGCTCTCTCGCTTTCTCTGACCTTCTGCACTCTCTCACTTCGCCCTGATCTCTCGCTTTCTCTAACCTCTGAGATAGCGAGAGAGCACGGAACGAGTGGAGAGCGCAGACGGGCAGACAGAGGCGAGAGAGTGTGCGAAATGAGGAGAGACAGGATATTGCAAGAGTCAAATCACTAAGCGTAGTGTAAGACATACGGCTTATTGGAGTCGCAGCGAATAAACGGGTCAGTTCAAAGAGTTATTTTTTAAGGTTTTGGATTGAACCAAATCGATTATTATGAAAATAAATGCACAAGGGATCTTATAGAATCGATGAAACATACCTAATATTCTGAAACTAAAGAGCAACAATTCTATAGCCATTAGAGCTGGAGGTGCGCTATCGGCACTAATATGGACGTGAATCGAATAATTTGGCAAATCAAAGACCAAATATTAAAAAGTCAAAGATCAAAGATCAACTCACTGGGCGCGCCAATCTTCGATTGCGCAAGGCGCGGCGATGGCGCGGGCAGCCTGAAATTAATTATTTAATTAATTAAGCTTATTAATTAATAAAAATAATTAAATAAATAAAACTGGAAAGGATTCCTATACGAATCTGATCAGAAATGCGTAGACTCGGGATATTTGGGCATCTCAGTTGATTATAATGTGAATAATGCAGGGATGCGCTAGTATGACTAATAATAGGAGCACTCTCTCCATTTCACACACTATCTCGTCGCTCTGACCGGCGAGATAGTGTGTAGATGTGAGAGAGTCTCGACTAGAGTAGTCGGATGAGAGGGGCAGGCCGCAGCTAGGCAAGGGGGATGTGTGTTCCCGAATGAATTATGTAGGAAGGTGGCGCTAGTATTCCGGGCGCTCTCTCAAATTTACACACTCTCTCGCAGGTGAGAGAAAGGGGAGATACTCTCTCAATTTCATGTGCTCTCTAGTCTGAAAGTCGTGTTCGTCTTTAGTCAAGGGAACATCCCATCTCGAGATATTGAATTGTGCGGAGCAAATGAAGCAAGGAGTCAATGGGCCATGCGACAAAAGAACAAATGCATAAAAGTAAAGCAGAAGAGAACACTACTAAGCGTCAAAAAGTTTTTTTTTTTAATTTTCGATGGGTGATTGAGAAAAGGCACACGTAGCGCATATCAGAACAGATGAGGGAATGAAAGCCGAGATGTGTTTGCGAAATCCACTTTTTGTTGCTGCGCAAAGCGAAGGGATACGGAAACAAGTGGGATAACGAACGGTGCGGTGTTTGATTTCAGATAAGCGAACCACCGGAAAATAAAACAGGCAAAAAGAAGTTGGGAGCGCCCTCTCTTCCTTTTTACAGAAATGTCAAAAAATCGTTTGCAATTATCTCCTAATGATCTTTGATCTACTGTCATCATCGCGACTAACTCTCTCGCAGGATACTAGTGGCGAGATGGTGCTTGGAATGAGGAGAAGATGGTGCACGATGGTGCAGACGATGATGAATCCTAGCCATTATGGACATGGTCAGGTGGACAAAGTGAAAATAATTGTAATATCAACATATAACTCACCGCGACTGCACGGCTGCTGCGCTCATCTCGCGCTCGCGCTGCTCACGGCGCGCTGCCGACCGCTGCTCGTGACTGCAAGCAATTCAAATTTGAATCTCGCGCCATTAATTCCGTCAAATTAGCTCCCCTGTCGAAATTTCGACAATAAATTATATTTTTTAGCATTTTTATTTTTATTTCAGAAGAAGTGTCTTCCCTGTCGAAAAATCGACAGGGCTGCTATTTATGCCGAAATATCGGCGGGAAATTCAAATTTTGAATTATTTTCAAATTCTCACCGGTACTGCGACAGAGAGAACAGCAGCTGCAGGAGCGACCCGAGCTGCCCGGCGGCGATTTCTGGAAATTATTATTTTTTTCGAATTATTTTTTTTTGTTTTTTTTATGTAACGTATTTGACGCACGGATTGTTCAAATGCGAACGCAACAGTATTACAAGTAAATGTGAAACACAACCAAGAATTACCGAGAAATCTAGAAAAATACATTCTGATGGTAAAGTTTCAATCCGTTTCGATTCAGAGAAAGCAGACAATGAATCAACAGATGCTTCAAGAGCGATGGAATAGTGCTGGAAAGAATCCGCTTCTTCATGACTGTCTCGCCAGTCAGAGTGACGAGAGAGCAGGCAAAACGAAGAGATTAGAGTTCGAAATACGGGTAATCGTCTCTTCATTTCACACACTCTCTCGCCTCTCTGGCCGGTGAGAGAGTGTGGGCAATGAAGAGACGATTACCCGTATTTCGAACTCTAGAAGAGATCTATTCTTTATTCTAGTGCTGACGAGCGATCCCTGATGCCTTCCTAATCAACAATGAATGGAATGCACCATCCTACATTCCGGAATTCTAGCAGCTGGCCAGAAGCCGGGAAGTAAGTGACGGAATTCTACTAGCCGGTCGCCGGTCAGGATAAAAGGCGGCCACCGGAAGCAGGGAACTATGTGGCGGACTGCTACTAGCCGGTCGCCGGTCAGCCTAAAAAGCGGCTACCGGAAGCCGGGAGTGACTATTTGACGGAACGGCGGACATCAGGGCGATTTGACGGTTTTGAGTGACGGCTGAGGCGCTTGGAGACGACGACAAAAAATGCGAAGAGACGGCAAAAAAGTGGGCACGAAAGGGAAGAAGAGAGACAGCAAAACAACAAGGGAAAGTGCTATTATTTCAAGTTTAGATGCAAAACATGGAAAATTCATGGATAACCAACTAGTATATCTTAGAGGAAATTAGACAAGGAGAAATAGTTGGCCAGAAATGATCCGGTGTATGTTTCACGAGCAGTACAAGTTCAGGGATTTGGTTTTTCTTCAGTACCGAAGCGGTTTTGTTCGAAAAATAAAAATAACAATAAAAAAAGTCAGAGAGTGTGCACAGCTCTCTCGGAAAAGATCAGCAAGCGAGCAAATCAGGGGATGGTCAGCCATTTCCTAGTGTGAATCATCACTCGTTTGAACGTTTCTCTGACTCTCTCCATTTGGCCTGCTCTCTCGCTGTCTCTGCCTGGCGAGAGAGAATGCGAAATGGAGAGGGTCAGAGACAGAGAAGGCGAGAGAGTATAGGAAAATGAGAGAGGAGGGAGGCATTTCGCAAAAGTTTAGAGGAGAAGAGGAGCGAGAAGTGATCCGGGGTATGTTTCACGGGGTGTTCAAGTGACGGAATTGGGTGACAGTTTCAGTGAATCGTGGAACTCAGAGAAATATCAAAAATTCAATATTTGAAAGGAAATAAGCTCACGAAAGGTTACGCTCAAGAAACGTTACGAGAACTAAGGAAGCGACAAAATATGAGGGATGATCCGGAGTATGTTTCACAACTCACTCAAGAGCCAGAATGCGGCGACAATTTAGTGAGTCCTTCTCTTCGATTGCATAAAAATATATATAAAGTTGCATTATTGCATTATAAAATTGTGTAAGCGTATTTTGACCGAACTGCTAATATTCTTGAGAAATGATTGTCGGAATAGGTATAAAATCGCATGGAGAGTCACTCGCGCAACTTTGAAGGGGTGGGTGCGCAGAATAGAATGGGATATGTTTCACAACTTTCACAAGAGCCAAATCAGCGGTGATAATTTAATGAAAGTTGCCCTCCTCCAAAAAAAAATCATCACAATATTCCGAATGGAGAACAGTAATTGCGGAAGTGATCCACATTTCGGGACCATTTAGAGATAGATTACGCGAATTACGAGACCAATGCTGCGGTCTGCGAGTCATAAAATGGCTGGGTCGTATCGCCAAGTCGGTCAGAGCGAGCGAGAGAGCACGCGAAATGGAGAGAGTTAGAGAAAGCGAGAGAGTGAGTGGAATGGAGAGAGTCGAGTCTCTTCATTTCGCATGCTCTCTCGCCGGTCAGAGACAGCGAGAGAGCAGGCGAATTTGAGAGAGTCAGACAGAGAACATTCGAAATGCGAACTGAACAGAGACAGAGATGTTCGTGACCGAAAGAGAGAGAGGGAAGATGCACAGATGAGATAAAGAGGGAGAAGCGATTGCGATTCGAATGAAAAAAGCGGGGGGAATGAAGGGGCTCTCTTGCGCTAGCTCTTTAGCCTTACAGGTGAAAGAAGGGAAGGAAGAAGTGAATCAGTATGTTCATTTCGAACACTCTCTAGCTCCTATGACCGATAAGAGAGAGTTTGGATCGAAGAGGTAGCGAAAAAAAGAGTTGAAGGGCTGATGAATGCGATAGGGCTCTCAGTCCGTCTGTTTTTGCCCTGTTTTTTGCCTCATTCGGTGAAATCGAGGGACTAAACAGAGCCGAAAACTAGTGGCGGAACAGGGAAATTGAGCAGACAAAGATGCGATTGCTACGTAATTCGGGCAAAGGGGACCTGGTCTCTTCATTTCTTACTTTCTCTCGCCGGTCAGAGAAGCAGAGAGAGCGTGAAAAATGAGGAGAGTCAAGCGATCACTAAGCGAGAAGGGGCTACGGAAGCGTAACGAATGGTATTGGCAATGAGAATGAGAAGAAAAGTTGAAATGGGACGAGTTTGAGAAGATTCGACAACTTGCAACAGCGCGAATAATTTTTCGAAATCAAATATATTATCGCGTAAACCACCGCCCGGATCAAAATCAGGGTAATAGACCAACGGTAATGAGAATGGGAATTGGGAAATGGGACGAGTTTGTTCGAGAATTTTCAAGAACAATAGGTCAGTGCCCAAAAACATTCAAAAATATAGTTGTTTTGCACATGGCAGTCGGCGATGAATCAATTCATTCGCGGCATTTCACGTTATCATTTGACTGTGAAACACAACCGAAATCTAATTGAGCCTGTCCGATAAAAATATGAAAATTTTAATGTTTATGTAAGGAGAAACGATAAAAACTGCTTACGGAAACCAATTACGAACAGTTTAACACCCCTTAGGAACACGGGCGAGAAAATTCGAATAAATTGGGAATTGATTTGTTTGGATCCTGGGCAGGGATGATGAATCGATTCACTCATTGCACTATTCAAGATCATTTGGCGATGAAACTCATTCGAAATCATTCGCGCATAGCGATAAAAAAATCAGAGAAAAAATCTATAATTTTTTTAGATTCATATGTGAACATGAATTGGAGACCAATAACAAATGACTGAGGCCAATTACGTTCAGTTTAACACCATCTCTGAACACGGGCGAGAAATGGTATTAAATTGGTAGATGAGTAGAGGGTAATGAGGTCATTACTATTCCTCCCGACTCCTCACCCCCTTAACACGTACTAACCGGGGACCTCAGGCAAAAACGTCCGAGAGGGGGGCGGTGAGATTGTCTCTTCCATTTCCATGCACTCTAGGTGGTTAGAGAACTGTCTCTCTCCATTTCCCCTGCTCTCTCGCCCACTATGACCGGCGAGAGAGCATGCAACATCGAGAGACACCAGAGCAGATCCAGGCGCCCGATAAGCAATGATTGATTGCCAAGGTCAGTTCCTACCGCATTTGGATCACGCAATCGTTATTTCAGGGGTGATTGGATATCATGAGGAGGAGAAGGAAGAGTCGGACAAGTGAAATGAAAACGCGCTTCGAGAAAGCGCCTGGGCTAGCGATAGCGATCTCTCCCTGACCTGAGGCTACTTGCTAGCCCCCATTTACTCTGAGATCGCTCGCGCGATTACAGGAAAATCGCCTCGAATTGCGGAGAATCGCGCACCAGACGCGCGCGCTCGATTATTAGCGCAGTAATAAAATGGCTGTAATTGAGAAAAAAAGTGCGCGGCAATGGCGAGGTCAGAGAGTAATTGTGATTCGAGCAGCGCTACTGTATGCGAATTGGACAGGACTGGGGGATTCAAGGATAGGCGAGAGAGCATGGGAAATGGAGAGAGCGGGATAAAGCCGTAAGATGACATGACAGTCAGTGCATTAGCATGACGAGATGAGTCGAGACAGGGACCAGCATACAAGTGTCAGAATGAATGACAATGTATGATGGAATTATCATTTCTGTTGCGCGGATAGGGGTCCTTAGTGGCTCAGGTTCGTAAACATTATGGACAAATATGATCGTTCTTGACTATTGATGATATCGATTAACGATTGATGATGTTTATGAGAGGAAAACGCTCGAAAACTCTAGGAAATTGTTAGGGTCGCCGCTAGTTCCGATGCCTCCAGGCCCGGAAAACGGGTGAGAAGTGGGGGGGGGGTGAGAAGAATGGAAAAGAGTAGAGGGGAGATGAGAGGATTAATCACCCCCAGAAGAGAAGCCTCTCCGGAGGCAGAGGGGGATAGGGGTAGGCGTGAAGAATGGGCAAAGGAAGAGAGGATTCTGCATTTTTTTCATAAGATCTTCGAGCTTAGAATTAGACGATCAACATAGAAGAATTTAGAACAAGAAATCACCCCCAGAAGAGATGCGCGGTATTGCGCGGTGGGATAGGCATTTCTCGTTTTCCAGGAGCAAGTTTTTGATATTCACTATTTCGATGCGACAGATGGGGAGAATTATGTGCATACAAATATAAAGAATAAAAATTTTTGTGCCGAGAAGGTACCAGATCATTGACCAAAATGGGAAGCTTCGACGGAAGAAGCGAGGGTGAAACATATCCGAACTATCATCGAACTCGCAAGATCAACGAAGAAGAAAAGGAAAGCTCACATGAAATCTGATTCGTCAACGTTGTTTGGGGAACTACACTCAAAGTGTATACAACAAACCAGTGACCACCCAGCATATTATGTTGCCGTCCTTTCAGGAGCAATTAGAGGTTATACAAAAAGGCCTAGCTCAATAATGCTTGAGTATCCGAATTGTTTAATTGTTTCTATAGGTGGCTCTATATAAAGCCAGCAGTTGTGACAACCCAGCAAAGGAGATGTCGTGCTGTTATTCTAGCAAGTGGAGAGCGAAACGCGGCTGTCTGCGCGGAAATAAACTACGATGAGCATCCTTGAGGGTGCATTACTTACAGTAAGTACTAAATCTCACCTTCCAATCAGATTGGGAAGGTAACCAGTCCGGATCTCTCAGTCTAAGAAAGGCAAGAGCAATGCCCACAGCAACAACAACAATGCCCGTTGGTGCCAGTCACTTAGACCCTAAAGCTACATCAGGAGGCAAAGAGACGAGAGAGCACGGGAAATCGAGAGGGTGCGGATCACTTAGACCCTAAACTGCTCTCTCGATCACAGTGGAGATAGACAATGAGTGAACACCTGACGCGCCGTGCCATAACGGGGAAGGAACGATGTTTTGATAAGGATGTGGGCAGGCGATTTATCTTACGAGTTGGGATAAGAGATATGAAATGCGATTTAATGCGTCAGGGCTGCTTAGCATGTTATGAATAGAGTTTTGGTAAGTTTGTTATGCTTCCAAGATCAAAGAACTATGAAATCATCGCTAATAGTGCATCCGTGAAACATATTTTGTCTCGACTAAAGTATTATGGAAAGTTTTCATCCTATTGCATAAATGATTCATAGCAACAAGTGTGTTAGCAGATCATGCGATCCAAATCTATTGAGAAACGGAAAGAATCACGATTAGTGCACGTTAGAATCACACTGCAGTCAGTCACCTAGCCTAGACGAAAGGTAGGAAGCCAGGAAGCGAGATTCCCTCCCATTTTTCTCACTCGCAAATCACTCCCAGCAAATCAGACGGCACTGATTCACTCCAACAAATGAGTCGCCCAGTCTCCTCTATTCGCCTGATCTCTCGCCTCTCTGACCGGTGAGAGAGCATTTGAAATGGAGAGAGTCGATCCTCCGGGAGAGGGAAAACCATTACAACTCCCGGCACGACTGGGGTGACTCCCAGTGTTTACGGCGGAATAATGACCAGAGGAAATGACCCGGGAGAAGTCTCGTGAAATATTGGGAGAGGATGAGCTCGTGCAAAATCTCGGATCACCTTTGTGATCGCCATTGGGAGAGCAGTGACGATATATTTTGGGAGAGATTTTCTGCTGTCTCGACCCACCTTTGCGCACACAAATCAATCGCTCAGAGTTCATCGCATATTTCGAATAACTAATCACAATTTGTCAGAAATGGATTCGAAATTCCCACAATACAAGAAAAGCGGACAGTAAACATGTACCAACAGATCAATCAGACGACACAATACTGTAGCTCTAGTGGGATCGGTCAACAAATGAGCGCCTCTCTATCTATCGCCCAGCTGCGAAACATCTGTACACAACATACACACTCATCTAATAGCCATCAAGTGATTGCATGAGTGTGCAAAAACGCGCAAGAAACGGCTATAATGGGCAATGAAATAATCATCTGACACTCTCATTGCACAACCATCCTCGCAATTTCTGACCATGAAAAGAGAAGAGAAATGGTCACGGGCAGAGATAACGATTGGAGAGATTGACAGCTGTTTTAGATGAGGAAATCAAATCGTGCAAGGAATTCAAGGGATCAAGGCTTGGAATTCTATCTCAACTGTTCCACAGTGTCAAGAATCGCGCTAAGAGCTGATACGGAAGCTATTAATACAAGAAATATCCATTCTCAGTCTATCACCGAGGCGCGAATTGATCCGCATCCAGTGGGACTGATCTGACAATAGGCTAGATAGAGCGAGAGAAGAGGCGGATTGAGGAGAGCCAGTCAAGGTGAGAAGTTTTGGAGAAAAGAGATTAGATAGCGCATAGGGATATCAATTCTTGGTTCAATGAAGGATAAGATTGCGAAAAAAAACTGATATACCACCATGAAACTTGAGCCTACCATGCAATCGAAAAGGATCAGTAGTTCTAAGCCAGAGAGGTGTCCGGGCGTCAAAACAGTGACAAATTGGCCCCGCGCACTGTACATTAACTCATTAGCCCCTCCCCCCCCCTCCTCTCCTCCCCTTCCTTCCTGTGAATATGACCAATCAAGCACTGCCCCGGCTGGTGCCAAGATTCCCCGAACCGAGAACCAGACGGGGTTCCATGGTACCGGGAAGGGATGATTCTCTCATTTCGCCATGCTCTCTCGTTTCTCTGACCGGCGAGAGACAAGGCAAAATGAAGAGAGCCATAGAGCCAGGGAAAACTACTTCAAGCATGGAGTGGGGGATCTTGAGAACATGTGTGTGTTGGTCAAAATATGGACGGTTATAGCGCTGACTGGTACTGATATGAAAGGCTTGTTGGTCAAATACGGTTCTATTCAGGGCAATGGATGATGTATTTTTGATTTTCAGAGAGTTTACCCACTCGATTGATCACAACGCAATCTCTTCAGGAATACAGAAATTGTGAAACATATAAAGCAAGGCCGAAGGTTATGCAAATTATGTTCAATAGAAAGAAGTTGGATGATGTAAAAAGCGCTTCGATTCAAAAAAAAAATTGTGCTAGTGCGCAATTTGCCACAAATAAAAAAATCGCGAAACATACTTGGGCGACCAGCAAAGAGACTCTGTCACAGCGAATACAGTGAAGTAATTCACCCCTACTCGCTCCCAGCCCTATAAATCTCCCTCACCCCTACGGAAAGTATCTAACTGTGCTCTGGTAGCTTCAAAAAAAAATTATTATTAGTGTTGTAAAACGGCACGAACGGCAGCATTGTGAAAGGGCGAAATTTGTCACTTTTAGTGCAACAGGGAAACATACTTGGGTGACCAGCAAAGAGACTCCGTCAAAGTGAATACAGTGAAGTAATTCACCCCTACTTGCTCCCAGCCCTATCAATCTCCCTCACCCCTCACGAAAGTGTCTAACTGTGTTGCTTGCGAGTCACTGTCTGACTCTCTCCCTTTCGCATGCTCTCACGCCTACTCTGACCGGCGAGAGAGCATTCGAAAACGTGAGAGCAGGCAAAATTGCGCGAACGGCGCTGGATGCTCCCTTGTAAAGGAAGATTTAGCGAGGTGGGGAAGAGAGAGTATGGTGATTTGAGAGAGCACAGACGGTGAGAGACGGAGCGAGAGAGCGTGCGAAATGGAGAGACGGGAGATAAGATAAAATGGGCCCAATTATCGTTATGATTTACGTGGGAAGCTCAAACAGCTCGCCGTGGAGAGATTCGAGATCATTGAAGTCAGAGAGAAGCGAGAGATCAGGCGAAAACGAGAGAGTCAGACGAAAAACTCGCGCTTTGCGTTGATTTTGGCAGGCTTTTCATAAGGAACGCGCTAATGATAAGGAAAAGGGTCAGAGAAAGACGAGAGATCAGGAGAAAATGAGAGAGTCAGACGAAAAACTCACGCTTCGCGTTGATATTGTCTGGCATCTCATAAAGGAACGAGCTAATGATAAAATGAAAGGTTAGAGACAAACGAGAGAGTGTAGGAAATGGAGAGAATCAGATGAAAAACTCACGCTTCGCGTTGACTTTGACACAGTCGACGCCTAGCTTCTCGAGGAACGCGACACACGCGTCGATTGAGTCTGCCTGCAAAGATCAAGGATCAGGGGGTTCGAGATCAAAGATCAAACTACAAAGATCAAAGATCATGTCATGAAAGTGCTGACAGGAAGTGAATTCGCGCAATAAATCAAGTGTATTTGCCGAGCAATATTTGGAGGGAATGCGAATGAATCATCTGAGAACGGGGTGGTGAATTCGTGGAGAATTCGAGAAGTGATCACTCAGAATTTAAAAGTTGACTGGGGAACTATAGAAGAAAACGTTTGCACGTACGTTTGCAAACTAGAAAGCGAACGTTTGTCCAGTAGCAGAGTATTTAGCTAGTGTTCCGGCTCCGCCGAGACACCCGAGAGAGGAACACCCCCTAATGTTTGCAGTTGTAGCAACTAATCATGCAGCGCTAACCCGATAAAACGACTCACAGTATGCTACGGACACGTACTGCAACCACTGACCACGCAAATGTTACAAAATAAGACGTTACTGGAGACTGGCGCACCGAACAGACACGTATTTAGTAGGTGTTCCGGGTCTGACGCCACCCCCCCCCCCCAATGTCCCGCGGTTCGCTCGTTTAATCAGAGAGTTGTAGTGAATCATTGCGTAAGAGATCAGGGCATATACAATGACTTGTAAGAGTAAAATGTGAATTTTTAAGGAACCCTTCGGAGAAACTATTGGAAAAGAGACTACGTAAAGCACTTGAACGATGGATGAAACTTATTCAAAACGCACACTTTCGAAACTGCGATCACGTCATTAAACGAACCTTGAGGAAAAGGAATTCAGGTATGCTTCACGAAGGGTTCATCAGGAGGACTAATCAAAATGTTTCAATCTGGAGTAGGAATCCGATTGAACTACAATACAAAGCAATGTCAACTAATGCAGAAAGTTTCAAGGAGTCAGGCAAAAATCGACGGCTCATTAGTTCATGCGCGAGTTATGGGCAGGAGGGCGCAATCACCAACTATTCTTCGCATGATGTGTCTGGCACCAACATTGGCACCTCAATGAGTAGTGTGGCAGACCAATTTAGGTGGCATGATGATGATCAGAACAAGGGTCCTATCATCCTATCATCACACTGACAGATGAGAAAGCGTGTCAATTGAAGAGATCCTACGAAACCACTCCTAACTGGAATGTGTCTGCTAGGTGTTGAATGGCAGACCAATTCCCACTAGGCGCGCTTGTAAGTTATGGCTAGTGTTGCTCCGAAACCCGAGTGCCCATCGCTTGGGGCTCTCCTTTCTCTGTCTCGCTAGAGACCAGGGACACTGGAGAGACAAGCCCCGCCCCCGATGCCCCCAGGGCCCGAACTAATTTCATTAACACTCTCTGGGTGTGTGCCCATCATAGCTACGTCGGGTCTTCTATGGTCTCGATGGTGAGAGCAAGCAAGAGAGTGTGTGAAATGGAGAGAGTGTCTGGGCGGTGAGAGAAAGCGAGAGAGCATGGGAACCGAGGAGAGTCAGAGAAACGCAATTATGACCTAATAAAGGCGTGAGGACCCAGGAAATGCGAACACTCTGCTCTTAGTGCGAAATGAGTGAGGGGAATGAGATTGAATCATGAGGGAATTAGTCTTGTCATGGTGCTCCTTCAGGCTTTGAAGTAGGCCTGTCGGGATGAATCATTTCGTCTATGAATACCGTGTTCTCCCAAGATACTCTGTTAGGTGAGAGAGTTCAACGATTTGAGATATTCACAGTCTCAGTCCTAATCATGAGGGAATTAGTCTTGTCAGTGTTCCGAGCGGATAGGTTTGAAAGGAATCTATTCACTTTGGTTAAATACGGATCAAAATCGCGTAGCTGATCAAAACTAAGAAATAAAAAAAACTTCTTATTATCTTATAATAAGAAGTTTTTTGTATGAGTAATACCAAAAAGCAATCAAAATTCTGAATCGCACCATGCTCAATGCTCGGCGCTAATTGTGCAAGGATGATAATTTCGCAGTGATTGAATTGTCGGCGAGATCAAAGGGATGGTGCGAGCTAATGACTAGCATCATTATAGCGGTTTCGATTCTGAATGATGGACAGACTACGAAAATTGCGGCTCAAATATTAAATTTGAACAAAGGCAATCGCTGATCGTGAAAATTTTTTGACCAGTGAATGATTCAGCAAAAAAAGATGATGACAACCCCAGGCGATAAAAACTGTCCTGAGGCGCCCGACTATTTTGACCACCGCAGCGATTGAAATTCATCAAAAAGGCAAGAGAGATCAAGGGAAATCAAGAGACAATGAGCTGTCCTAGTGTAAGAATGGACAGAAAACACAGTGCTTAGTCATAAGAACAAAGTTCTCTGCCTCTCTCCATTTCTCATGCTCTCTAACCGGTCAGACAGAGCGAGAGAGTAGGTGGAATGGAGAGAGTCAGAGAATGTCCTATCGCTCGTTTATGATCGGGGGCGCCTAGTTAGTGCACGGCTGATTCAGCTAGTAGGAATTTTGAAGGTGAGAGGGTGGAACAGAGATCAAA
This sequence comes from Pristionchus arcanus, assembly GCA_900490705.1. NCBI lineage: Eukaryota > Metazoa > Nematoda > Chromadorea > Rhabditida > Neodiplogasteridae > Pristionchus > Pristionchus arcanus. Next base: position 152,945 of record LS487482.1, read on the forward strand.
GATCAAACTACAAACTAGAAACAAGAGATCAAAGATCAACTGACATCGTCTGTCTTCTTGCGTACCCTGGCGGCGAGGAGTTCGGTGGATCCGGGTGGGGCTGAAATTATATTTATTTTAATTATCGTACTTTTACTAAAAAATGCGAATTTCGGCCATGTAAATGTGTTCGAGATAGAAAAAAAAGAGTGGAAAATATTTTTGTTGGGTGCGAAGGCGATTGTATTACATTGAGGATAGAAGAAAGAAAGAGGCTGTGGAGATGAATGGTCTGTCTCTATCATTCAACGTACTCTCTCGTTTCTCTGACCGGCGAGAGGCAAGGATTGGAGAACAAAGAGGAGAGGCTTGGAGGCGGGTGATGAATAGATAAGATAACGCCCCAGGGGGAAAAAAGTGGGGTTGATTTTTGCACGACAACAAGGAAAAGGGTTCGGTTTCAGCTTCTCACTGACTAATTCAACACAACCCATTTACCAATCTCTTTATGGTCTACTATAGTAAATGCCAGTGCATGTAATATGGAGAGCTCGATCACTTGAGCCATAGAAATTCATAGTGCCAAAACGTATCGCAAACAGAGCGGAGGACACAACAATAGATCGCGATCCAATATGGCGGCTAATTGAAACAGGCCGATGATGTACGGGCGATGTAATAATTTATCTACGCCCGAAGCGCAACGACGCCCGAAGCGCATGTATACTATATTCCGAAATATCATTCTCATTCTCTGCCCTTCTCCGCATTTAGAGCTTTTGCCTGTGTCAAATGTTCGCTAAATGGCTATTACTGGTCAGAAGAGTGTTGAGAGTGATTGGTTCGTCCGGATACAACTCAACACTGCGAAATGTGCGGCCCCCAACAGAATATCCAACTCGTGAAACGCAATCGAAACGTATCGCAAACATTGACCACAACAATAGATCGCGATCCAATATTGCGGCTAATTGAAACGGGGCGATAGTAATGCATTACATGGGATGGTATTGAGCTATAAATGCAATAATTCTTATAGAATTGTGACATATATGACATATATTTTGGGGAAAAATCGATCGAAGCGCAATCAGAACATGCTGTACAATCGATCTAAGAATTGCGAGTGAAACATATCCCGAGAAGGGTCGTTTTTTTTCCGAAAGATTGGTTAGAGTGAAAACATGATACCCCTCAATCGTATATATACGGTAAAATGTGGAAACTGATGAAATAAGAATCTTCCCACTGCATCTATAAATTGCGGGTGAAGCAGAGAATGATCAGAAAAGGTCAGAATGATCTGAAAAGCAACTGCCAGACGGTTCTAGCCCCCGAGGGAGTTGAAGAAGGGTGGGAGAAGCAGGATCAAAGAAGCGATCGCTCTCCCGTCTCAACAGTCTCTCAGGTCAGACAGAGCGAGAGAGCATGGGAAATGAAGAGACGGAAGGTCAGGGATAAGCTCTCTTCAATCCGCCTGCTCTCTCGTCACTCTGACCGGTGAGAGAGCACGCGAAATGGAGAGACGAGAGGAAGAAAGGGACGGAGGATCCTAAATATGAGTAGCTTCTGACATCCGATATGATCAGTGCCATATGTGGCCCCGGTGCACTGTTACTGTTCCCTAATGAGAGACGAATGGGATGAGAGCGGGACAGAGCCTCCGTATGGATGTGATAATTGAACTGTTGGACAGATTGGGATAACGATACTGTATTGCACTGTTACTGTTCCCTAATGAGAGACAGAGTGAGGATCAGTCATTAGGATAGTGGTACTGTTCTCTAATGAGAGAATCGATTCAAAGTGGTGGAATTTTTGCTTTTGGGCTGAATGTGATCCGAAATATCTGCTCCCGGTGCAGAGTTATTGTTCCCTAATGAGAGACAGAGTGAGGATTAGACGATCAGTCGCTCCCTATACGCCCCCCTATAAGCTGTAACGGTCTAGAAGAGCAGTGATATTGGAAATGTTCCCTAATGAGAGACGAATGGGAGGAGGGGAAGGCCATAACTGTTGGGTATTGTCCGCTAATGAGAACGGATTAAACGATAGTGCTGATTCTAGCCAGATTCGAGCTATTTGCGCTGAACATAGCGGTTGAGAGTTGACGATCAGCATACTGTTTTCTAATGGAAATGATTCAAAGCGATACGATTATTTCTGGGCTGATTGTGAACGGATATGTTTCAAGAAGAGCATGAATGCGTCAGAGCATTCCTACTTTCTATTGACCCTTGGGGATCTCTGAATCTAGAACAACCATCTTTCCCTAATCAAAATGTACTAAATGTAAGACTGCCGGAGAATCACACGCGGAAATGCAAACGCGAGCATGTATCGGAATCCATTACTAGACCACGCTGGCTTGATACTAGAGAATGTGCATAATGGCAATATCGAGGAAAATGAGACCGGATATGTTTTAGAGCTAGCATGAATGAGCGAGAACATTTTAACTTGCGATAATTCCCCGATAGCTGATAACATTCAATTTCTCTCTGATCAAAATGCAACAATCATGTCGGAAATGGAAACGCGAGCATGTATCGGAATCCATTACTAGACCACGATGACAATACAGAATGCGCATAATGGCACTATCGGAAGCTGCAAGTATACCATAACAGTGCAACAGCAAAGGATCTATCTCTGTCTGTCTCACTTCCACCCACACTCTCGCCTTCTCTCGCCCTTTTCAAAGCATTGCAAATTGAGAGGGTGATAGGCCCCATAAAGTAGCGCAAAAGGAGAATCGGAAGAGAGGAGCAGAGAGGAAGAGAGGGAGGGGAGGAAGGAAGGGGAAATTGAATTGTGGACTGAAGCCCGCGCTGGTAGCAGTTTCGTGTTGGCCTTTTTGGGGAGCAGAGTAGGGCAAGGCATCTTCAGTCCCAGTAACTGCAGAATAAGCAAAGAAACTATTTTTTTAAAAAAACGCGACTGGAATGATGACTTACCAAAATAGATGATTAGATTCAAAAGGCTTGAGCTTTTTTTTATTCTGTAAAAGTTTCGTGATGGCCTATATGAGGACATATGTGTAAATAAAATGACAATCGAGATGAAATAGGGCATACAAAAATGTTATCAGAAGAACGCCAAGGGGTTTATAAAGTAAGACCAAGCAAGGGATATCGAACAGTCACCCGAACTACCACAGTCCAGACTTCGGCAATCGTATGCAAATACGGTCAAGTGCCAATAGCGCGCATGTCACATTTCAACAGTCTGCGCGCATCTGTCGAGAAGAGATTGGGGCAAGTGATACAGTGTGAAATGGTGCGATAAAGATTAGGTCCACGAGAATATATAAGTTTCGCATTCGGATATGTTTCGCACGCAGCGTAATAAACGCAGAGTGCAGCAGGGGTCGATAATCTCAGCATTTCGATTAACTAACAGCCCATAGTTCATGGCCTACAGCAGCTGTCGTGATGAGATTGAGCTGATTGGTACAGTGTGCAATGGGCCGGGAACGGTTTCAGATGGGTTGATTTCGGAAATCAAATTGGCTGGATTCGGCATTACAGATATGTTTCGCGACCTCATCATCTGAATTGATGAACGAATTTCTTTGATGCCTTGAGTGCAGACAACTTCAAAATATTTATTTAAACGATCGCTGATGGGAACCCCTCTATCATTACCCCAACTGACTCAGCAAGCGTCCCGGTGAATCAGAACACGCAAAAGAGGCGACAATACGCTCGGCTAATCACTAGTGCGGTCCAAAGGAAGAATGCATCTCTTCATAGCGCAAGGTCTCTCGCCACTCTGACCTGTTAGAGTGCACGAGGAACGATGAGTCCTTACTAATGACCAGATAAGGACGGGAAAATAGAAGAATAGGTGCAAAAAGTGATGGGAACGCGCGTTGGGAACGAAGAAGATGAGATAATGAGATGCGCGCCGAGAGCTATTAGCGAGGAGGGAATCATAACTAGAGCAGGCAGGATGATCATCGGGGTGATCCTTATTCCGCCTACTCTCTCGCCGGTCAGAGTGATGAGAGAGCAGGCAAAATGAAGAGATCCAGACAGACAGCCCTAATCATAACTAGGCCAGATCGAATTGCTAATCACTCGGGGACTGGAAATATGGCCCCTTTAGATTGTTTCTTGTCGCGCAATGGAGAAATAAGATCGAGCAAGAACCCAATAAGTTGCCAGAAACATGAAGGTAGTTCCATCTTCAGAGTACTTTTCGAGGTGCTAAGGATTCCTTTGATCGGAGTGCACGCACCGCAGTCAGATACTCGAAATAAAAAAAAAGTAGCCCTGAACCCAGCGCAAACGGCGAACTTGATACAGATGATCAGGGAGGAGGAGAAGAGTTGGAAGACGGGTCAGACAGGATGAGAGATCATGGAGAATGAGGAGAGTCAGAAGGTTAGAGAAGGCGAGAGAGCACAGATAATGGAGAGAGTCAGAAGGTTAGAGCGAGCGAGAGATCATGGAGAATGAGGAGAGTCAGAGAGCAGATGGGAGGGTTAGATGGCAAACTTTGCCGAGCGCTTCCGCTTGTCTAGATACTAGATTCGTCCGCGACTATTTGTGTTCCTTTACTGTTAGCTGGAGGGGTAAAGGTTGTTCGCGATGTTTCTGCGAAAAGTTCTTCTAAATTGGCTATAAAAAAGGAATAAAAATCAATGATAGGGATCAAATGGAGTAATTGGAGGAGGCGAAAGTTGTTCACGATGTTATTGGAGCATGAATTGGATAAAGGGAGTCGGTAAAAGCGACTATTTGTGTTTCTGGAGTGCGTAAAGGTTGTTCGCGCTATGTTTTCTGCAGTATATTGGCTGGAAATTGTGAGCAACACTCAAGTTGAAGTGTTTTGCTGCGCAGTTAATTCTTTTCTTTTTTGAAAGCAGCCGAGCGAGATGAAATCCGAAATTATTAATTGAATTTTTGACCGAAAGTACGATGACAGACAGTAAAAAAGCCGCGAAAATTCGGAGTGAGCTAATCAGTGCTAAGCATGCGCGCTTGTGTCCACTCATTCCACAGTGATAAGTAGTGTTTGCACATTCTTTCTCCCACTCGCTCTCCCGTTTTCCCGTGCTTTCTAATATTCTGTGCGAAATGGGGAAATCGCCTCCCCAAGGCGCCTCCTGGACATTTTCTTCCACCTCTCCATTCACGCTGATCTCTCGCACTGTATCACCAACGAGGGAGAACAGAATCAGAAGGACCGCATGGACAATCACTAGCCACACGCTTTTTCCCACTTGTGCAAGCACTGTTTGGCCAGCTGACATCAGCTGATAGAAATGAATGAGCGGTTGTATTTTCAAATTCAGTAGCCTCTGGCGGCATTTTTGGAGATGTACAATCAAGGAGGTGTAAGACCCCCCTAAACAAGGAGCCCCTAGAGGCACATGTATTTTCGAAAACACAAAAATAAAAGTTTGATGCACTCACCAACAGCAGTGATCAGTCGCAGCAAGTGAGCCGGTTTGCGGAGATCACTGAATTTGTTTTTTATCTTTAATTTTAAACCTTAGATTCCACTTTTCAAGCCATTTTGACGTTCAACTTTCGCAAAAATCTATGTAATAGTTTTTAGAAAAGGAAGACGATATCGAATCGAAACATTTTCATTCTTGGAGAGGATATCTTCCTTGTGAAACATATTCGATTCGAACTCTGAACCGAAGCTGAAATTTTATTGGTGATGTGAAAAAACTGACCGTGTAAGATTAGCGATTGGTGCAGCGCCGGCTTTGACGAGACACCGATTCGCCCAGTCTGTGTAGATCTGTAATAAAAATTGTTAAAATTAGAATTTATTCTAATCAAATGCGAAAAAAAACGAAAAAAAAATGGGCAATCTAAGCTACTACGGAGTAGGGTTCCGCAAGTGAAACATTTCGAAACAGAAACGCAAAATGAACCAATCGTTTCCCTCATTCGTGTTTCTCTGAGAAACGTTTCTCGGTCGAAATGAGAGGGAAACTTTTCTCGAAGTGTTTCTTTTTCCTTTGTTCTTATTGAGAGGTGAATTGAGGGTACTATTGGTTGAAACTCAACTGATTTCACTCTGAATTCACTCTCATTTCACACTCATTTCGCTCTTCCCTCCACCGGTCGTGACAGAATTCGGGGTGGAAAATGAGGGGAAACGTTTCTCGTCTCCCCCTCACAATAAAAGAAACAAGGCAAAGGGCATAGTAAAATGAGGGAAACGTTTCCCGTTTCCAATTCAAAATTGAAACTTCACTCTCTCCTTTGTTCGCGGTTTCCCCAAGTGAGTCACTTGCGGAACCCTACTACGGAGTGATCTAGCGGACTTCTTTCGATCACCATTTCTCACACACGCCCACAGTCATCAGTCTTCACCTCGAGTGAGAGAGAATGCAACATCGATCACGGGTGGACAGAGGAGTGAGTTAGCGCGTTTCTCTACATACTGTGACTGCTAATGGGCGCGGGTGATGGATGTGCGAAGGAATGTTGAACAAGGAAATGTGGATCTTTGCGTTAGCAGAAGGCTATCAAGTTGATCCGATTAGGCGCATGCGCATTATCAAACTAGGACTACCGTCGGTTTATCAGTATTTAGATACTCCCTATTTGGTGATGATATGGACAGTGATAATCATAGAGTTCAGACTGTCATCAAGAGCGCCTGCGTGTAAAACAAACCGCCCTAATGCAGTTCTAATGAGAAGAATAAGAGCAGGGAAAGAGAGGTGTAAAATGCCAACAAAACCGGCAAACAACTGGATGTGTTCACAATTACAAACTCGATTGGTTTGAAAATGGTTGGAAACTGAATGAATTGCGTAAGAGCGTTTGGAAGACTGGCTTTCAGTTGTGGGAAAGAGAGGTGTAAAATGCCAACAAACAACTGGATGCCGCGTGTCAATTACACTCACACAAACGTGTGAAATGCGAGACAGTCTCGCTGATTGAGAGACTCTCTTTATTTCCCACACTCTCTCGTCTCTCTCTCTCTCTCTCTCATGTGAAAATCACAGCGATTTCTTCCGTAATGTGATACAGTTCGATGTATTTAGTGAAATGGATACGGTAAATGAATAATCAAATGAATGGGGGAATGAAAATCTGATTTTGGACGCTCAGAAAATGGGTGAAATCAAGTATGTTTCACGTTTACTTCAACACATTCAACGCTGGCACTATGTCGATTACGCTCTTCTTGGTCGATCAGAAAATAAATACATTTGAACATTCTAAGGGAAACGAAATAAAATACGTCAAAAAATCGAATCGTGAATCGAAGAGAATGGAGGAATTCAACTTCACAAAGAGCGCCAAAGAAAAAAAATTTGCCAGATCTTCAAATATGCTTCACGCTGTATTTAACTGTTTCGATGAGGAGATCATTTCGATTTCGACTCTGCTCGTACGAAAAAAACCAAAATAAGCAAATTGAAAGACGCCAGTGAATAAAATCGTGAACCGAGGAAAATCGAGGAATTCAACTTCGCAAAAAGTGCAAAAGCCTCCGCTTCTCTCCCGATCACATAATTCTCACTCGGAGAAGAGGAGGAGACGGAAGATACGAGGGATCTAATCATCGAATCAGATATGCTTTACGCTTACTTCAATTGATGCGATGCGGAGACTATTTCGATTCTGTTCCTGGCAGCTTTTCAAAACAAACTTGACTTTTCAAAGGGAATCGAAATGAATGGCGTAAGTGAAGAGAATCGAATCGTGAATCGAGGAAAATCGAGGAATTCGACTTCGAAAAAGGCGCCGTCCTCGCCTCTCCCGATCACATAATTCTCACTCGCAGAAGAGGAGGAGGAAGAAGAGAATCGAAAGCAAAATATTCAAATATGCTTCACGCTTCAATTGATTCGACACTGGCACTATGTCGATTTCTGTCTTGTACATCGGAGAATACAAAAATTTGAACGTTCAAAATGAATCGAAATGAAAGACGCCATAGAATCGAATCGTGAATCGAAGAAAATCGAGGAATTCAACTTCGCAAAAAGCGCAAAAGCCTTCGCTTCTCTCCCGATCACATAATTCTCACTCTGAAGAAGAGGAGGAGGAGGAAGATCAAGACGAATATAAATGGAGAATCAGATATGCTTCAAGCTAACTTCAACTGATTCGACACGGGCACTATGTCGATTTCTGTCTTGTACATCGGAGAATAGAAAAATTTGAACGTTCAAAATGAATCGAAATGAATGGCGTAAGTGAAGACAATCGAATCGTGAACCGGGGAAAATCGAGGAATTCAACTTCGCAAAAAGCGCAAAAAAGCCTTCGCTTCTCTCCCGATCACATAATTCTCACTCTGAAGAAGAGGAAGATCAAGAGGAAAAAAGAGAGGAAGCGGCCACACACTCTCTTCAACATGAGATGCCTATCGCCAGTCAGAGAACCGAGAGAGCACTGCGAAATGAGAGAGACAGACAATTCAGCAGAGAAAGAGAGCGGACTTTCTTCAATCTCCCTTGTCTCTTACCTTCTCTAGCCAATGATGAATTGATGAAGAACAGAGAGATTTGCGAGGAGGAAAGAAGAGAAGAAAGCGGATAAACGACAGAGATGATTCAGTGGAGAAACGCTTTGAATTTAATATTCGAATTGTGCTCGAACCACATCAAAAATTTCCAGTGACTCACTAACATCAGAATAGACAGTAGTGATAAGCAACAATTATCAGCCCAATCAGATCAACGCTTGGAAATCCGGGCCGCTCAACACTTGCTCTCAGAACAGAGGATCGAAACGAAAGCGCCAGTGTGTCAATGAGTATGGCAGAAATGAATGCAACAGGGTTGAGTGATCAAGGGACCAGTTGCAACACTTGCTGTCAGATCAAAGCTTTGCTGCCAGAGCAGAGCTTTGACACAGCATAGTGTAAACGAAAGATACACATTTGAAAATCAGAGGAATTTGTTAGGACTCAAATCATTATCGGGCTCCGATGATCAGATCAAAGAGCTTATCGAAATCAGAGAAAGAGAGACACTTGCTTTCAGATCAGAGAATAGCTCTTCAACAAAGCATAGTGTAAACGACACTGAGAATTCTCAAAGACTTGGAAAAGATGATGATGGCAAAATTCAGAGCAAACCACAAGATTTTTTAAGCGTCAGATCAAAGCCCGATAGAAATCAGAGAGAGAGTGAGACACTTGCTTTCAGATCAGAGAATCAGAGCTCATAGCATAGTGTAAACGACACGCCAACTACTTTTAATCATTCTACCTCAGAAAAGGCGTAAAAACAATAGATAAGACAGACTACACGAATCAGCCAACCGGACGGATCAAAGAGCTGATCTAATTCCGAGTGAGACCCTTGCTCAGCATAGTGTAAACGACACGCGTGCTCCTCTTGCAATTCACAGATGAAAGGCCGCCTATCAGAAGGCCGGATCCTTATTAAGCATACTCTCTCGCCTCTCTGACCGTCGATGAAGAGTTATGACATGAAACAGCGGTTGAATCCGATATTGCTTTGCAAGTCAGAGAGGAGAGAGATCACGCAACATTAGGAGACACGTCGTCTCCCCGGAAAGATATCCCCCTGAGGAGGGATCCGGCAGAATCTGAGCTGCGAGAGGCCAGAGAAAGATGGAAGATTGAGCGGAAAAAGAGGGGAGATGACCCCTGAGGACCACTCGAGATGCTCATGAGTGATGGGCAACAATTTGACGATGCAACATCGTAGCACGGATACTTTTGTTTTAATATTGAGCGAAAAAATATGGATACAGAAAAAGGTGAATTCTGTTTATTCAACTATGGCAGAAATAAATCAAAGAAGATCGCTAGAGTTTGGACAAAGGCACCAAATTCAGAAAAAAAGGATGTAAGATTGAATGGCTCGAAAACTCGAACGAACTTTGAATGGTCCCATTGTACAATACATGCGATTTAGCACAATGACCCCGGGAATTCGCGCGGGAAGCACTCGTAAAAGTGATACACTGACAAAAGTTGGAAGGGCGGGAAACGTCAGCTCTAAAGTGCGACAAGTGTTCTTTCCTCTGTGCGAGGGCGGACGTACTAAACCGCCAACTTGCCAGATGTAAGAATGAGACAACGAAACCGCAGATATAACCGCTGAGGAATGCTTCGAAATATGGGAATCGCCTATCGTTTAGCGTGCTATAACGCCGGTAGAGAATGGACATAATACGCGTATTCTTCTGACAGCCCAACAGAGCTCGAGAAATGATACCGCCGTCTCTTCATTTCGCACACTCTCTCGCATCTCTGAGCGGTGAGAGTGTGTGCGAAATGAAGAGAAGACGGCTCATTTCTCGAGCTCTACAGCCCAAGATGCGCGGGTATGCTCTAACGTGCGGCAAGTGTTCCATTTTCCTCCATCGTTGCGAGGGGATGATGATGGATTCACTCCTGCCGGCCCGCCAGATGTATGAATGAGACAAAGAAACGGCAGAGTTAACCGCTGAGGAATGCTATTTTCGAGTTTCATTGTTTTTCCACGAATTTTTCCACGAATCATTGCAAAGAATGAATGGATTGGGATACTAAGGAAGAGTGAAACATGCTCAAATCAAAGATTGGAGAATAATTCACTCCTGACAGCTTGCCAGATGTAACAAAGAAACGCAAAAAAAACAGGCCGCGAGGACATTACAAGACACAGGTGTGAGCAATAAGTGTAGAATGTATTGGCACCTATTTCACTGGTTAAAAAAATTTGAACAAAAGCAAATCAGACCGAAATTGTTGGATTCGAACATCTTCTTTCTTAGTAGGCTCTATGAAACATATCAGAAATAAATAAATCACTCGGGAAAGCGTTTACACTGCGAGCATTTAGAAAGAAAGAGTTAGGGTCAAGTAGCTGGTTCCCTTTTGCTTGTCCTATTGTAAATGGAGGGCCCTAAACTGTATGGAATGGAGCGTAACCGACCCTCAGCAGGATTCCACTGGAATTCTTATGAAAACATGACTCGAGAAAGATTGTATTCTTGTGAAAACATGGCATGAACTAAGAAAACATGAGAAATAACAGAATTACTATTTTTTTTTCAGGCTTATCTTAAGAATAATGAGGGATAAAATACACGATAATCGTCATCCGTATCGAGTGTTGAAAAGAGATGAAGAACCAAGGAACACTGTTGAAATCTTTCCCTTTAACTCCCCGAGCAAAACACCCGAACCCAATCCTATTAGTGTTCTAGTGGGCTGTTTCCGAACACGCCAAACTAGTCCCTGGTTCCTTTTCGCTTTAACCTCGGAATGAAAAGAGATGCTTCCGGTAAAAAACGTTGCGGCATAAACGCAAATTTTCTGCCGAATTCATAAACGCTAATTTTCTGCTGTTAGAAGGAATACAATAGCATGCTGTGCAATGATTTTTAGGGTAGGTTAACACATAAGTGAATCAGGAGTAATGTTCTTATCGAAAAGCGGAAAATCCATCAAAATTTGCATTTGAAATGCGGCAAATAGTACAATGCACGGGACAATAGGGGTTCCGCCCTTGCCTCGGGAGTACTAATTTCCCTGAGGACGAAGGGTAGATGAGAACCGAGATTCGCGCAATATTCCTCTTTGCTCTGCATCTTTCTGGTTAGAGACAGCGAGAGAGCAGGGGAAAGTGAGAGAGTCAGAGATTCGGAGAATCGCTCTCGAAATTGAAATGACTTCTCCTGTCAATCTCAGTGCGGAACGGGCATCTTCTCAAGAGATGAGTGAACAAAGGAAAAGGAGAGGAGAAGTAGTACGAATATCTCGGAAATTATTCAAAATCTATCCATCAAATCTGGACTGATACAAAACTATTTGAGAAGGTTATGACTAAGAGTGAATGTGAAAATGAATGGTTGTTCGATCGAACAAAGGAGAGAATGGGGAGGAGAATACTAGTACGAATAACTAGGACATTTGAGCTTGATAAGTGAACTTCAAGATCTTTGAATAATGAGCTTCCACAGCATTCTAGTTGGCAACAAGAACGTGTTGACGATGATAGTGTGTCGATGAGTAAAAGGTTCGATAGAAACGGATCGCCTCCGTTCGCGAAACCCCATCCCGACTCCTAAGCTCCCCTTTCGATCCCTTCATCAGGTTTCCCTCGAACACGCCGTAAGATTCGCGAAATAGTACACTAAACGGATGACCGACGAGAGCAAATACTCTCTCGATTCCGCGTGCTCTCTCGCTTTCTCTGACCTTTTATTGAGCCGGAAATTCTGAGAGCCGGGAAATTTAGGAGCCGGAAATTTAGGAGCCGGAAGATTACTCCGGATTAGAAGGGGATCGCAAAGTGATCCGACCGGGCGGTTGCAACATGGTAATTGGAGGAGGCAGAGCTAAGAGAGGGAGGAGGGAGTGATGTGACTTTCCTCTTTGAAACTAGAAACATGAGCAGTTTGGAAACAAAATCAAAAGAATAATTAATTATTTTTTAATGGAGGGGATAAGCCAAGAATTGAACATTTCAAGTTTTCGAAATTGATAGTGCCCGAGTGAAACCTACTTGCACTGTCGAAGTTGAAGTGAGATGCAAAAATGAAAATCAAGGATCTTTGGCTAAAATCGAATATGTTTCAGAGTGCGCTCATCTAGTTCGATGGCGACAACTATTTGATGCATTTGTGCTGCCCGCTATATCAATAAATTGCACTAAATAATGAGGTATGGCAAAATGAAAACTTTCCAAAGCGAACTTCAAGCGCAATTCGGAATCTTCTCAGCAAGTATCCGCCATTATTTTACTCAAGGAAAGTGAGTCCTGCTGGGGCAATAAGATCAAAGAAGGCGCTATGACAATGGGAAAACCATGTAGGCTCGAGAGCTTGACGAATGAGCGCACGGCCCAATTTGAAAAGCGATTGGCTCTCAATAACATCAACGGAAAAGCGAAGAAGGCGCGAACACGTCGGTCCAATTCGCAAGCTGGATACCCAATTATAAATTCCATTTTTAACCGGCTGGTGGGAAAGATCAAAGGAAGTAAAGGATCTGGGAGGCCCCGGAAGAGCGGATGAGCAATTGTTTCCATCTCCCTTTTCATCTGGTGTCTAGCAGGACAGAGAGGGCGAGAGAGTGTGGGGAATGGAGAGAGTCCAGAGAGTGAATTGCGGGAAGAATTGAGAAGGGGCCACCTGTCTCCGTGGGGGTGAGTGTGATCAAGAAGCTTGATGGTCTGGATTCTCTCGATTCCCATGCTCTCTCATGTGCTCTGATCGACTAGATAGTGTTTAGAATAGAGAGAGACAAGCTATGATTTACCGATCAGAGAGCTTTTCGCGTCAACGCTAAACAGCGAGTTGAGTGATTACCCCGAAGTCCCCGTGGGGGTGAGTGTGATCGAGTAGCTAACTGCTCTAGGATATCTCAAATTCCCAAACTCTCTCGCTCGCTCTGATCGATGAATTTTCGCTGGAAGAGTTTACTACCAAGCGATATCTCTGGGATGAGTGGATGCGCTAAACATCGGAGTGATTGATTACTCCAGGGGTTAAGGTTTTGAAGCTCACTTATCGCTGGGAAGTCGGTAAAATTCAATAGATTGTGTCATCAAGATCTCAATGCCTGGAAAAAGTATTCTAGCCTTATTTCTTGTTTCCTCGTAAACTTTATGAAAAAATAGTCATTTTTGAGCACTCTAAGAATAGCTCGGCTACCGAGAAGCATCTCATCATACATTCTTCATTCATTCTTACACGAGCTGAGTCTCGTTGACAAGCAGCCATCGGTGACAACTCTCTCCAATTCCCATGCTCTCTCGCTTTCTCTAACCGGCAAGAGACCGTGTGGAATGGAGAGAGTTCCTCAGTTGGCGGTGACAAATGATGCAAGCTCGAGAGGGTGTAAGGGCATGTTTTTCCCTTACTGACAAGCTTCAGATCTTTCAGGCCAGACATTTTGAGAGAGTATAGAGAAAGGCTGCCAAATCTCATACACAGTGATAGATGAAGCCAAAAGCTGTCACCAAAAAGCGATGACTCTCTTGAACTCACGCGGTCTCTCGGCAGTCAGATAAAACGAGAGATAAGGGAAATGGAGAGAGCGAGAACAGAGGAGCTTCACCAAAAACGCGCGAAAGCCAATAGGCCAGAGGAGATTGAGAGGTTTCCACGTATGGCTTGCCCAGCAAAAGGCTACTATCAAGTGATATCAGAAGGAAAAATAGAAGAGCAAAGTAGCCGAAACAAAAAAGGAGCTATTAGTAGCTGGTGAAACTCAAGATGTCTTAGCTGCGCAGAAACATGGATGCGTGAGAGCCCCATGCGCAACCCGATACACTTTCTACGGAGATCTAAATTATTCATCCTATTAGGAGCGCAGCGGCCCCATTGGAAAATGTGCCTATCATAATGCAAGAATGACAATGTTTTCGCCGAGAAGGAGTCACTGAACCGTTTTAGGGAAGGTGGAGCGAAATCAGGATCTTGAAATCGCAGTTTATTCATCACGGTGCCTTGACCTACCCGCGGCGACAGATTATCCGCTGTCTTACATCAATCCTATCGATGCTCTCGAATCACTCTCTCGTCTCTCTAACCGACGAGAGATCAGGCGAAATGGAGAGAGCGCGGAACCATCGCGGGATAGATTATCCTTCGTCTAAGCTGGCCTATGGCCTCAATCTGTCGCGTTGTTTTGACATGCGCCACGTTTCCCGTAACCTGTCCGGATTCCACTACTGATAAACACGACATTTTGTGTTTCGTGACGAGTGGTGAGTGGTGAGATATGTTTCAGGATGCCTGTATCAACCAGTGATTTTGAGTTCATCAATTAGCGTGCGGGTTCTAGTCAAAATTTAAAAAAAAACTTTATCTATTCTTGTGCATCTTAAATCTGCCAAATCTTGAAGATGGCGATTTTACTGCCAGCCGGTCAGAAATAATGCGTCTGCCAGGAAGCAGATGACTAATAATTATGAGGAGAGCAAGCAATGAGAGTGGTATGTGGTCAGATATGTTTCAGTTACATCGTATCAAACAATATGAAAATATTTATCAATATGTTCTTGGTCCGCAATTCCCATAAAATACTCAAATTCTACCAAATCTAGCGTCTCATTATTTTATTATTCGATTTTAACCATTGAGGAGTTGGTAAATCTAAGTTGGCGCATATTTGGCACCAGCCGGTCAGAAATAATGCACCAGGAAACAGATGACTCCTAATTCGTGGAGAGTATGCAATGCGCACACTTGATTAGGGAGTGAGGGAGAGTTATGATGGCAATGAGATCACGCCTGAGGGTCAGGGTTCTGCTTGATAGCACAACTGATGGAACAGCTAGAACATAGATCATCAACAGTTAAATAGTAACCCATGTTGCATGAGGAAAATGGCAGAAACGCGGTAAGGGATGAGCGGACTCGTTGCGCAAGCTTCTAATGAAAGGCACGCCGATTCCGAGGGATGTCCCTAATTATCGGAGCGATTAAGACGATCCCTCGGGGCACTCATCATCCAGCTTCTCTCTCGATAACAGAGAGATGAAATTGAAGGTGAAAAGGAGAGAGTAGAAGGAAGGGAAAGGAAGAGTTGATGATATCGCCTAGAGGATCTGCGTTGGATGCGGTAATTAGTGAAGGGAGAACGGCGTCTCAAGTAGTTGCTCAATTCCCCATATAGATAGGGAACAGCTTATTTTTCTTTTTTTTCAACTAGCGAAGACGGATGTATCGCCTAAAGCCTGCATCTCGAGTTCATACACAACATGTGAAACTTATCCAAGTTTGAAAATGCGACGGAGATCACTAAGCAATGTTTCCATTTTGCATAATCACCCTTTCGCCCTGTTTGATCAATGGATTCAAATCGGAACACCCATACTAGTATTGGAAAAAAGAGGAAGTTCGGATAGGTTTCGCGCGCTGCGTAAGAGGTTTGAGATTGTCGAGTGTTCAATGACACGGGAGGTCCGAATGGTAAAATACAAAAAATAAATAAATCAAAGAAAATTCAACGAGAAAGATGGCGACGAATCTATCGATTAGAAAGCAATTTCGAACTGAAATCTGTACCTGCTCAGCTCTCACGGCCTCCTGTTTCGTCCTGATCAGGATACTGCGAGGCGGCAGGGCGGGACTGGCGATCATTTCAAACACCCTCATTTCAGAACAGCTAGGAGTTACTAATAACGGAAAACACTGATATCTTCTACAGCACTACAGCATTCTACTCATTCTCTTCACTCGACCGGGCGAGAGTTTGCGCGAAATGAAGAGATATTTGAGCACACTTTTTGAGATCTAATTGGGTACAATTGTCCAATCTGACCTGCTCAGCTCTCACGGCCTCCTGTTTCGTTCTGATCAGAATACTGCTGCGAGGCGGCAGGGCGGGACTGGAGATCATTTTAGAACGACTTCAAAACATCATGGAGGGTGACGGCATCAATGTTCTGATCAGAAAAAAAGCTATTGAGAGAAGTTGAAACGAGACACGGAAACACAAAGAGCGAGTGGAAGAGAAGGGACTGGCGATCATTTCAGAGGGGATTCTTGTTGAAATTACGGCATCATGCGAATCTAGGTTCAACGACAGTGCCATGGAGTTTGATTAGAATGACGGTCCGCGAAAGGCGAGACTAAATTATAGTGAGGCGAGAATGTTCAATGAGAGGAAGGATACGGAAATACAAATCACGAGTGAAAAGGGGGCGAAATTGGCGATCATTTCAGGAATTCTTTGAAGGCAATCAGAGCGAAACGGGTAAAGTTCAAATTTCTGGCAAATATCACAGTCGATGAGTAAAATGATGCTATGTGAGATGATGTGATGCGAGATAAATGGAAAGAATGTACAAGAAGAACTAGAAACAGAACATTCTTAGCGGAATACAATCGGGGTGTATACGACATCCGAACAAGTGCCATTCGCATCCAAGTACACTTCAAAGCGCTCTCTCCATTCCGCACACTCTCTCGCTGCTCTGACCGGCGAGAGAGTGCGCGAAATGGAGAGAGTCACTCGACTTAGAATCGCGCAAAGATGAGGTTGTCTTGTGCAGAGATGCTCGCCCACTTTTGCCCGAGGGCGGGAGGAGCGGGCGAGAGGGCGGGCGGAGGCTCCTCCTCCCTGGTCTCTTCATTTTGTGTACTCTCTCGTCGGCTAGAGCGAGCGAGAGAGTGTGCAATTAGCAGAGACCGAGAGGAGAGCTGCCTAATTAGGATGTGGCGTGACCACGACACGAGTAGCCACACTGTGTGGTCAATGCATATCGGAATGCCTTTTACATGCTCTCTCGCCGGTTAGAGAGAGGCGAGAGACAAGGGAGATGTGAGAGAGTCAGAGAAAGAGAGAAAATGGTCCGCTCTCCGATTCCCATGCTCTCTCGCCGGTTAGAGACAGGGGAGAGACAAGGGGAAAGTGAGAGAGACAGAGAAGTGAAGGGAGTCAGAGGAGGAGAAAGAGGACAGCAAACCGCATAGATATGCATATGAGAGGGGGGAATAAAGAAGCTGGCTGGACGACTGGAATTGAGATGGGAGGCTTCCGTTTAGTAATGAGAGATGTAGTGTAGGCAAGGAATTTGTAAAGAAAGAAGGGGTCAAGAAACAAGAATAAGCAGGCCATTTTGATTATTCTGTGGATTTTTATGCGCTTACAGAGCTACTGGATGTTGTGGCGTTGAGAAGATTAATATCAAGTAACAAGAATCTGTAGGCAATTATAGTGCTAGAAAATTCCGCAGGAAGAATTTCAGAAATAATCAGTTTTGCAAAACACTGATGTGAAATGGGTTCAAATATGTTTCGAGCGCGGCATTACAGACTCATTGTTGTCGAGTGTTCAATCACGTTATCGATCCAGGTACAAAATAACAAAAATACGAAATATATGGGAATCCAATGATGAAGATTAAATGCATGAACAAATGAGCGAAGGTCGCAAACCAGGCGGTGTCCGGTGATCATATTCATAAAGAGGGAATCATCTGGACATGCTTGAATCAGAATTGTAGTGTGGTCTCCGGTTCGAAAAGCGGTGGCAAATTTCGCGAGGATCTCGGAAGGATTGAGAAACCGAGCCGTAACAGGCTTACAGCTGGGATGTAGATGAAGATGAACACTGACTGGGCATTAAAGGAAGGATTTCATGTCTCACCAGTCAGACGAACCGAGAGAGCACGGGAAATGGAGAGAGTCCTCTGTCCTAACAGGCAGTCAGAGAACGCGAGAGATCAGGGGAAAACGAGAGAGTCACCGTCCCTTCCTTCCCTACATTGAGAAGGGATAGAGAAGGGATGGTCTAATCACATTTCTCGCACTCGCGCGCAAGAGTGTTCATCAAGAGAGCTCTAATGAACGCGGACCGGGAATTATGAAAGAGAGAGCAGAGCCGGAAATAGCGGACCGGAGAATGGTCTGAGCCGGGAAATCCGGAGCCGGTGAATGAGCAAGTGCGATAATCACCGGTCCGAGATAGTCCGGTGGCAATGGAGCTTGGTGGAATCAATGGATAATTGCAAGGAGATTCGACAAGAAATCGTAGAAATCGCGATTTTTCCGCTTGTGAAGACGCAGCTTTATGGGTAGGTAAGGTAGAGTGCTAGGGCGCTAGGACAAGGTTATGACTGAGAATCGGAGAAGAGATGAGTAGAAGAAGAGTGATGAGTCACTTTTGACGCATCCTCCCCCTCGCGCTCGAGAGCAGTCGTTATCGGCATAAGTGATCATCTGAGAATACTCCTAGATATTCTCTGCTGGGTCAGACGGGCGAGAGAGCGTGTGGAATCAGGAGAGTCTCGATAATGCTCGCAAGTGGGATACGGATGAGTCCCCTGGGGTAAAATCTAGTGATGCTCGAGTCTTCATTTTTGCCGTTGAGCGATGAACTAGGGAGATTTGCAAAGAAGAAAGTAGTAAAAAGTCCATGGAAATGCAAAGGAATTTGAGCAAAACCTCGTAATTCTTTTAAATAAATAAATTAAAAATACCGGAATAAGCTGCTCGTTCGAACGGATCGGAAACTCCATGGGCGGCATGGTGCCTGAATTATAAATTTATTATTATTTAAATTTTTAATATATCGTCAATTTCCCGCTCAGTTGGTAAATAGAATATCCGTGAATATAATACAAACTTGTGTGAAGCTGTGCCAATCGTGAACCCGCGTGAGAGACGTTGATACTTGTGGATCTGAAATATTGATCTATTTTTTGGATAATAGAGCTATCGAATGGAGATTGCTGAAAACGAGGCACAAGACTTCTAATAATAAGCGCGAAACATATTCGAAAAGTGAGCAATAAAAATTAAGTGTCTTCACTCTCTCTCGACATGGTCATTGTTCGAATCAGTGTTCTAAAACTAGCCCCTCCATCATGGAGAAAATGGGCGAAATTATAGGATGAAAACATCATATGAGTAATTGTAATTGGTAACCAAGAGTAATTGGTATAATTCGAAAAGGATGGTACACTGAAGTGAACGCCGCGGATCGCCAATATGCATTGAATGTGAAATATATTCGCTGAATTGATTTTCTTCATTTCACAAGCGTTTTCTCACCGGTCAGATTGGCGAGAGAGTGTTAAAAATGAGGAAAAATAAAATAAAAAATAAATAAATAAATAAATCTTCCACACTCCAGCCCCTCCATCATGCAGGTGCTGGGGCGGGATTAGGGGGGCGAAAAGATGATTTGATTTTTATGGGACCGAACAATATTACTGCATTGAGATCAGTGAGGAGTGTCGATAAAAAAGATGATCGTTAAAAATAATCGCATGTCATTTCTTCATTTCACACACACGCTTCTTCAACAGGTCACAGTGGTGAGATAGTGTGTGAAATGAAGTGACGATGGATCGTTTCCGCACTCCATCCACTCCATCATGGAGGTAGGTGCTGGGCACATTTGGAGTATGAAATAATCTTTTTTTTTTGCTATATGAGAGGAATCGCGAGAGACTCGACCAGAGTGCGGAAATAGAAAATCGAAATTTTTATAAATTCTGAAAAAATTACCGAAGGTACTATTTTTTCCGCTCTTTTTAACTGCATCATTGGTTTATTTTTAAAAATTTTATTTTTCGAGTACTGGGCTGTTGAAGTGGACGCACTTCGTCAAAAACAGCAAAATGCGTTTTACGAAAACGGCCATAACTTTCTTTAAAAAATAGATAGAAACAATTCCAAAACAGAAAAATAACCGCACGAGATCCCTCTAAAACTTTTGTAGTTGAGTCAACATTCCATGTCGCCATCCTGGTGCGGGGCGGTCGCTTGAGTGAAAAAAACGTGTAACCCTGCAAATAGGAATTTGTCGGTCCCAGTTTTGTGTCCAATTTACGGTCCCTACTCAGTATAACTCCCAAAAAAAATTTCAGAATTTTTGAACCTGGTATAAAAAAAGTGCCCTGGTTTTAGTGAGGTCGGCAGGGGCTCAAAGGTGATTTTTCACGTTATTCGAAGCTGAACTGTGCCAAATTGGACAAATATTGAAATAAAATGTTAAAAAATTTTAATTTTAATAATTATTACGTCTTTTGGACGCGGTCCGACAGGTTTAACAATTTGTTTTCTTGTATTTACATTTTAGCTGTATTTTCGTGATTTCTTGCCTATTCGTCGAAGTGCCTTGTACAATTTCGATGTTTTTTTAAACTAAATTTCATCACCGAAGAAGTATCAACAGTGGATGAGCACAGCACTTTGTTGTAATTATTTATTTTACATTTATCATAGTGCATAATGTCTCTCTATTGCTCGTCCTCACTGTAATGTAGTGGCGACCTTTACGGCCAAATAACCACCCTTTTTTCAGAGGAAAATAATGCGAATTCACTCAGATTGTGCTAGAATTTTCTTGATTGCGTGTCTTAACACTGCTTCTCACACAGACTTTCATTTTATTGCAAAATATGGTCAATTGTAAAGAATTTGCAACAGTGCGAGTAATTGATTGAATGTAACGATACAAATGGATGGGCTAAGAAACAAATGCATAATATCAGTTCCTTCTTCGTAGTTTTGGTTGAGGTCCATTATCAGAACGAGGACGAGATTCATCTTCAGAATCTTCATCATCCATCTTGAATATTCCAGATTTCTTCACCAAATCTCCCAGCTCTTCTTCGTCATCCGTATCCTCTAGAAATTCATTGTCATCTTCGTCCACTTCTTCCTCTTCTTCTTTACTCTTCTCTTTCTTTCTTGCAGCATTCTGTTGATCTTCGAATTCTTTTTTCACCTCTAGCCACGACAAGAAATACAATTACATACATGTGAATAGTCCTTCCAGAGCTCCTCCCGATGGTGTCAGAAGAATTTCACCTCCTTTCAGCTTCCCTTCAGCTTGAAAATCATTCTTCTCGATTCCTGCTCCTTTCCAGATAGACACTCCAGCTCCACGCACTAAAGATAATGGACTATATTTTTCTTCGGTAACGAAAACGTACAAGGATTCTTTTCTGTGTCAATCTCAGCAACAATAAGATCTGCACCTTCTTCGATGCCTTTGTAGCCACACTTCTTGACTCGAACTTTGGTCATGGTCTGGAAAAGAGATATTCGTCATCGAAAATGAAACAAAACGACAGCAAGAAAGGAAAACGTGCGTTGCAATGACTCATCATCGTGGAGAAACTCTCTCTCCTCTCGTTCCTTTCACTCTCATTCACCCTTTGAGATATTACACTCCCCTGTTCTCACTGGTCTCTGTGAGAGACATTTGCTACCCTCTTCTCTTTTTCGAGAAAAGGTAAAGAAGTAGAAACTTTCCACCGAAACTATTCCGCACCTTTTGAAAGATTTAGTAGTAAACTGGCCAGGTCAAACAAAATGAATGAATAAGAAAGAAATACAACTGCTCCGATTGTCCGATTCCACGCTGATAAGAGCTCCCTTTTTACGACCACTATCCCTCTTTGTGCCCTAGCAGCACCTCATTTGCCCTTATCAAAGAAACTCGCTGACTTTGCATGATGAGATAGACTTCCTTTCCTCTATTCACCATAACACACGTAAATGTAGCAAAGCATGCAGTTTTTGACTCGGGGAAAGGTGAGCGTTTAGAAGCAGTGTTAAGACACGCAATCAAGAAAATTCTAGCACAATCTGAGTGAATTCGCATTATTTTCCTCTGAAAAAAGGGTGGTTATTTGGCCGTAAAGGTCGCCACTACATTACAGTGAGGACGAGCAATAGAGAGACATTATGCACTATGATAAATGTAAAATAAATAATTACAACAAAGTGCTGTGCTCATCCACTGTTGATACTTCTTCGGTGATGAAATTTAGTTTAAAAAACATCGAAATTGTACAAGGCACTTCGACGAATAGGCAAGAAATCACGAAAATACAGCTAAAATGTAAATACAAGAAAACAAATTGTTAAACCTGTCGGACCGCGTCCAAAAGACGTAATAATTATTAAAATTAAAATTTTTTAACATTTTATTTCAATATTTGTCCAATTTGGCACAGTTCAGCTTCGAATAACGTGAAAAATCACCTTTGAGCCCCTGCCGACCTCACTAAAACCAGGGCACTTTTTTTATACCAGGTTCAAAAATTCTGAAATTTTTTTTGGGAGTTATACTGAGTAGGGACCGTAAATTGGACACAAAACTGGGACCGACAAATTCCTATTTGCAGGGTTACACGTTTTTTTCACTCAAGCGACCGCCCCGCACCAGGATGGCGACATGGAATGATGACTCAACTACAAAAGTTTTAGAGGGATCTCGTGCGGTTATTTTTCTGTTTTGGAATTGTTTCTATCTATTTTTTAAAGAAAGTTATGGCCGTTTTCGTAAAACGCATTTTGCTGTTTTTGACGAAGTGCGTCCACTTCAACAGCCCAGTACTCGAAAAATAAAATTTTTAAAAATAAACCAATGATGCAGTTAAAAAGAGCGGAAAAAATAGTACCTTCGGTAATTTTTTCAGAATTTTCATTTTTTCTATTTCCGCCTCTGTTCGCTGGTGGTCGATTCTCTGGCGATCCCTCTCATATGGCGAATGAGGCATCCACTGAAGCAAACTAGGTACGCCGAGAGTAAGTGAGCAATGTGAAACATATCGCGTATTTAGAAAAACAAAACACGAGAAATACCAACCGTACAGGGGATTTGAGAAGGAATAGGGAAGAAAAATGGGAATCGACCCCTAATTTCAAACTCTTTTTCGTTGATCGAATATGTTTCACACTGTGCGTTTATTCTCGACACACCGCGTAATTTCTAATCAGTTCTTCGATCCTTGTTCCCAAAAATAATTAATGGCTCTTTTTTGAAATTAAAAGATGGCAACCGCGATTGAGAAATCAATCGAAGAGCGTAAGCTGCACCACGAATGTCGCTATACCCGAATACTATGCAAAACAAAGAAATCGGCAAGAAAATGTTCGGAATGAAGACTGCTTTCCTCATTTTGAACTCAATTGACGAAGGTCGAGCATGTTCTAATGCAAACTAACACGTGCAGCTCGACCCATTGTGCGGCAAAAAAAACCTAGACAGGCGGTGCACTTGGCAAGAAATTGCGCGAAGATAGAGAATATTCATTATACACGTACAGCTGCGTATCGATGCTAAGCAAAACCGGCTCAAACGGTGCATTTGGCAAGAACTCGAGCAAGAACACGACCAAATAAATGCCGTGAAGTACTCAGAAGAAGTAAGGGAACATCTGCTGAATGTGAATAGAGGAATGTCTCCCTCTATTGCACTCGAGAAATGAAGTGGAAATGAACAGAACAGAATCTTTCGGTGTTGCATATGGCCAAAAATGGCAAATGAGAATTGAATGTGACTCCCTCTATTGCATTCTGTTGTGATTCGATTAACCAAAGTTAGCATTTTCACAGGATAGTTTTGAGAAAAATAAAAAAAAAGGAAAAAAAATATAAAAAAAAAGGAAAAAAAATAAAAAAATAAGCGCGAATAGGTGAGTCAAGCATCGAAATGGGCTGAAATTGCACAACTGAATAGAAGAATGTCCCATCCACTGCACTCGAGAAATGAAGTGGAAATGGGAAGAACATCGGATGCTGTGTTTAGCCAATAAATGCAATTTCCGCAGGATTGTTTATAAGAAAACTATTCATAACGCGGTGAACGTGACGCGGAAATCTCTCTTATCGGTCAGAGAGGCGTGTGAAATGAAGAGACGATCACCCATATTTCGAACTCTAGTAGCGCGAAAAGGTGAGTCAAGCCTGGAAATGGACGGAAATTGCTCAGCTGAAGAGAGAATGAAGGGGAAACAAGATGGGGCATAATTCAATTTGTGGAGAACGAAGGATGGGAGGAGAGGTTGTTGAAATAGCGACGGACGCACTTCTATTTCAGCGACGAAGGTAACAGCAAAAAGTCAGAAAATGCGGGAAGTGGGGAGAGATTTTAGCTAGTTGAGTGAAATGATGGAGTGATTTGCGCCTGTAAATTAGCATAATCTCATGCGTATCAGTTATCGCTGTTTTCACGGGAGAAAATGATCCTATTATCTTCCCACTCGACCAATTTTCGGCGGTCAGATAGGGCGAGAGAGTGGGCGAAATGGAGAGAGTGAGTGAGTGTATGGCTGGTTTTCCAGGCACATACTCCTGGAGCTATTGCGAAGGGAGTGCCTAGTAGGGTATGGAATACGCACTGGGTGCTTGCTGGCATAAATTCGAGAGTACAATTTGCACACCCTGCAATAATGTCATCTTTTTTTTCATTTCAAGAAAGAAGCGAGTACAAATGAAATGAAACTTCGCCTAGAATTGAAATGAGTTGCGTGAAACGTATTTGAAAATCAATTCTGCAGAAACTTGATTGAGATTATCGGCGAACACGAAAAAAAGGTTGCACACGCGTGAACGGTCAAAAGTGCTTTGCCAAAAATTACAAGAAAAAATCCTCGAATATGACAAATTAAAACTGATGATGACAATGATTGACGCTTTGGAAGTGCTGCAGCTCTATTTTAAAAAATCTCCCCAGATCGTTGGTGAATGCCGAAAAGGATGATGAATTCGATCTTTTTTTTCTAAAATCACAGAAATGATCTATCGAGAAGCGGACAATAAATCAAAGCTCTACTGGACACGAGCCTCTTTAGAAGTGCAGGGGCGCGCTCTATTGGAAACATCTGAAGAATATCCTCTCCTCTGTTCTCATCTGTCTTGCCTCTCTCCATATCACCCGCTCTCTCATCCTGTCTGACCGGTGAGAGCGCACGGGAAAAGAGGAGAGGGGGCGGAGTCAGGACAAGAGTGGGGGGACCGCGAGCTCTAATCGCCCGAAATACGTCAATCGGACGTTGGAGGGTGACCGATCGGTTCTCCTTCCTTGTGGATTGGCTCTCGATTTCCACCAGCTTCCTACAGCTATTCAGGAAGGCTAAGAGGACTCTCAAAAAGTAAAGATGCACCCAAAAAAAGTGATTCTACAGTCAACGCTAGGTGGGTTCTCACACTCAGTTAACCAGTTAGTGTAGAAGACAGAACATGCGGAATGAAGTGCAGCCACGAGAACTTGAGTTCGAACTCGGCAGAGAAGAGAGAAATAGATGCAAAAAAGATGCCCGGCAGCAGTCTCTTCATTTCACACACTCTCTCCGGTTAGAGCAAGCGAGAGAGCTCGCGAAGTCGAGAGACTCCCATCCAACACCCGCTAACTCGCTCATTAAAATCACTCAAATCACCGCCCGATGGCTGTCTCTCTCACTTCTCCACGCTCTCTCGCCTACTCTGACCGGCCAGATACAAGGTGAAATGAGGAGAGTGGCGAATTGTTAACCCGATGCCCGATAGCCCTCGGAGATTAGCGCGGTTTTACACTAGTCAATTTTACGCGAGAAGAATTGGGAGGAGAAAATGACCTCCGGAATACGCGAAGGAAAGAAGAAGACAGCGAGAAATTCAGTAAATTGCGGGAAATGATTTTTTACTCGAAATTCCCGCCGTAAATACGAAATGTTTGTAGAAAATATTGAAAAATTGTCCTGAAACGGGAATGGTAAAGATAGCGAAGGCATTAGTATTATTTTTTGGAAAAATACAGTATGTACTGGTTACTGCAAGTTCCGCTTGATTGGAAGGTAAATAAAACGCGTGAAACATAATCGAGAAATATTTGGAAATCGAAAATCGCAGAAAGCGAAAACAGTGAAGCCCAATGCCTTTCCTATTGCAGAAGAATTGAGAGCTTCTCAGGAAGTTCAGAGAATCTGATTCAAAGGAAAAGAGAGAAAAAGGAAACGAAACAAGAAACAAGCGCGTAATGTAAACTGCTAACAAGAAGAAAAGGGAAGACTCTCTCCATTTCGCACACTCTCTCGCTTTCTCTAACTGGCAAGAATTACAAACTAAAAGAGAGGCTAATCTGAATCACTGGAACAAAAGATTCGTCATTTTGAAGCAAAAATAAAATCCGTAAAGTTGAAAAAGTGGAAAAAAAGGAAAAAGTGGAATGGAGTGCAGTACTCCATCAAACTTCTTGTTCTTTTGCCGGGAATTGCCGGGGGCAAAACTAAAATGGTCTCGGGAGACCGCGGACTCAACTCTTGCCCCAACTCAAGACCATCATTTATGGGGTCAGTTGCGACTCTGGAATAACATTGAATGACATTTGCGCAACATGCTCTGATCAGCGTAAGATATAAGCGAAAGCGATATCGGACGGCTGAAACTCATTAGAAATTTTAATTTCGAAAAGGTCAAGGGATAAAATATGAAAGCTAAAATGGTCTCGGGAGACCGCGGACTCAACACTTTCCGCGACTCAGGATGAGGGCCACCAGTGATGAGGTCGGTTGCGACTATGGAATACCACTGAAGCGATCCGATTTGCAACGAAACGCTAATTACTGGGGAAAAACGAAGTGCGACTCAGGAAGAGATCCGTTAGTTATGGACTAGCAGTAAGAGGACTAGCTGCGGGTATAGTCTTTCCCAGATAACCCAGATAGATTTTTTTACTTTAAGATTAAAAAAAGAAGCAAATATCAATTTGCGAAAACGGACGATCGAAAAGTAAAAACGCTGAAACTCAAGAGAGTCATAGGAATCAAAATATTCAATAGATGAAAATAGAAGCGAAAGAAGAAGGAACAATACATCCATGGGAGGCTCCTTTTGCTTGCTAGCGAGTGCGTCAGCCAAATCAAGTGATAAACGTTATAAACGATGCACAGTCGAATAGATCTGACTCTCCTCGTTGCGCATACTCTCTCGTCGATTAGTCAACGCGAGAGAGCGCCCTATTGTGAGGGTAATCGTACTGCTTTCAATCGGAAGGGCCATCAACACAGTTATGAGATCGAGCGAGATAGAAAAAGGGAAAAGAAGATTCTGACCATCAGCACAGTTACATCTTTAGAGGGGGGAAGAGCCATCATAACTCTGATCAGTTCTCTTGTTTCTCCTATTGAAAGAGGGGGGAGGGAGGGGAGGAAAAGGGAAGAATAAAGGGAAAAGAGGGAAATATTGTACAGTGCCAAGTAGCTGTGGTTTATTCCGTGTCGATGAGTGTGTGTGAGAGATAGTAGGGCAAAACAGATGATTATGGGAAGACAAGGGAAGCCAAACTATCGTTATTTATTTCCGACATGAGTATTTGGGGACTTTTCAGAGGACAAAACTTCAATTGTGTAATAGCTAACATCGTGAGGAATTCTGTTATATGTATAAGGATTTGATAGTGATAAGAGTTGTGAGATACAAAACAGATATGGGAAGACAAGGGAAGCCAAACTATCGTTATTTATTCCCAGAGGCAGATATCACATCAGTATTTGTTACCCTTTTTGGTGGATTTCAATAGAGTACAGATTGATGAAAGGTTATGCATGCCGCATATTACCCAAGAGTGTGATCATGAACTGTAAAGGACAGTGCTTACTAGTGATGAGATGGTGTGAGATACAAAACAGGTGATTATGGAAGGGAAGACAAAGGAAGCCCGGACTGTTTTGCAGATGTTGTACAAATGGCAACACAAAAGCAAAATGCCTCTGTTATTTTTAAGGGAAGTATAAAATGACCAATTGCAATAGCGAACAGCTTGATAAATGACTCAGCTCTGCACACTTCCGCAATATAGAAGAAGAGAAAAATGGATGTCCTTCGTAGCATAGCTTTGTATTTTCAGCAAAATGCGAAGAAAAAACGGACTAACCGAATATGGGATGATGTAGTTAGGGAAGACTTTTTCGCAATGCAATTGCAAAGAAAAAACGCGCTAACATAGAACAGTTATGATATGCAAATGCAATGTATGTGAAAAATGAGCCGACAAAAAATAAACTACCAAACATGAGATGATGTCGGAATGTCTTTCCCCTCCCTCAGGGGACGGGGCTCTCGTGGAGGGAGAAAGGGGGGCAGAGAGAGACTAAGCACATCTAATTATACCCGGAAGGCTCTTTCTCCTTTCCCGAGGGCTACTGCTGGTCTTCCCAAGACATTTGCTATTGGGTTGTGGACTTGTGGACGGAAAATACTTTTTTAAGATAAATCGGTTCGAATAGGTAAGGGAGCAGGGCATTCGGAGCTACTGATAATTATTTACCAGGCAAAAAGAAAAGAAAAGACAAGGTATCCGTGTTGAATTCACGCAAGGACTCATAAGAAGACAAATGACCTGAAGAAGGCGTTCCGGACCCTCTTGAGAGATTGATGAGAAAAGCAGCCATTCTTTGCATCCGGGGCAGGCCTTATTTTACTCTCATCCCCTTCCTCGGAGGTCAGACAGCGCGAGAGAGCACGCAAAAGTGAGAGAGTCAGACGACCGGGCCGGGAAATGTTATCGTCTCTTCATTTTGCCTTATCTCTCGTCAATCAGAGAAACGAGAGAGCAGACAGTCCGGGGCCAGGCTTTATTTTACCCGCACCCAATTCGCGCGCGCCCCATTCTTCTCTTTGGAGGATTCTCACTCCATTAGTGGAATGGGCTGGCAAAGATGGGGGGATTGAAAGGGAATCCGACCCATGGCAGGGGCGGAAAATGGGTTGGAGGTGGAGGGTTACTTATTTGGCAGTGCGTTTTTTTTTCATCATGACTCAAATGGTTTGGATGAAGATACCCAAGGTATGTGACGATAACAAAAGAAATTTATCCATAAAATAGTCGTAGAAGAATCAATACGGTTGGTTCATTTCTGGTTGGTAGAAATAATGGTCGACAATGTTCTCCGCTAAGTCGGGCATGGTAAATATTTGTTTTTATAATCGTTGTAATAAATGGAGTATCGATTATTGAAACATTTTTTCGCGTTATAGCGATCGTGAAACACATCGGGAACAGACAGAGCAAGATTTATTATCTTTCTCTCTCTTCACCTTCAATTAATTCTCACTGAGGTTCTCATCCTCTCATTTCCCACATACTATCCGTGAGAATGTGGAACGAAATTAATATTTTGATTGAACAGTGATTTCTACAATCGCTTGCATGATACCATCATTCGAGCGTGCTGTTTACGAGAGTCTTTCTTCTAATCTTCATTGAGATCATAAAATTGCAATAGTAGATAGATGATCTCTTGTATTCTCACGTTTCACTACGAAATAGACGCTTCTGTCTTCAAAGTTCACTTTCGTCTCTCGCGTCACTTTTATCGTATCATATATTTATAAATGTAGTGTTCGTTGTTCTATACTAATGACAAATACTGTAACATGTGTGCTTGCGTATTCCCTAAATCGCATAGCTAGAAATGAACTCTATATTTTGCACACTTTCCAACAGCTCAAGTGTATTCTAGCTCGGCGTCAGTTGTTATGAATCTTAGCACCGTATTCACGCAAATATTGCTCTCGATATCTGATCTATCAATCCGGAAGCAGCGTCTCTTCTCTAAGCTGCTTGGCGTTGCTCCTCACATCAAAATTGTGCCAGACTCGCGCGAGAAATTTACGTTAGCCCATTCGTATTAGTCTCTATGATATCAGCAATCGTTTCAACAACGTCGATAGCTCGCTGATAGTGCTCGGTTGAAATCGATTTTGCACTAGACACTTCCAGTTTTGCGTGCTCTTTCTTTTCAAATTTGTTAAGTTTTATTCCTCAAGCTCCTTAGCGCCATTTCAAAATTTGCGAAGACTAGCGAGTGTATTCACTCTTTTTGAACTCTTTGACGCCATTCGGTCAAGACAAGAACACTCGTGTGGTAACCCTGAATTTCAGTTGCAAAATGTCACTGTTCGATATGTTTGTGCAATTCCAAATGCGTTTCACGCGCATCATTTTAACTCGTTCATTCTGTTTACTTCAGTTGCATTTCAAAATTCGAAAAAAAATAATTTTTCTAGTATTATTTTCACAGATTCTATCATGGAATGGATAGACATCTGCCGGCTAGTTTCCTGCTCGGAATCGGTGTTATCCTTGCTGCTGAATATCGCTGTGCTCGGAGTGCTATGGAGGAGGTCAGTTTCATTGTCAGTATTGATTCGCTTTCTTTTTCAACGTGTCGAATTGCGAAAGAAATGTGATATCAACGAGTATTTTCGGAATTGCAGACGAGTCGAGCCCTCCGCCCGTCTCTACCGCCTCACTCTCACCGTCACGGGCGTCAATGCTGTTATTATCGCCATGGTGCAAGCGCTCGCGATGACGGTAGGAATATTTTGACAGTAAAACATGGCGGTACCATCAATCAGTGCTTGTGAAATCGTTTTTTTTTTCGAAACGTTTTTGAGAATTTGCACTCACCGTCACTGGTGTCAATGCTGTGATCATTGCAGTTGTGCAGGCTCTGGCGATGACGGTAATATCTTTTTTTGTGATTTTTCAACAGATGGGCCAAGTGCGAATATGAATGTGTTTCACAGACAATATTTCTCCTCCGTTAGCCTGTTCGCTTCGATAGACGAGGCTCCGGTTTTTGAGAAATATATCAATAAAAAATGAAAACAAACATTTCTTTTTAAATTCCAGACCCATCTCTTCCACGACGGCGTCTACCTCGCCATCATCACGGGTCCACTGGGGTGGATGGGCGAGACTGGGAGGTGGGTTTCAGCAAGAATTAGCTGCAAATGCGTTTCACCATCACCATTTCTTCCTCGATGTCCATCCCAATCGCTGGCGTAGGCGCTTGCGTTCGAAAATTAAATGATTTTCTCTCAAATTTTTTAGTGAATATGATAGTAAAATTAGTACGATGGTTGAGTAGGGAGGAACCATGATCTCTTCCACGACGGCGTCTACCTCGCCATCATCACGGGTCCACTGGGGTGGATGGGAGAGACGGGGAGGTGTGAATTCCCTTTTTCGTCAAGAATTAGTTGCAAATGTGTTTCACCAAAACCATTTCATCCTTGGCTTTTATTCTCATTCGATAGTGTAGGTTAGGGTTGATCGTTCGGCTTTCGGAACGGCCGAATGAGAGTGATCAAAATTGCCTCGTTCCGGAATTGACTCAATTAGCGCTCGGAATGAGTTCGGGCAATGAACTAATTGGATTTCTCGTTCCGGAACGGCCATTGTTCGACTCTCGGCCGTTCCGAAGTGAGGGGATAATTGGATCATAAGTTCGGAATTCCGTCATTCCGCTCCGAACTATCAACCCTAGTGTAGGTAGTGGCGTAGGAAAAAATAATGATTTCATCCCAAATGGCTTAGTGAATAGTAAAATTAGTACGCTGGTTGAGTAGGGAGAACCATGATCTCTTCCACGACGGCGTCTACATGTCCATTATCACGGGTGGATGGGGGAGTTGCGGAGGCAGGGCCCTTCTTCAAATTGTGTTGATCTTATTGATTTGCATGACTTCTTGTGTGTCGGATCGTCGAAAAATTTATCATCACCAGTTGTGTTTCACAAAGACCATTTCTTCCTGTAATTTCAGGCATAGTCGCTGAGTTCGTGTTCTTAATTTGGAAAAAAATATTCGCCCTCTTCTGCTTGATGAGTTGACAACTGTAATACTTTGTTCCCGGGTCATGATCGTGGTCGTTAGGGTTGCAAGTTCAATACCAATAGTATTGCATGCCCTTCCCTCCCTGACTCCGCCCCTGCAATACTCTCGCAAGGAGAGGGAGAGATGGGAAGAGGGTGCAATACTCTCGCACTCTTGCAATAGTATTGCAAAAGTGCAATACTCCTGCACCCTCTTCCTCTCTTGGAGGCGAGAGGAGGGGAGATGGGAAGGGGATGCAATACTATTGCAAGAGTGCGAGAGTATTGCACCCTCTTCCCATCTCTCCCTCTCCTTGCGAGAGAATTGCAGGGGCGGAGTCAGGGAGGGAAGGGCATGCAATACTATTGATCTCGGTATTGAATCGACAACCCTACTGGTCGTCCTACTCACATTCAGCAGCTCAGCAGCGTGTCAGCAGCGTGTTCATGCTGTGGGGCCCACGAACATAAATGCGTTTCACTAACGCCATTTCATCCTAGATTGGGCGGTTACACTCTTTAAGAGACCGGATCTGAGAAAATTTACCTTTTTGGCCATTCTCCGGACATTGCTCCCGGATTTTCGATTCCGGCCACCATACTCACAGAGGAATTTTGGATCTATCTTATTCGGTTGAGAAATTATGATTTTTCATCACTTTTACACATGTCCGCACCTGGCGCGCTGCATTTCGCAATACGGATAGTGACGTCACCATTGAAAAAAAAACAAGATCAAAGCCCCCTCAGGCCCTGTGAGTATGGTGGCCGGAATCGAAAATCCTGGAGCAATGTCCGGGGAGTGGTCACTTTTCTCAGATCCGGTCTCTTAAAAAATATAGTAAAAATATTTCAATTTCTTCGAAAATGGCGAGAAATGTGGGTATGCATAGGGATAATGAGTAGTTGGCTCCGGTTCCCAATCCAAAAATAAAATCGCGCATTTTTCCAGGTAGTGTGTACTCAGTAGTGCGTTCCTGCTGTGGGGCCCACTAAACACCATTTTCGAAATGTTGTGATAGGACTAGTAGTGTGAGCCCATAGGAAAGGCGCGATGATAATATTGTCTAAGATATAATAACTATTCGTTCCCAGGGACATCATCGTGGTCTTCCTACTCAGCAGCGTGTTCATGCTGTGGGAGCTCATCCCAGCGCCCTGCATCATGCAGTATCTTGCACTGGCGAGGTGATAATAAAAACTCTTTTGGCTGAATTGTACGATTTTAATTTTAAAAAAAACAGGAAAACAATGTCATACAGGTGTTCCTATTCGGACAGACGACGACTTGCGATCAGCTATGCGCCCTGCGTTGCGATGGGATTGCTGTCTTTTGTGAGCGCTCCCAAATTATGATATTCTAGAATAAAAATCGTTATTTTTGTAGCATTTTGCATCCTATAGGACTGCAAAAAATACACCATTTCAGCCCTTCACCTTCGGCTACATTCCGAATCCCAACTTCCAACCGTTCCTAGACGCCGTCGTAGCCGAGGTCTTCGATGAAGATCCAGAAGGTGGGAATTTTTGGCCTATTATTCACTCAATTTTTTTTCTCAATACGCATCTTACCAAGTATCGCATAGTATGTAGATACACGAATACTAGTTAATTGCCGTCGTAGCCAAAGTCTTCGATGAAGATCCAGAAGGTGGGCTTCAATATTTGGAATTGTCTTTATTCACTTTAATGGGCCTTGGGTCGAAAACAACGTCTATCCTGAAGATGTCTAAACAATAAATAGTTATCTTGATCATTACCCTAACCTACCCTAGAAGCCTACCCTAGAAGCGTTGGACCGCAGGGTATTGTAGTCCGTCTAACAGCTGGCCTTACCGGCGGGTCCCACTTTTTTTATGTAAAATCGCTTGACGTGGATACACCTTTAGCATTTAACTTTACCTTTTATCCACGTTATCACATCACAACTTTCTCCTTGATCATATCTGTGAGTGAAAAGAGCCTTCCATAACTCTAGATATGATTTGTATCATTTGTTGTCGAATAATTTCCTAGATCGTAAAAGTTTATCCTGAAGAATTATAAATAAATAGTTATCTTGATTATTCACAACTTCAGACGACCACGAGAATTTGCACGCAATCTTCGTGGCAGGGCTCAAGGGAGATGAGGCGTTTCTGCTGAATTACACGACGAATGGGGACTTTTATGCGTATGCGATGACGTTGATGCCGTTCCCGGATAATGTTAGTCTATTTTTTTGTAAATACAGTCAGATGAGAGTAATTCAACGTCAATGTCAGATGAGTAATTCAAAACAGTGTACAGCAAAAAAACGGTGAAACGTGTAGTTGAGAAAAATAGCGTATTTTCATTTCAGAACAACAGTACCGTCCACTCATTTCTCTACGTTGCTGTTCTACCGACGTACTGCACAGCTTACTTGATATTTCTCGTGACGACGTATTTAATTTGGCAGGTAGGTTAGATTATATCGTGAACGAACAACATAGATCGATTGGAAACATCCTTCTCTCTGAATGTAATTGTTTGTTCAGACCCTCTCCCGCTTCAAAGTCAAGCTCTCCCCAAAGACAGCAGCGATGCAACGACGCTTTCTCGAAACGCAAGTTGTGCAGGTACCATTTTTGTTTTCTTGTATTAGTCAAGTTTCAAATATGTTTCACAATGTCTATGAAGCACATGAAGTTCTGGCACTTATGATCACATTGTAGAGGGCAAGCATTTCTAAAAAAAATTTTTTTTTTAATACTAATTAAAATAAAACTTTCGTAATCGCAGGCGCTAGTGCCTCTCGCCGTGTGCGGCCTTCCACTCACGATGTTTGCAGTGTCGATTATTGCAGGTATACAATTTTCCTTTTCCAGTTTAGTGTTTCATTTTTTTGTTTCCCGGAATGACACGATGAACTGATGCCCGAAGTTAAATTTCAGGCAAGGACCTCGACCGACTGAGCATCGCTTTCACTGTGGGCGTGTATGCGGTGCCGATATTTCAGGTTAATATACAATTTTTTCTAATATTTTCTCATATTAGCGTGTCTGAATTGCGTAAATCACATGCATTCAGGCCCCTGCCACCTTCTCCTTCACTCGCCGGCTCAAAGTCCGGGGTGTTCGAGGTGAAAAGAAAAAGAGCAAGCAGGATTCTACTGCGAGAGATGCGATTGCGATGGTGGAACAGTCGAGGATGCATTCATGACAGAAGGATGAAGGGTGATAAGGAAAGAAGAGATTCTAACCAAGTTCCGTACACTGTCAGTCTTGGATGAATGTTGCCATTGATAAATAATTGTGGATGGCGGAACAACAGTCAAGTACTGCCTCTCGACAATAACAGATGTTGCCAATCTCACGATCACTGCATATGTGGAAGCTGTTTTTCTTCACATTGTTAATTCATTATAAATTAATCATGATTCACGGAATTCTACGCCTACGTGGTTAAATTATTCAGGACGCCTGATTGCTTCCCTTTTAATGGCTGCTTCTCTATTTTGCACTGTCACTCGATTCGTAGCAAAGAAAAAAAATTGATAATTATTTTGGATTCCTTTCGAATTCATCTCTAGTCTGCATCCACACCGCAAATGCCAACATCAGGGAATAGATTAAACGGATTGCAGTGCTTCCGTACGAAATTCATCTTCCTTTTCGTCGAGGCACGTGAATTCATTCCACGTTAATCCTGTTTTGCCCATCCGGCTTCTAGTTGATGTCCTCGATGCCAGTGTTTGATTTCGCTTCAACAAAATGTACTATCGAAGAGTTTTCATCCCTTCCACAAAGAAGAGTTGCGAACGCTTGCATTGTTCGTTAACATAGCTAATAATTGACTTGTCAAGGAAGTAGATCCTGCCTCGTTTTCTCACAAATTCTCATTGCTCATTCAGCGGAGTTTTCGCGCGCACTTTCCGGACCGTATCTGATGTCAAGATATGACGTAGCTCCCCTCACAGATCTTCCGCTGTCGTATTTTACCACAGTATCATCAGCTCTTTCCGCTTGGTGGATTCTGTACTGCACACTGGCCAAACACGCGCGAAATCGTCTCACCGAAAGTAATGTGCTTCTCTAAAGGATAAGACGTGAATAGAAATTCCTAATTAGCGATGCGATAGATCATAGGGAATGAATAGGGTGATTTATCGTGTTGCCCTGACTGGCGAGAGAGTAAGGGCAATGAAGAGACGGTTTATTCATCCGGATAGTCGGGACATGCGAGAATATCATCAGTGAATAATTACGCAGCCATTGGCTATATTCGATGCTATTTTTCTACCAGCATCTCCTGTAGAAACGAATGTATAGCAGACCATCCTCCTGTCTTCCTCCTTCTAAACTTTTATTCACAGCCAATGAAGTGGCTGCAACCCAATGAATCGCGCACCCTTAGGAGTTCATTCCCATTCTATTACGTAGTCACTGACAGACTATTCCGGCCTCATTCCCATGTCTGGCGGATTCCTTTAGACAAGGCTGCATTGAAAAGTCCATGCCAGCTCTAGTTCCTGATTAATGTTTAAACTGTTTTCTTAATCCGTGTTGCTGATCTTCGCTCATATTTTCATGGCCAAAGGACTGGCAGAATGAAGCGACCGCTAGTCAAGTGCTCCTTGTTTTCCTGATGCTTGATCTTGAAGATCCTGTCTGGTCGCAAAGATCACAAGGACAATGTGTATTGTGTATTATGACTTGTCTACTTCCTGTTTACATCCGTCAGTCTTGATCCTTCTCATCTTATGATCCAAATGCCTACCAAGTCGCTCATTTTACTTGTTATCTTATCAATAGATTATTTTGTGTTTCCTTGACAAATTAGCACAATAATATGCTCACAACGACCTGTCTGCTTCCTGTTTACTTCCGTCATTCTTGATCCTCTTCATCTTATAATTAGAAGACACATTATCCTTCAATTCGCAGATGACCTTTTTTTCCCTTTTTTCTAAGATTACGTGCAGAATGGAATTGAGAGGCGGATGTATCAATCAGAAAATCCAAAATTCGAGATTATTCTGGTGTTTCCTAGACAAACACAAATTAGCACAACATTATCATCACAACGACCTGTCTACTACCTGTTTGTATGCGTCTTAGCTTTCGTGTCAAGTCTGGAAGACATACATACATTCCTTGTTATCTGAGATATGTCCATGCCTCCCGTGTGTTGTAGTGCATAGATTACGCATCATATTTTGTTGCAAATATCTCACTTACGTAATATGTGTCATAAATGTCTACGGAAAAATGACACGCATTTCGCATCCTATTGGAATGAAATCTCTAATTCTCCACCTCCCCTCCTTCCATGTGTTTGTCTTGCATTAATTATGTGCCGAGACCAATTTCTTCCCTGGTTAGGGCGCACCCACTCAATTTTTCATCTCATTGAACAAGAATTCTGGGAAATACTTGAACATCACGATATTGAACATCACTTTACTCTCCTGGGACGATAGTGCCTAGTTCTTGCAGTATTATTAGTAGTTTTCGGTGGGTTGTTCTTAAATTTAGTTATCTCACCCACTCAATTTGACCACTCGTTTGCATTCTGGGAACATTTTCTATCAAAAAAGATCATCACTTCCCTTTGGGACTGATTGCGGAATATCTAGTGGCTTGCTGATTGGTCTCGTCAATTTCTGCTGTCTTCATTGTGAAAGTTGCAATCAAAGGTTGAAAAAATATGATGATTTTCACGAACATGCGACGCTCTGCTTGCTTTGTTTTCGATCTGCTTTGTTTTTTTCGTAGCTCTTATGCTGCGACCTTTTTACCTCATATTACGCTCGTGATCTCGTATCATGCGCATAACATAAGATTACAAGCTCATCGTTGTAGGCTCTGGAACTGCTCAAACGTCAATGATCTTATATTTTGACGTGTTTTGTCGTTATTGTTTTTTTCATATTTTTTACATTTTAATTAGCCATTATATTTCCGTTATTCGACATGCGCTGGGTCACATTCTACCATGTCTCCTTCGTCTTCTTCATTGTTTTACTTTTGTATAGACTCCCACGTTATCTGATGATACCATCATTGCAGCTCCAGACAACAAAATTATGCGTTGGGTGACCTTCTGCCGGCTCTTCTTCGTCTCGGAATCCGCCCTTGCCGCTCTGATCAATCTCTACGTGCTCGTGTCCGTGTGGAGAAGGCGGATAGACGTCAATGCGAGTACTTACAGAATCGGTAAGCTGAGAATTAGAAAAAACAGAAACTACACCCTCCTCTTCTCAACTTGCATACGCACTCGATATGATGATCGAGAGAATTAGAAATGATAGAGACGAATTTGTGACGACTAAGAGCCTTCAAAATATTCATTTTTCATGTAATAAAGCCTTTTTAAATCTTATTGTAAGCAATACATCACGAAACACGTTGAGGAATCACCGTAATGTCGCTGAGCGCGATATTTCAAGCGCTGCTGCAGTGCTTCACCATTACCGTACGTTGAATCGTGAAATGGTTTTTCATTAATTTGAAATGAATTTTTCGCAGATTCACCAAATTCACGACAACGTGTACACGTTGGTGCAGCTGGGCCCGACCGGGTGGATGAGCGAGGGTCAGTTTTTGAGGAGTAACAAGTGTCAAATCATGCCTCCCAAACGATTTTTCAAAATACATTTTTTATTTTACTTGGAGTCATAAACCCACACTTATCGAGAACGCCCATTCGCAAGCATTTAAGTTTTTTTTACGTATGATCCAATTGCAATAATATGGGGCTTCACTTTTAGGTTCTTTGGACATGGTAGCCTGAAAGTTTGGGAATTGTTTATTACATACTGCTTCCCTTGTGCTCATTAAAGACTCACTCGCGGACGTGACAAATAGAATTTCTGAAACATATCCCAAACCGCGCTCAAAGCACGAAAACTAATTACACCATGTGATTCCGAAAGAGCACGCAGCATAGTTGCATCCACAACATAATTACATGGCTTTTTTCCGGCCCCGGTTATTTTCCGGTCCTTAATTATATTTTTAAGGCGCCCGCGAAGTGTGCACAGTCCTCACGCAGACGTGCATCTTCCTGATGTGGGAGTGGATTCCGGCATCGTGCATCCTACAGTATCTGGCGCTTTGCAGGTGGCTATTTGATTGCATTTTCTGGCCGTTATGTGTTTTGGAGTGTAGAAAATTCATGGGGTACGGCAATCTTGTGATGTGATGTGTATTTCATCTTCTTCATCCTAAAAATGTGTGTAGATGATGATAATTCGATATTAGCTTTTGGCTGCATTTGGATAAATGAGTCTCCAATTCCAATAGTGCAGACCCCGCTACTCCACTTCGAAACGGCTCTTCATCGCCTACGCCTACTGTCTAGTGTGCATATGCGTGTGCTCAGTGAGTTATTGTATTTTATCTTACCTGCCTTTTTTTGGAAAAACTACTTCATCCGCGTATGGACGTACCGACAATATTTTACGCATCTGCGCTTGGTCTAATATTTTTTTATTGTGCAAACAACTTCGAGTTGAATGGCTGAAATTTCGTCTCAAATGGTTGTGCTGAAACATATTTGATAGACTTTTTTTACAGACTTCATTATCTAATTCCAGCCCTTCTCTGTCACATTCATCAACGAGAAGGCGTGGGACCGGTACGTGCAGGATGCTGTGAGAATGGTACAGGTGGGCTGCAGCTTCTAAACCGTTACTGTCTCACCATCTCGCGCGCTCTCTCACTCTGTAATAATGAAAGATCACTGAATCAGTTGTGACGCGAGCCTGCTCCCGCTTAGCTGAACTATCAAATTTTCTCATTACATAAAGCAGCTCATCAAACAGGTATCAAAATTTGCAGGGCATCGAAACGAACGAGCAGGTCTTCGGCTATGGGGCAACAACCAACGTAGTGCCAGAGAATGTGGGTACTTTAAGAGAGCGGATCGGTAATTTTCGACCACCCCTTGGCCACGTTGCCCTCGGAATGAAAAGCACAGACCCATATTCTATACATGAGTACCCCTTGACCATGTATGGTGCATGGTATATTTGGAATCCAAATTCAAGCATTCCATTATGGAAAATTTGAGGCTCAAATGCGAAAAACCGTAAAATCATAAATTTTGAACGAGACAAGCTAGACTCAAAATTGTTTTTGCATTGTACTAGGCATGACTAGAAACCAAAAAAAAGCCATCTTGATTTAATTTAATCTCACTGGAAACTTGGTTTCATCATCAACTTTTTCGTATTTTCGGCCAAAATTTTTTTATAAAGCAATAACGCACGCTCTCACACGGCTTAAAAATTACCCAGAGGGATCACACAAATAATCCACTTACAGAAACGGATTTTATTTTATTCCATTTTGCCTTCTCAGACGCTCAAATGAGTAAAAAAGGTATCATTGGAGCGTTTTCTTGCCTATTCCATGTACTATCTACGTGATCTCTAGTTCAAAATAGTTCTAATAGTATTGCCAACTGTTCTTACGAATATTTATTGACATTGGAATCGATTCCGAAATGGTCATTTTTTTGACCCATGACCCGGGGTTCATGCCTCAAAAGTGATCCGTGACCATGAACCCCGGGTCGTGGTCCGAAATGGACCCAAAAAGTCGTGATGGAGGAACTTCAAGTACTATACACTAATGTATGCTACATTAGCCCAGTATTATATTGTAACCGAAATTACCGTAATACAGGTCTCGCAAACAGGATTTATTCGAAATTTTGATTATAAAGCCAGTTCTAGGTTCCTCAACTGCCATATTACGGTGATTTCGGCTACAACATATTACAGGGCTACTGTAGCATACATTGACGTATAGTACTTGAAGTTCCTCCATCATGACTTTTTCGGTCCATTTCGGACCATGACCCGGGGTTCATGGTCACGGATCACTTTTGAGGCATGAACCCAGGGTCATGGGTCAAAAAAATGACCATTTCGGAATCGATTCCAATGTCAATAAATATTCGTAAGAACAGTTGGCAATACTATTAGAACTATTTTGAACTAGAGATCACGTAGATAGTACATGGAATAGGCAA
Organism: Pristionchus arcanus; assembly: GCA_900490705.1. Lineage (NCBI taxonomy): Eukaryota > Metazoa > Nematoda > Chromadorea > Rhabditida > Neodiplogasteridae > Pristionchus > Pristionchus arcanus. The sequence goes on from LS487482.1 coordinate 193,716, forward strand.
GAAAACGCTCCAATGATACCTTTTTTACTCATTTGATCGTCTGAGAAGGCAAAATGGAATAAAATAAAATCCGTTTCTGTAAGTGGATTATTTGTGTGATCCCTCTGGGTAATTTTTAAGCCGTGTGAGAGCGTGCGTTATTGCTTTATAAAAAAATTTTGGCCGAAAATACGAAAAAGTTGATGATGAAACCAAGTTTCCAGTGAGATTAAATTAAATCAAGATGGCTTATTTTTGGTTTCTAGTCATGCCTAGTACAATGCAAAAACAATTTTGAGTCTAGCTTGTCTCGTTCAAAATTTATGATTTTACGGGTTTTCGCATTTGAGCCTCAAATTTTCCATAATGGAATGCTTGAATTTGGATTCCAAATATACCGTGCACCATACATGGTCAAGGGGTACTCATGTATAGAATATGGGTCTGTGCTTTTCATTCCGAGGGCAACGTGGCCAAGGGGTGGTCGAAAATGGTCGAAAATTACCGATCCGCTCTCTTAAACGTTGGAAGTGGTTTTCACCAACACCATACTACAGGTTATGTAGAAAAATATCTCATTTTAGAACACCCTCGTTAGTGAAGTTCCCTGATGGATAAGATCTAAATATTTCTTTCAGAACAATCGCACCATCTGGCCTTTCGTATTCGTCGCTTCGGCCTCGTACGTGTGGAGCTATGTCGCATTTGTTGTAACGACTGTACTGATCTATCGGGTGAGATCAAGGATCTATGATATTTACGGAAATTTTGTCAGCTATTTGTGCGAAAATGGCATTAGTTGTGACGACAGTGCTTATCTATCGGGTAAGTGTTGATTGGATTACTTCATGACGTTCAAGGCTACCTGAGCTCTTTTACCATGGTAGTCAATGCTAAGATAGTAAAGAAATATTATGAAATTCAGGCACTCCGCACGGACGGAGTGAAACTCACGAAGAAAACTCTCGCAATGCAGCGAAGGTTCTGGAAGATGCTCGTATTGCAGGTTGGAAAATCTATGATTGCGAAATCAGCCCCTCGTGAAGACTCTCTCGTCACTCGAACGAGAGAGAGGCGATGTGAAATGTAGAGACGGAGACCCTTATTGCATAATAGCTGCATTATTTTCAGGGATTCGTGCCCCTGCTTGTCTGCGGCTTTCCCGTCACTCTGTTCATCGGGAACATCATAGCGGGTACTAAATATTTCCGTATTTATCCCATTAAAAAAGAAAATCGAGATATAATTGCCATACAAAATTGTATATTTTTTATCCAGTTCATGTGGTGAATACTGAAAATCACCACCTAGGAGGCGTTAAATCCAATTCGTGAAACTTACTTGAACACATTTCATTCTAGGTACGAGCATGGACCGTTCAACCATCATTATGACGTGCGGGATATTTGCGGCGCCGACTGTGCAGGTGTTATTTTTATTGCGTTTCTCTCCACTTCAGTGGCAATATCGTACAAATGTTGCACTATCAAGATTCCTATGTCTTTTGCATCTAATTGGAAAATCTATGCCTTTTATCTGAGAACTTGAGTAGCAACATTAATCACATTGATTGGAAGCAACTTTACTTTTCCATTTATTCCAGGGTCTGGTCTCCCTCAGCTTTGTCCGTCGAATGAAGAAGAAGGAGGAGCCGAGTGAGTCGAACAGTGACTCGAATAATAGGAGAGGATCGTCAAGGACCACCACGCATCCGGTTGAATCCGGGTTGTGAATGCGCCAAGAATGGTTTCATCGAGATATTACCTCCCCTAAACTACGAGTTTTTACATATCCTAATTTGTTGCTGTGGATAAAGAATACTCTCTGAAGATTTCATCTTGACTTGCTTGATCTGTGTAAAATGATACTCTTGACACTCATGTTCATCTACAAAAAAAAATTACATTTGGAGTGAAAATTTTTACAGAGCTCAATTTGTGGATTACATCGTACTACGGTAGCTACGATTAGGAAATGATCAGATTACTATGATCATGAGATGGTTGTGATTGATAGAAAAGAGATAACGGATCGTGTGAAAGTCACTCTACCTCAATCCTTCCTTTGTTCTTCCCTCGACCATCCCCCGCGCCGCAAAGAGTGAGAGTAGAGAGGGAAGCGCTGCCGCGAACCGCATGATCCGAAAACTGCACTCGATCTCACAGTGAACCTGTTCTCTCTATTGTGCCCCCTTCTCAAAGTGAATTCCTATCCTGCAAAGAATATCACCCCATTAGCCGAACGCATCCTATCATTTCACTATCATTCTTGGATCAAAATGCTCCCCCCTTTTCCTTGTGACATTCTCCATGCTATCTAACTTGTTGTAGAACTCGCGCCTGGACCGCAAAATAAATGCTTCACAATTTCCGATCGCTGAGCCATGTGGACCTTCGTCCTGATACTAACGATGCCTTCGCTCGCCCACGCGTGCATTCCAACTAAAACGATCGACAAAGGCATACCTGCGGTGCCTGGCGGACCCAGCGGACCCGGAAGTGAGACAATCTGATATTGAAAGGTCTTCTAGAGTCCTCACTGACCTTGGTTAACGGGTTTACTTTCTTCCCTTCATGAATTATCGATATTTTCCAACCGACCACGAATTACAATAAGTTGCATAGAAACAATGACTACTCTATTTGCCTAGAACAATCGCTTTCATAATCTCGTCACAGCATTCTGCCCCGACAGAGAAGGGGGAACACTTTACATACGCACTCGCTCACTTTGCATGAACCGAACTGCTAGGCCTGGGCGGGGGGAGCGACCGCTCTCCCCGCTCTGTGATTTGAATCGAGCGGGAAATTGCAGTTCTCGGGATTTTGGCGCGAAATTTGCATCCATTGTTCACCCTTATCTGGAGAGAACAATGGGGGTCAGAACGCTGTGTCGTGAGTTCCTGAAATTGAAATGAATTTCAGCCTTGCAGCCTCCAGCCTCGCCCTGCGGTCAGCTGTCGGTGCTGGGCGTGCAAGAGTGCAACGCCAAGTACATGCCCAGTGGCTTTACTTGCTCCGCAGCAATGTTCACTTCGACTTCTGTCACGTGCGCGGATGCGACGTCCGTACTCGTCATCAAAGATGTGAGCGAATCACAAAATTTTTCACCGACAAAATAGGGGGACTCGAAAAAACAAATTCAAGAAACCATTAATGCATTGAAATAGTTTTGTGCTTAGTCCAATGGCGAAAGCTAATGCTACTAACCGATCCTAGTTCGTTCGAGTTCGGATTGGCGATGGTGATCGAGGATGAATTTGACCGGCAGTATGTCGAGACCATTCGGATGAACCAGCCGGATGAGAACTGAAAATTTTTTGTCAGCAGCTTCTCTATCCTAAATACGAAAGAAAACGGCAAATTTGGGTTATCATTTTATCATCCGAATGTTCTCATTCGACCTAGTGCCAATTGACCGAATTGCAGGGGACCGGTGCCATCTCCACCTTCCCGAAGCCTCCTCTCAACTGCGTCGGTACTGACTGGACGATCGACGTCGGGGGAGGCAATCTGATGACGCTACAGATGATGATCGGAGCGCCCACTGCAGCCTTCGCATGTCGCACAAATTAGTACTCTCGTAATAGTCTCTACATTTCGCACACTTCTTTAAGGTACTGGTAAAAATAAGATAGATCACAATCAGTGTTAATTTATTTGGATACTTTGTTAAAGTCGCTCTTCTCCTAAATGCCCCCCCCCCTGATAAATTCCCACTTCAAGATAAATGCACATAGTATGGCGTTCGTTCATGTTCATAAATCGACAAACAAACACACGTCTTCAGTCAACACCAATGACTGTTCTATTTGCCATGTACTTCCTGCTATATTTTCCTCCTGCAGTACACTGATAACTGATGACTAATTATGATACAACTAGTAAATGTAGTCCCACTAACCATTGTTTTAGCTGTTTGCGGATTCTTTCCTTGCTATTCGTACAGAAAATTGAGAGATTGAGAAAGCAGAGTTCATGGCGCGACAATGCTGCTGCGGCATCTTCTCACACAAGGTTAGACTACATTATTTTAGTGTGATTTCCCTTTTTTTCACCGGATAGCTGGTCAACAATGAGATAAAATAGGAATCTTGATTAAAATGGACTGGTGAAACTCATTCCGAAACAAATTCAGTTTAAGTCAACTTTTTTATGGATTTCCGTTTTCTCTTTCCATAACCTTATTTTTATTTAGACCGGTGCCAGGCTCGTCGCTTCTTCCATGATCATTTATGACATTGTCATGACGGTGCTCGAATTTGTCATTCCTCCCTCTTCGTCTGCCCCTGCTCCAGCGCCTAACAGGTCCAGTGTGGTCGGATCGGTGGTGAGGGATGCCATATTATCATTCTCGCATTATTCATTTACTATTTCTGTGAACAATAGATGTGTGATTTCTTGTAGATACTTGTATCCTAATACTTCATGAGATAATCTTGGCAATTGCTGGGATTCAGTCTCAAGGAGGCTTTCATACGCGCGGTCGAGTCAGTTGTGTTTGCGGAACAGCAGGTTTGATTTCTTTTTTTTGCATGTAATTTTTTTTTTGCATGTAATCTGAAAAGAAGAAAAAGGGTTTCAGCGTTTTCAATAAAATACAATAATAAATGGTTTTCAGAGTACCAGCGTCAGAATTGCGTCCACAGTTGCATTCGTACTCGATATAATCGCCACTATTCAACTATTCATGGGCTGCCGCAAGAATCGATCGATTTTGATCGTACCGATGCTGATTATTACGGTATTATTTTGATGCTGTTTCCTTAATTAAAATAGATTTTTTCTAAATTTCGCCCCATTCCCATCTTCCAGTTGATTCTTTCATGATGAGCGTGATATGCGGTTAAAAAAGAGGCGTAATCGATGGCAAATCTATCAATGATTATGATTCCAATATACGCCAGTATATTAGTATTCCAGTATTCCAGTATACTCCATTCCAGTATATTACTATCATTCCAGATTCTCTGGGTCATACTCCACTCGTTAGTATTTCTTTGCTATCTCGCTGTTCTAATCGCACCTGGATTAATCAAAGGTGAATGCTGGAAATATTTTTTTATAATTTTTATAATTATATTACATTTCAGATCTGAATACGCGATCCACCGGACCTCCCATTGTCGCTAAAACGCTCTTCTGGGCTATCGATGTTATACTTTTCATCTGGATTTTCACCGTCGTCAAGGACTGCTACATTCACATTAGAGAGATTGAGCGGTATTTTGTTTATGAAAATAATGCTAATTAGTTTTAATTTGAGGCCTCGGAGGAGAAATCGCGAAGAATTGGAAATGACCAGTCGATTCTGATTTCTCAATTATCAATAAACAAAGTCGAATCAGTGTCCAATTCGCATGGTGAACATGAACAAACTGCATTCTGGTCTGATTCTCCCGTTGAAAAGGACACCGCTGATTCCTAGTCTATTTGTCTTCTATTTCCTCCTATGTTTTTCCTTTGGAAGTATACTATTAGAGCGTCTGATTCTCTCACATCGCAATGCTCTCTCGTATCTCTTATTGGCAAGATGAAAAATGGAGACGAGATGAGTACTATGATAACAGGATGACTAATTGTAAGACGGTACATTTGAACAGTACCGCCTATAACCATTGTATTCGTTTCAGTTGATGAAGTTTTCCTTGTTTTCGTGAAGTGAATAAATCGTCTCTTCATTCCGCATAATTTCTTGTTCCTCCGGTGATACAGTAATTGTAACAAGAATGAAGAGACGGATTGTTCAATTTAATGACTCTTTTTGAGCCTGTTCCGCTGCCATGACACAACGATGTTGCTGTGGTATCTTGTCGAACAAAGTGAGCTATTAGTTCTCATTCTTACTATTTCACTCACATTTGGTGGATTATTATTATTATTGCTTTAATTATAAGTATTGATCTATTATTATTAATATTATTGATTATTATTAATATTATTGATTATTATTCTAATTCTACGAATATTATACTATTGTTCTAATGCAATTATTCTAATATTATTATTATTATTCTAATACTACTACTACTATTATACAATATTATTCTAATATTATTATTATTAGTATTATTACTATTATACTACTACTATACTGCTACATGCTAATAATCTATTCACCGCCCTAAACATTCCATTTCCCTTGACCTCTATCGTTTCCCCTCAAAATGAGAGGCGGTCAGTCCGCGGGGGACAGAGCACCCCACCCTTTCTCCCGAAGGATAAGGGCAGGACTGACCAGAGGCACAAGATGGGAATGTATGGAAAGGGAAGAGGAACTGACTCGAGGGCCACATCATCAAAAATCAAGGTGATCAGCTCATATTCTGATCAACACCAAGAACTTTGAGGGTATGGGCCGCATCAAGTAGGCAGGGTGGGAGGGGTATTGGGAAGGGGTACTGACGAGGGGAGAGGGGTACCGAAGGGTACTGACGAGGGGAGAGGGGTACCGAGAGGTACTGACGAAGGGAGAGGGGTACTGAGGGGTACTGACGAGGGGAGAGGGGTACTGAGGAGGAGAGAGGGGTACTGAGGGGTACTGACGAGGGGGGAAGGGAAGGAAGGAAGAGACATCGGAGGTGTAGACTAGAGACGGAGACTTCCGAACTGGCGACTAGAGGAGACGACTGATGGCTCCCTTCCCAAATCGTCCGCCTTATATAGGGCTGGCTGAACTACTCGGACGCATCCGAGTTCAAACTACACACGACCAAGGATGCATCCGAGTAGATCAGCCAGCCCTATATAAGGGAGACGGATTTGGGAAGATGCATCAGTCGTCTCGTCTCGTCTAGTCGCCAGCTCTACTCCTCCGATGTCTCTTCCTTCCCGTCTCACCTCGTCAGTACCCTCCAGTACCCCTCTCCCCTCGCCAGTACCCTCCAGTACCCCTCTCCCCTCGTCAGTACCCCTCCCTCGTCCGCTCTAGTCTCCGCCCTCTACAGTCGTCGACTCTCTTCTGCCTCAGTCGTCACTCTGCCCCCTTTCCCCTCGTCCCTCTGCCCTCACCACCCCACGATCGGAGGACCCTGTCCTCGATACCCCTTCGGATCTGAAGGCCATGCCCCTCTCTGCCCTCGATACCCCTCGGATCTGAGTATCCTCTCCCTGCCTCAGTACCTCTTCGGATCTGAGGATCCTCTCCGCTTCCGTCCCTCCCTTCCCTTCCTACCCTCGTTTTTCGATACGACCCTCATCCTCAGCAATCCCGGTTTGATCACAAATGAAGTGATCCCGGGATCTCTGGCGATTAGGTCTTCGAGCATCCACCCTTCCCTTCCTTCAATACCCTCCCCTTCCCTTCACTTCCCTCGCTTGTCAGTGCTTCGAACAAGCACCCTTCCCTTCCTTCAATACCATCCCCTTCCCTTCACCATTCTCCCTAGAAAACAATTGAAATAATGAACGACATTTGAAATAATGAACGAGTTCTCAGTAGATCAAACAAAGATATAAAGTATGCTAAACTTAGGCGGAACTATTGTAAATTTTCATTACGATTCTCAATTTTTGCACTTTTTCGCTCTGGAGACTACGTCAGCAAAAAAGCGCACTGGCAAAAACCAATGCAAAAATTTCAGACCGGCGCTAAAATCGTCGCTTCGATGATGATGATGTACGATATAGCCTCGATAGTCTTTGTTTTTGTCGCCCCGGCGATCCATGTGCCACCGATAAGCGAAGCTGACACAGTGAGTTCTAGGGTGTCAAAGTGACCAAATATCATACAAGGGTCGAAACTCCAAAGTTGCAATTTTTAAAAGTTAAATGCATGCCAAAGAATCAACAGCATCAAAATTAATCATTACAGAGCAACCTTTTTGGCAAAGTATCCGCGTTCACACTCGATTTCATCGTGAGACTGCAAGAAAAAGTAAATTTGTATAAATATTTTTCAATAAAGTTATTGCTTTCAGGGAGGCGCCATTAAAATCATGCTTACCTTTGCAACCATACTCGACCTAATCACGACCGTGTTTGTGTTCATTGCCTGCAAACGAAATCGATCCGTGCTGGTGGTTCCGATGCTGATTATTACGGTAGGCTCATTGGGTATTTCGGCATAAAAAATCATCTTGTTATCACCCAAGTTTAGTGATTTCGTAAGTTTTCGTCCATACATTTTACAAATTCTATCAAGCGAGAGAGCATTAGAAATGAAGAGAGACTGACAATTCCTAGAATCATTCAGGTGCTCTGGTTGGTTTTGCACGCTGTCAATCTCGTTTTTTGCGTGATTGTTTTGATCGAGCCGGATTTGATGAAAAGTAAAACTTCTTAAAAGTAAATAATTGTAAAAAAATAAGTTTAAGACCTCAAACCGAATTCGAAAAACAACGGATACAGCATCAACATAGAAACGCTGATTGCGGCGGTGCATCTAGTGTTCTTTACTTGGATTTTTACTGTGCTAAAAGACTGCTACATTCATCTAAGGAATATTGAGAGGTTATGAAATTTCAAAATATTAGTAATAATGAATGTTAATTTCAGGCCTCGAAGGAGAGCGCGTGAGGAAACGGAAAGAACTACTCGATTCTAATTTCACGTTGTCTTGTTTTTCTCAATCGTCGGTTCAAATGTGTCTAATACGACGCTGACTATGAATAAAATTCAGCAGATTCACACGTTGGAACAATCGTTTTCAGTTTACATTCTGCCGCAGTAAAACGAGAAAAAGAGCGCGTAGGCAACTAATCGGAAGCGATAGAGCAAAGGAAAGGGAAGAGACGGTGAATCAAGTTGCGATGTGAATTTAGTATAAAATCAATCCACTTCACCATGACTTCACTGCTTGCTAGAGCCCTTCAGAGGATGCATCTCCACATTTGTCTCCTCCCCCTTATCATTGGTGCCCTCGGAGCTCCTTGTGTTGAAGTATCCGACAAGGATCAAACGATTCTCTACCTTTTCCACGGAGGATCTGACGTGGACAGTGCAAATATCACCAGGTTTGAAGAGTTCGAAATACGGGCAATCGTCTCTTCATTTCACCCTCGCTCGCTACTCTGACCAGTAAGAGTCTGCGTGAAATGAAGACACGGCCACACGTATTGCGCACTCTAGTTTGTATGGATAAATTGTCTCGATTTCACTGCGATAGATAATTAAATGAGCATTAGAAAGTGTGTGCTCGTGTAGATAATGATCGATCTAATGAATCTCCCGGCATAGCCTGCATAAAGACGATTTATTCTGGCAGCAAGTAATCATATAAATATGACAGAGCAACTATTAAACTTGAAGAGATGGCTGAAGAGTATGGAATGACAACCGATGAACTGTTGCACACCTGTACAGGTCAGTAGTCAATATCAAAAGTCTGATAACATCCAAAGGAAACTTACACTGTAGATTCACTAGAATTTCAAAAAAATCTGATGAAATTTGACCTTTCAGTTGATCCAAACAGCTTCTTGCTAACTCGTAAAGAAATTAACGATATCCGTAAAGAAAGAGCTATTTTTGACGGTCGGTTCAACACAACTGACGAGGTTTGATCGCAATGATTTTATTCAAGTTTGGTTTGATTTCTCATTTTTAGGTACTTCAAGTGCTCGAGTCTCAGTTTCCCAAGACACATGCGGTCCTCAAGAAAAGGATGGACATTTTTGACAGAAATATCGCTACTATTGGAAAAGAAGCACAGGATCATCTTCGTACTGTGCGAAAAATATTACCTTTTTTATATTTTAAATTAAATGTAACATTGTAGATTGGTGAGATAATCATCAGCATATTTGCCAACCGATCTAAGCCAATCGTAGTCGGATACTATCATGTAAGCTCATAGTATTTGTTTCCAATATATTACCTTTTAAAATTCATTCTCTAGATCCTTTCGCCATACTTTCTACTGCCCGAATCAACGAGGAGTTACTTGGACCGAACTTTCTGTTGTCTCCTTGCTATACTCAACGGTGTCACGGGCCTTCATTCGATAATGGTGACAGATCGCGATATTGAACTCGTTTCGAATGTATTGCATTGATGATCATGTTTCACCAATAAACCAAGTCAAAATAGCCTCATTTGCTTGGATCAGCTCTGCAATTTTTTTGTTTTCTATGGGGAATGAATGAAAAAAGGACAGGGTAATACGGTTTCTTGGGCCCATCTTCTGCAGTCTTGCTATAAGCAACGGCGTGTTCATGCGGAGATACTGACAGATCGGGATATTGACAATGAGTTCATTTCAAATGTATTGTACTGATTACGGATTAATAAATGAGTTTGAAATTTGTTGTTAGTGCTCTGACCTGACGAAATGGTAGCGTTGGATCGCTCATAGTTTACATACTGACTCAATAGAGCAAAAAAACGAGCGTAGGCAACACATCGGAAGCGATAGAACGAAGGATAGTGAAGAGAAATAGAGCACCATCATGGAAGTTTAGATTGAGCAATGACTATATCACATGTGCCACCGAGCGTAACCATCGCTTGACGATTGTAGAATTGTTCTTTTTGCTGAAGAAATTTTGCCATTTATTTCATGTGAATTCAACTTCAGGATGCGTCTTCTTTTCTTTCTGATACCCCTCAACATCGGGGTCCTTGCAATTGCTCCTTTTTCTCTCATTCCAAACAGGGACCAGCGGATCCTCTACTTGTTTCCTGGTGGAGATGCGAGTCTTTCCAGGTTACTGTATTATTATACATATTATTATTACACCTTAAAATACCGGTCAATTTTTTCACCTGTAAAGAAGTTACCCGAAACATAAACGCTGATTTGTACCGTTCCGTAGCGGCTTCTAATACATGATTTAGCGATTATCCAGACTTTCTTCTTTCAGCGCTACCAGCGAGCTAGAATGGAGAGCGGCATCAGCATTCTATCGAATGACTCCTGATGAAATTGTGTATTCGTGCACAAGTTTGTTGCAATATACATGTTTTAAAAACGTTAGATTTTTCAGTGGACCCTAATAGCTTCATGCTAACGATTGATGAATTAAATGACATTGCAAGCGAAAATCCACGATTGAAAGCAATATACACACCAATCGATGATGTAAGCCAACTCTGTTCCTGAAATACAACAATATTTCCTGAACGTTTTAGGTCTTGAAAGAACTCGAGTCTCAGTATCCGAAGAGCCGTGCGATTCTGCAGAAACGAGTAGACATTTATAAAAGGCATATCGGCAAAATGGAATATTTAGCAGAACGCGAGCTGCGCGGGGTGCGAATTTTGTATTGAATCTTTTCTAAATCTATCAAAATATCAATAATGAGAGAGAAATAGAATTACGGTGACTTTTGTGATGAAAAATCTGTGATTTTTCTCAAACAATCTCGGACAACAATCTAATTACGGTGATAATATTTTTTTCTGAAATTCAGCTGGGCGAAAGACTTCTCAACGTATTCGTCGATCGAACGGACTTTATTAAGTACACCGAAGTGATTTTTATTTTATTTTTTTGTGAAAATTCATCACTGTAAAATTTATTCACCTCTTTGATCCATAATTGTCTTGAACAATATTCAAATTTCAGTCAACGCAACACTTCTATCGACTGACTCCGAAATCGATGAGATACGTGAACCGACAATTCTGCTGCGGAATCGCAATATCCTCAGGCGTCACATATCTCAATAGAGCGTTGAACCTAACATCAGGGCCCCTTCCGAACGTGGATTAATGCTGTAAACAAATTGACTCTTTTCGAAAATTGCAAGATTTGTCATGTATTTTGCCGCTGGTAGCGGCAACAGAAGGAATCAGACGTTTATTCTCATCAAGTATTCTCTCAGGCACTCTTCGCTAATTAAAATACGGAACGGGGTGAGAAATCCAGATAGGCCGTGATCTAGAGCGTTGGACAATATAGAGATTGTGTGCATTATGATTCTCGCCCGATCGCTGTCAATTGTAACTTTCATTCTGACTTTTTGCTCGGATTGTTATTGCCCCTCGGTTTCTTTAGCAAAAACTAGGACTGTCAACATGAAGAATCGGTCTCTTCATTTTCCCTGTTCTTCGAACACACCGGTGAAAGAATGACTTCTTCATTCTCGTAGCAGTTACCTATGAATGTCGGCTATCTGCTTTCTTTGTAGTGAAGCATCATGTAGACAGACTTCCTCTAGAGACACATCAATGATATTTTGATTTCGAAATGCAAATAGCCGCCTCTTCCTTTACACTCAATCGAAACTTCGAACAGACTTTATCAGCAAACATATCCGATTCTAGGAAGTTTACCAGCTGCGAATTGTTTCGTCGATTTTTTTGCTCATTGTTTGCAACTCTTTTCCTACGTGGTTGAGTCTCATGAATAATTGTGCAGTGTGACTTGGCAATTACGTCGGGTGCAATCTATTCTTCTCCTTCATCTTCAGCTCTACTCTAATGTAAATTCACGATTATTCCGTGTATCAGCATTTTCATCTGATTGTAATTGGGCTCCCCGGACTGCATAGGAAAAAATCGTTGAATAAGCACTGGCACTGCAATTGGCTCCCGAACTACTTAGTGTTCTTCGAATACGCTTTGGCTTTTATCCTATTTTCTTCCTACTACTCTTTTTTATTCGCCAGATGCGCTGGATCACCTTCTGCCGTGTCTTTTTCATCTCCGAAGCAGCCGTCGCTGCTTTACTCAACTTGTACGTGCTAGTGACGGTGTGGAGGCGGAGGATCGGCTCGAATGCGAGCACTTACAGGATAGGTTGGTCCTTTATTGGCATACATTTGCTTTGTGCATCAAACGTCTAGGTAGGTCCACTGGAATGGCCTGGATGGTGATGAGGGCGAAATGGGGTGCTTGGGGGACAATAATTATTTGTTATTCTCAGGCATCACAGTCGTCTGCCTGAGCGCCATAGTGCAATCACTGCTGCAGTGCTTCACTGTTACTGTGAGATATTTTGATTCTTTACCGACTATTCGAATTCCCCCAAATCAAGATCATTTTAAATTGCAATTTTTGATAATTAAAATTGCAGATCCACCAAATCCACGACAACGTCTACACGCTCGTGCAGTTGGGAGCGGTCGGGTGGATGAGTGAGGGTTGGAGCTTTTAAATTTTTTTAAATCCGCAGCTGAGGAAGTGGCATTGAATGCATCGCCTGACTCGCTTGAAATGTATTCTGTGAAGCATAACCGAAGCTAAAAAAATACAGCCTGGAATGGCAGAATGGAAAAAGGCAAAACTGCTGGCAAATGAAAACTTCAAAGAGTTTACATTCAAACAATATGGAAAATTGTTTCCAGACGCTAGGGAAGCGTACATTCTCGCCACACAAACGCTCACTTTCCTGATGTGGGAGTGGATACCGGCCGCGTGCATACTGCAGTACCTGGCATTGTGCAGGTAGGAAAAAATTGAGGCTTCGGTGTTTTATACGACGGGAGCCGTGTAGCTATTGAACAAATTTCAATCAACAATGCTTAATGGATCGCTTGAAACGTATCCGAAGCTTATGACTTTCTTTTCGAGAAAAATTCAACGGTAAAAAAGAGTAAAGTCATCCCGTCAACTTAGACTCTATCGGAGAATTCAATGGTAGTAAACGGACATCATTCAGATCCCACTACTCCGCCGCTCGCCGACTCTTCATCGCCTACGCCTACTGTCTGGTGATCATCTGCGTGTCATCAGTGAGCACATTGTATTCTCCTTTCCACGAGTGCGCAATACAGGTCGCCGTCTCTTCATTTTACACTATCTCTCGTCGACCGAGCGGGCGAGAGAGTGTGCAAAATGAAGAGACGGCGGTATCATTTCTCGAGCTCTACTTTCCACTTTTTCTGTGGATTTGGGAACTTACTATGACATTATTTGCCTTGATAAACATTGATTTATCAGCCCTTCGGCGCTGTCTTCATCAACGAAAAGACGTGGGCGCCCTACGTACACGGCGTCGTGAGGGAAGTGCAGGTACACTTTAAATTTTAAACGTGTTGAGTAAGAAACCAGCCTTACAATTAACTCGCTCCTTAAAGTGGGCGTCAGATAAGTGCAGGTAAGGCTGTTCACTTTCAAATCCTTGATTCATTTCACAGCCTCTATTTTGATCTTACCAAACACCTCGCATGTTAGTGGTAGTGCGTGTGATCGAGTTCGAAATACGGGTCGTCGTCTCTTCATTTCCAACACACTCTCACCGGTCAGAGAGGCGATAGAGAGTGCGAAATGGAGAGACGATTACCCATATTGCGAACTTTAGTGTGTGATTGCACTTGTGGTGTGACTGGGAACACTCACTGATCTATGTCGTGAGACCGAAAGCTCAAAAACAAAACTACTTGCGGTATATCAAATATGTTTCACTAGTCACTGAAAATGGCAAAGTTTATTTGTCCAATGATGGTGTTAACGTTAATGGGACGAAAAAATAATATTTGGGTTTGTGCTCGGCTATCTAATCTCTCATGCAGGGAATCGCCGAGGACGAGCCAGTCTACGCCTACGCAGCTACGACGAATGTCGTGCCTGAGAATGTACGTTTTTCTGACATCTTTGGAAACTTTCTCAATTCAATCTTGCTAAGCGCTTTCGTTAGGTACTTACAACCAGTAGCACTTCTCAAATGTAGAGATATCACGCTAGTACACTCATCATTACATGCACATAGTACATTGCATGAACAGTACATTACATGGAACCTGCCGTTGTGACTCGTAAAAATTAAATTAGGATCAGATTTAGTTGCACTAAATTTTCAGAACAATCGCACAATCATGCCTTTCGTCCTCGTAGCCACGCTGCCCTCCTACGTGTGGAGCTATGGAGCATTTCTCGTTACGACGGCGCTGATTTATCGAGTAAGTGCTGATTTTTTTCCAAGGTTATGAGTTCATTATTCTTAAATGGGCCAATAAAGTCTATGTTTCCGTCGTACGTGTGGAGTTACGGAGCATTTATTGTGACGACGGCGCTGATTTATCGGGTAAGTAATTGGCAGGACGGTGTAAGGCATGTGTTTCACGACGTATTCAAAAGAGCCTGAAATTATAAAATTTGATTTGACCGTATTCAATAGTCTGATCGAATTCTAAAACACTGGTAGAATGGAACTCATGAGAGAAATAAGTTATGATTATTGGTTTAGGCCCTCCGCACCGACGGTGTGCAGCTCACTCAGCGCACGCTCACAATGCAGCGGAGGTTTCTGAGAATGCAGATACTGCAGGTAAGATATACTTCTGTCCTATTGGATTTCCCGAGGTTGCTTGAACTCTCTAAATGTGATCACTAGCATCTGACCATATACCTGGCTAAAACTCTCACAATGCAGAGGAGGTTCCTGCGAATGCAGATACTGCAGGTGATTTCTGTTGTCGTTGCTGCCGGGTAGGCTTCTCTCGGAATGTGAAAACTAGCTGTAAAAGTAGGTGTAAAGTACGGCAAACACGCTCACAATGCAGAGGAGGTTTCTACGGATCTCTGCTCTCGAAATGTGATCGCCTGAACTGAGCTAGAGATTCTTGTGCAGAAACTGCAGGCGACTGCAATCGTCGTCCACATTTCAATGGAATTTTGAAATGTGGAGACTAAACGGAATTTTGAAATGTAGAGACTAAACGTTAGGACAGGCATTTCAAAAAATTCCCGTGCGGCCTACGCTGGAACAATATCACGCCTGTCACGAGAGAATCGAGCTGTTGGGATTGGGCGAAAAAAGAAAAAAATTGTCATTCATAAAATGAAATTGTCATTCTAGTTCGATTCTCTCGTGACAGGTGCGATATTATGACGTTGGCGAATTGCAGGGATTCGTGCCCCTCTTCGTCTGCGGGTTCCCAGTTACACTCTTCATCGGAAACATCATAGCGGGTATGCTGTAAATTTATTCACTCATCGAAATTCTTTTTAAGATATCACGCCTGTCACGAGAGAATCGAGCTAGATTGGCAATTTTTGGGGATAGGCCGAAAATCGTGAAATGAGTTAACATCTGCATAAATCACCTCTAGGCACGCCCTACCAACCCCCAAAGTCCCATTGTGCAGAAATCATTCTGGGGCTCCTGGCACCGGGTCGGTGTCATGGATCCCCAACTTTCAGCGGCTATATCTCGGCGCTGGTGCATTTTAGAGAAAAATTGTTCTAAGAGTAACCCCTCCTAATTTTCCGAGTTCTATCGATCTTCACCTTGATCTGCACCGGTTAGAAGTCGAAAAAGTGCTTCTGAACGGTGCTACACTCTAGGTGGCATAACTCAAAAGTGTAGGAAAAATACCTCCCAATTTTTGGATATGACGTAGATCTCATCGAGTTCTTTCGAATGAGTACCTTACGGTCGCTGTGAATCCATGGGCGCTATACTTTTCCCTCCTCGGAAGTTTTCTGATCATTTGAAGTCGTTTTATTTCGGGCAGACCGCGCTCTATTGAGCGCGCAGAATGGAATGATCTGATCATTCCATCTCGTCTCCCTCATTCTTCATATGTTTCAATCAATTCCGCCATTGTTACACCATTTATCATACGTCTTATTAGGTTATCGTAATATGATTAGCTCAGAGAAAGATCTCTTTGTGACTCTTCTTTATGCAGTCTCTCACGAAGTCCTCTTCGTCCATTTCCGGCTCGTATTCGTCTCCTTCGAGGTCGTCCTTGGTCTACAAGCAAGGTATTTTCCTTCAAAAAGGTTGAATTCTGAATACCTCCTCCACAGGTACGGCAATATCTTCATCCGATGATGCAGGATGGGCCCTCTTTCGGCTGCTCTTTGACTGCTGTCTCCCACGAGTCTTCCGTGCGATAGAAACTGAAATAAGGTGCGACCTTGTATTCAGTTAAATTTTTTATGAAATATATTTATATTTACCCCCTGATACGCGTCTAGTCTCTAGACGTGAGAATAGACCTGTCAGTTGCTTTTCGGAAAGAAGCTCATGAGCCTTAAATTAGAATTTAATTTGAATGCATTTTTTACGGTTGCGCTCTACCTCGAACTTATAACTTCCATTAGCATTTCGCATAATTTCCATCATTTGACTGAAGGTACGAGGATCAGCGCGGCGAGGAGGGACCATTGTTCGTTGTGCCATGAAGTATTCGGATGCTTCGTGATAAGCTGAGTCACTTATCCCTTCATTTGAAGACTTCTTGAGGGCCCAGCCCATAATCCATTCTATAAAGGATTTAATATTTCAATAACAGAATGATTTCTTACTTTTACTAGATACGTCATCCATCGTTATGGTAGCGAAAGAGTCAGTTGCTCGACCTTCTTGAGCGACTTGAACTGTTTCGATCTTCTCAGTAAACGCATCGATGGCGTAGTCCACAAGTGATTTCTTGCATGACTTGAATCTGTGCTTCCCAACTATCTCATGCTTTTCCAGATTCCAGGGCGTCAAGAAACTAGCCAGGCAGCCAGGCGTAGAGCAGAGAAAGTCTTTCTGAAGGTAAAGATGATAATAGAAACATTCCGATTGATACCCGTAGTGAGTGTGGTTCGTCATCGACTTCTTCATGAACTACTTCCTTTTCAGATGGAGATCCACTCAGACAGACCCAGAAGTTATAGTCGTCAAAGCATCCACCCTCTTTGAGTATTGCGAAAGATGAGTTGAGGGGAAGCAATTTTGATTGATCCGTCGACAGTCCCTTCCCAATTCCACAGTGCTTCCTTGAAAGTATTCCGTCATTCTGAAAGGGAATTGTGTGCGAAAGTTGGAATTATTTTTATTACTTGGAAATTGATCTCGAAGAGAGAAGAGATATCGGGAATTGCTGATTTTTTACGCTTTTGCGCATCAGGAGGACCCATAACACAAAGATAAGTAGAAGTGCCCTAAAATGACTAATATAAATGGAAATCAGAAAATAATACTGACCCTGACGACATCCTTCTTCGTGAGAGAATCAAAGATCTCCTGAGCGTCGCGCACATTGTTCCTTGCTTCAGTGCTATCCTTGATTTGCCTCTTCATATGTGATGCCGTTCGATCACATGGGCCCTGTCGTACGAACTTCATGCTTTTTTAAATGATAACAGCTTACTTTGCCCGCTTGCGACTCCGAGTAAATGTATCGATCAATTCGGGGACTTTGGTTAGCAATGTGATACAGGTCTCCCACGAGGTCTTTGCTCTTGTAACACCCTGCGATTAAAAATGTTCGATAATCTCTTTTTTAGAATTACTACCTGCATTATCTGAACGCAGGGTGACCTTCACTATTCCTCGTTTTTCCAGGACGAGCAGACCGTGTCGGAAAATGCAAGCAACGTCAGAACTTTGCTGAAATTGACAGTCGTGGAGGAAACTGAATCAAAGATTCCAACCTGTTTGGACGAGGCAAATACATGCTGCATCGCATGATGATAAATCCGTCCGTTCAATTTCGCGTAAATGTGAGTAATGTGGACCGACATTCCTCCTTTCCCATAGTAGCCGCTCTGTCCCTCTCTTAAATGATCAGCCTAATACTTTATTTTCTAGAAAAACAAACATCGCCGATTGTGGAAGTACTTTTTGCGCCCAATCTGCCGTAATCAGAGCTTCATTATCCTGGAGAGCTTCTTGGACCATAGCCTTCTCGTTGTCGGAAATTACGGCACTACAAGGTAAATTTATATTGCTATTATTATCTAGAGCATACCGAACAATGTGAGAGCGATACGCATCGATATAATATTCACATTTCTCCGCCATTCCAATCATTCTTTCTAATTCGAACTTGACAGCCTGATTACCATTTCCCGATTGATCCTTTGCAGTTGAGAGCTTCTGAGAAAGGATGGACAGGACTCGATCGACCTGCATTCCCGATATTTACACTATTCGAAATTGGGAGAAATTACCTCCAGACACTCATCGCAATGCGAATCATGAACGTGATCGCATTTTGTACGATAGGCTGCCTTTTCAGCATCGCTTAGTGCAAATCCCGCACAGTGCTCGATGATGTTGCTTGTTGTTTCGATATGAGAGCGGAAGGACCCTCAAAAAGACGGTGAATTTTAAACGGCAGTTGACATTTACCTTCTAAGAACGATCTAGACAGCTTGACTCGTCGTTCAAGGTCTTCCTCTTCATTTGATAACAGAAAACCCATTCTTCCCAAATCATTAACGTACGCTAGCAAGCGATCCCAAGCCTAAACTGACAATTTAAGGAGCTTTCATCATGAGAAAGTACCTCTCCGGCGTCGACAAAGTACTCATCCACGCATACCATACGCCTGTTCTTACGCGGGAAGATCGAACTCAACAATTTGTAAACAGTTCCATACGAAAGGTGAAAGGATTTGGGCTTATTGTACTTCTGTAAGTAATATCGATTTTCGCTCTTGTTTGGGCAACAACAATTTGTAAAAAAAAACTCACTCTAAGTTCCTCGCGATACATTCTATCAATTTTGATATAAGCCTGTAGACGAACTGATGCGCCCATTTCGACCTTACTTCCGTCTGATTTCCGTGCGAAATTATTCACCCAAGGCAAGCTCAGGAGAACGTTGGATCTATACATCTCTGGTCAAAAAATATATTTTCAGATAAACCGACCGTACGATGAAGGAAACGAAAAAATCAAGTGCTTCAGCATTATATCGAACTTTCATGTACGTTTCATCGAAATTTATGCCTCCACAGTTAAAAATTCTGGCCTTATGAATAAGATATTTTGTAACGGTAGGAATGGTTGTGAGGATCTTAATTAGAATATTATATAAATAATATTTCAAGTCAACCTTGGACGAGCAAAAATACGGGAGATCGACAATCAAGGAAAGGGTTTCAATCCGCGCACGACGATTCGGAGCTTCAAGCATTCGTTCTCCAATAGCTGTGAGCACTTGCTGGGAACAACTATCGGTATCAGCCCGTTTATTTGAAGACAACTGTAATAATTTCACGATTTAACTAATATTTTTGAAAATATACCTTTACAGACACCGCATCAGTCAATTCTGAGCCTGAATCTGGAGCGACAAGCGAGCAAAGCATCTGAACCATGGAAAGAACCAACGATATCTGAAAGATAAGTGTGCAAATTATTTTCAATGTTAGAACACACCTTTCTTTTCTTAGCATCTTCAGATAGGACCTTCCAGTGATGTTTTGTGTGATAGTATTTATTGCCGATCAACTTTGCGATTGAGGAGAAATGTGATGAAACCTATATAATTTTATTATACGAAATGTTTTGTGAATTTCAGATTACAAACCTCGTTGGCGAAGTTCTAAGCTTGCATCGACCAGAGGATCAGACGGATCATCACAATCAGAACCCGACTCGTATTCTTCCATTTCTGTATTGCCCAAGTCCATAATATCGAGATTGAAATCCTGTAAAATGAGAATAAATTAATGCTGTCAACGATAATCACCGAATCATCAGCAATTTGCAATGTCGATCTCTTTGGAGGAACATTATTCCGCTTTGACGAAACAGTTGTCTTAGACTCTCCGGTTCCCAAGCTGGTGCGATGACTTTTACAAATAGCTGAATTATATTTAAAATACTGAATCTATTTCAATTCCTCACGAGCTCCGACGTGGATTAATTCTCCAGTTATGGTCATCCATCCAATGACCTCATCCTACATTTTCACTTTATTTGATCAAACAAAATGCAAAACAACCTTTCGAATTCCTGGTTCCTTGAAAACTGCTCTAGGGGTATCGTGAGGCAGAGAACATTTAGTGATTTCCTTTCCGTTTTTAGTTCCTCTTTTCCATTGGTCATTGTTCGGCCAATCAAGAAGGAGAAAGTCCAAGTGAGGCTTGCAGATTAATTGTTTATCATGATGATCCTGCAATCATTGGTTAGTTAATTTTATGTATATATATAATAGTCAATAGTGCAAGTAATAAGTACAAAACCGTGTGATCAGGCAGCATGCCATATCCTCGAAGAAAGAGTAACTCAGTAGCTGAACAGCCGTAGAGACAAACATCGGGAGGCACGATTGTCAGATATTCGGAGATTGGCTTGACGCTGAATTGAACTAATGACATAGATCTTTAAAACAGGAAAATTACCTTATGTCGTCGCAAATAATCGCAGTGAGATCAGTCGCAGCGCTCCTCGGACAACCAAGAGACCGATTGGATGAGAAGAAACAAGGCATCGTGAATGGGCGAACCATTGTTGGAGGCTCTTTTATAGGGATTCAAGACAATGCAACAATACTTTATTACATCTTCCTGCATCTGCAGATAACGAAATTAGTCTTTGTCTATGAAGAAAAAAAGAATCAAACAACGAGCTTCAAGGTTCAAGGTCAAGGTGTATGTTCAATTGAAACATATGAAGAATGAGGGAGACGAGATGGAATGATCAGATCATTCCATTCTGCGCGCTCAATAGAGCGCGGTCTGCCCGAAATAAAACGACTTCAAATGATCAGAAAACTTCCGAGGAGGGAAAAGTATAGCGCCCATGGATTCACAGCGACCGTAAGGTACTCATTCGAAAGAACTCGATGAGATCTACGTCATATCCAAAAATTGGGAGGTATTTTTCCTACACTTTTGAGTTATGCCACCTAGAGTGTAGCACCGTTCAGAAGCACTTTTTCGACTTCTAACCGGTGCAGATCAATAGAGCTCGGAAAATTAAGCGGGGTTACTCTTAGAGAAATTTTTCTCTAAAATGCACCAGCGCCGAGATATAGCCGCTGAAAGTTGGGGATCCATGACACCGACCCGGTGCCAGGAGCCCCAGAATGATTTCTGCACAATGGGACTTTGGGGGTTGGTAGGGCGTGCCTAGAGGTGATTTATGCAGATGTTAACTCATTTCACGATTTTCGCTCCATACCCACACTCAGCTCGATTCTCTCGTGACAGGCGTGATATTTTTTTATTCTTTTTTTAATGAGACCGACTCACATACCGACTTGTTTGCAATTTCATCACAGTTTATACGATTTGTGAAACATATTTTCAACCCTTTGCGTTGCGTGATGAAACTCAGACGTTTCAACAATCTACTGTATTGACCGGTATCGTTAATAGAATAATATTTCAAATATAAATATTGTTTTAATGAATCAATAAAACAATAAATATACTCAGGAACGAGCATGGACCGATCGACCATTATGATGACCGCGTCGATATTCGCAGTGCCGATCGTGCAGGTACAGATACATATTTTATTAGATTCAAAGGACTCCCCAAGAGTGCGAATACTAGAATCCTTTTCGTCATTCAAGTCAAATTGAAATCCATCTCAGGCCCTCGTCTCGCTCACATTTGTCCGTCGGATGAAGCGGAAGGTCGAGTCGGAGACGTCCAGCAGCACAGCGAGGAGGGCATCGTCGAGAGTAGAACGAGGAAAATAGTGAACACATCACCTTTGCGCTGTTCCGGATTCAAGATAAAGTGCCAATAGACGCTGCTTATGTGTAATTTTTGTCGGGAAGGGCTTCGTCGAGGGTGGCTCACTGATATTAGGAGAAGGCCGCGCGGGAAAATTTTCATGACAAATCAATTTTCTGATCTGTGACAGTGAAAATTTACGCCTGCCTTCCCAAAATGGTTGGTGTGGGTGGAGACAATATAATTGACATTTGTATGGATTAGGTGTGGAGAGAGAATTAGATGTGAATGCTTCGTTCAATTTGCATCATATTTATCAGTATGTTTTTACGTAAAGCATGCGTATAATAAATATCATTTTGCTGGTCATCTGACGATTTACAACGAGATAACGTCGACCTGAAATCATTTTTTGCATTAATAATAGCATTTCGTTTTTACCTCCTCTTCCTCGCCCTCGTGCCGAATCCTCATGTTGGTGTGGCTGGGTGGTAGAGGAGGCTGAAATCGTATCGAACATTCAGATTGATAATCCATGCTCTCATCGCTAATCGCAAGGAAACAACATGATTCTGGCATCAATCGTACCAGTATGTTCTGATTTCCCCGCGATTTGTAGCTGTCGATGGACGGCAACTCGTCATTGCTCAGATACTCGTCATCTTCACTCTCCTCCTCGTCACTGACGGTGTCAGAATCCTCCTCACCACTGTCCTCAACGCTCTCGTCCATTGAGGAATCATCTGAAATGGGTTGTTCATATATGTTTCGTTGATGCCTGAAATGTCAAAGATGTCGCCCCTTCTGTTCATTGTTGCATTTGGTTGTGAGAAAACAAATGATCAAAGTAGAAAAATGAATCAGATAATAATTGCAAGATGATCGATAGTTGTGATTGGATGCGCGCGATTCAAATAGTCTCCAACACAATGTTTCGAATACTCCTGTTGAGTTTCACGAATGTCTCAAATGCCGTGATGCACTTGGGGTTTGATTGCTCTTCCTCTCTCTATCTAAATCATTATTTACCTCCACTCTCATCCTCCTCATCATCTAGGTTATCCTCGAAGACATCATCATCTTCCGCCTCTTCATCGTTCACGCCATCCATTTCATCCTCATCAACAGTCATCTCCTCGTCGTCTTCCTCATCGCTGACGTCCATCTCATCGTCTGACGATAGTAAATCGTCATCGTCTTCGCTCCCGCCTTCAGTGGAGGAGGACGAGAAGTGGATGTCTGCAAGGTGAAGGAAAATTTTTTTAATGGATTTTACAGTCTTATGTACGTCAATTTTTATCTATACGTCTATAGGACGACGGTTGATCCACCAGCTCTATTTGAGATTGACTTCGCAGGTTTGTTCACTCACCAGATGCACTCGTCTCCTCCTCATCTCCCTCCTCGTTCGATGTTGTATCGTCAGCACTTGAAGTCGTCGAGTGACGTCTCTTTCGTGAGAAGAGGTTCTGAATTTTGCCAAATCATCTTCCATACGCCTGCTCTCGTGCAGGCCGATCGATGTATTTCCAATTCTACCGAATGGCGGACAACAAACCCAATTTTGAAGAACTAATCCGGACGCTGGGACAGTCATCGAAAGAAGTAACCAATTGAGCAAGAGTGTCGAGTCCTCGACCCCCTATTCCACCGTCTAAAAAGTGCCCACGCACCCCGCTTTTTTCGCTGCCTCTCACGAGAATTTTCCCGCCCTAGGGAAGAATAACAGCGCATGATAGGACACGTCAATGGATCATAAAACTTGGAAGCCAGGTAGAAATTGGTCATCGCGAATCCCATGTATTCCAAGTAACGTACTCCTGATTACCGTATCACTCACAACGGTCTTGATGACGGTGCGGTTGCACATGTAACCCTTGGGTGTTGGGCGACATCCCAAATCCGGCAGGAAACAAATCGAATCCGGCGATTCAATTCCACTTTCCGGCTCCGCACTTCCCGGTTCCAGGCTCGTCAGGTTGATAGCGGTAACGAACATCTCCAATCACCACAATTAAGGTTTTCAAAATTATGAATCTCTCGGATCGAAAACAGCATTGGAAACAGCGTTTCGACAGCACCAATTGAAATAAATAAATAGGAAAACAAATGAGTTTCAGCGAATCGACTAAAGGAACTGAGTTCAATCAGATACAATTTATGGCGGAGGAATTATTTTATAAATAACCACTATCAATTGAACGATTCATTCACCCATTGTTGATACGATTTCCCAACACCACGCTCATATTTCAAAACAGCGATACACGCGATAGACAGCACCCACTGGCAGTTCGGCTCTGACTCACTTCCTTCCTTCTTTCCCACCACTCTCATTTCGTCATACTCCCTAGTTTCTATGACTGACGAGAGATAAGGTAAAATTAAGAGAGCGGATCTGAGAAAATTCACCATTTTTGACATTCTCCGGACATTGCGCCAGGATTTTCGATTCCCGCCGCCATACTCATAGGGCCTGAGGGGCCTTTGACCTTGTTTACAAAAATGATGACGTCACCGCCTGTATTGCGCAATGCGGCGCAAAAGTTGCGGGTATGTGTAAATAAGATGAAAATTCATAACTTCTCAACCGATCAAGTTAGATCCAAAATTTCTTTTGCAGTGTAGTAGGTATGCCCTGAGTATGCTATAGCACCATTGGGATCAAATTCAGGTCGGTTACTATGTCGACTTTTTGACTCAGACTTTCACTTTTTTTGGAGTTCTCGGTATTGAAGAGTCATTTGGGCCCAACTAAACTAGGTATGTGGGTATACCCCATTACCCCCTCTATCGATACCACCACTAATGGAACGAATCGGAAGAGGTATATTTTTGAAAAAGTCATCTGAATGATTTCTGGTCAGTCCATGGACACATTCTTTTTCCGCTATCTACCTACTCAATAAGAAATCTTTGTGACCAACCACTCAAATAGTATTATTAGACCGTATTTCGAATATTTATCGCCATATGAGTTGAATCCGCGACAGTGAGTTTTTTGACCCATGACCCGGGGTTCATGCCTCGAATGTGACTCACGACCATGAACCC
>LS487482.1:223030-253756 GCA_900490705.1 Pristionchus arcanus
CCCCCCCCCGAGTTTCTATAATACCCTACCGTACCTCACTACAATATCCTGACTACCGTACCCATACCTGTGCCAAGTATGTTCTTGGAATTTTTGCTTCCTATAAGAACGGGTAGCCGCAAATAATTACGATTTTTTTCAACGGGTAGCCGATCTATTCCTCTCAAAAACATTCATATTTTGCACAAAACACTCGTAAAATTCAAAATTTTCTTACGGGAAGCCGACTATTTTCAATTATCAGAACATCTACCGTACCTTCCACTTGTCCGCATCCTTATACCGGCTCGATATCTCATGGAGCGTCTGCGCGGCTCCGCCCATCGACAGCGGCGCGGAGCCGGGAGGAGAGGTGTTGACGTCGAACAGCATCGCCGACGTCTTTCTGGAGAATATTTTAATTAATTTGAATTCGCGCCGAAAAATAGAAAAATAGGCCAAATTGCACTATGAGAGAAACAAATTTTGGACTTAGATTTTTCATATTTCACTATTCCTACATTATGTTTTGCCGCTGAGGAAATAACGATTGTTGAGCGTATTGCACCAAAAAAGGTATCAAATCAATTACAAGCACCGAATTGCTGCTTTAAAAATACTACGGTACAACACAATAAAAATCGATATTCAATAATATACCGTATACCTGAGGGGCGTGGTGGGAGTCTGTGCCACTCCCGGCGCAGGCAGCCACGTGATCGACAGCTGCACGATGGGTACTGGAATAGGTACTGTAAAGGGGATACGGTATAGATGGATGTACGGTAAGGAGGGACGGAGAGAGTATGTCAATGTGAGGGAGGGGTTACTGTAACTATCCAGTCATCGATTGACTAATTTCATAAACTCAGATTCGTTGCGCACCCGGAACATTCGCGCCCCAGCGATTGCCCTAATCAGCCTCGTTTCTTCTAGCAACGAAAGTTCTTGAGAGAATGTGCTAAACAAAACAGTACTAATTCTTCTTCCTCCCGGCACATCGTTGCGCCAATGATCCTTCAATTGCTCAATTTCCCATCACAGATGATTTGATCTCGGTTTGATATTCACATGCGCCAATTCGATCCCCCCCCCCACCCCTTTGGCTCGTCTAATTTCTTATTCGTACAACCTGGCCAATCCGAGCCTCACTAATGCTATGCATTCTCAATTTCTCGCAAGCATTGATCATCGCGCGGATTTGGTGATAAACATACACTACCTATATATTATCATAGTGTTTCTGGGTAACAGTGTTACCGTAACACGTCACCACTTACCTCAGAAGCAATATTCGTACAGTGAATATGATCATTCACATCACACACTGGCTCATTCGATCACACTATCTTATCAATCTCACAACCCGGCGAATCCTAGTCCCACTGCTTCTACACCTACTTATTCTCTCAATACATCCAATTTTATTCAATAATCGAGATACCAAAAATAAAACTATAAACGCTGCCTTTTCCTTGCAGCTGAATGGAGTCTGTTGTAGCATCATGAGTATATTTTGTGATACATTGAAACCAGTACTACTCACATCCCCCACTCGGATTCCGCCTCTCCCTCATCTTCGCATCCGCCAGATCCTCCCACGCGATCATGTTCGATTTCTGGCCGCCGCCTGAAATTGAAATTGTATTATTTAATTAATTATTTAAAAAAAAGAGTCAACTCAATTATCTTCACTATGGAACAACCTTTCGCACTGCGCCTTCATCAAAGCTACTAGTTCTCTACGGTTCCCGGGATTCACAATGCAGTAGCAGCATCTATTAGAAAATAGCCAATTTGTTTGACTTTTACACTGCCAGGCGCATCGGATTTTCAACAGTCCTATTAGTTTAGAAAACTTTCCGAAAGGAAGAATGGGCAAGGGACTCATCATCTAAAATTCCAACCTGGCGCAGGCAAGTCTCACCATTTCTACAACACCACTCGATTTCCATTTTTACTCAATCCTCTACACTGACCTCGTCCCTAACAAACAATCCATACGCTTATCACTAATCTGTCCATATTCCAAGTTTTTAACGGAGCTAACCGTAAAACAGCTACCGTAACCGATGAGTGATGAGCACATCTTCCTACCTTTAGGGCGTGCGCTGGAGCACAACCCAATGTCAGGGATTCTAATCATTTTTCAGCTGCATTTTTCCAGCATTTTCGCATTTTCCCATTGTTACCACGCCGCCAGTTTGAAAGGGGGTGCAGCCAAAGATTAGAGAGGTCATTGATTCTTGGGAACTTCTCTGTTTTTTTGGCCCAGGCAACAACCGCTCTAAATGCGTCGGGGATAGAGAATGAGAATGATGGGGGGGGGGGGATACTCTGCGAGAAATGACTGGGCCAAAAAACAGAGAAGTGCCGATTCTTGAAGGAACAATGGAACGAAGTGCAACATCCAACCCGGAACATTCAGGTCTCTTCGTACCTACTCTTCCACTCATTTCATTTTTTTCTCAATTCCGTGATTGAATCAAGCTAAAAAATTTACTGAACTAACTTCTACCGTAACCCCATTGTATCCTACACCTACCGTAACCCGCCCTACCGTACCTTGGAATCGACTGGGCAGCCTACCGTAACCGTATCGTATCCACGACCTACCGTACCCCATCTATCGTACCTTGGAATCGATTGGACAGTCGTCGCTCCGTTGGCACCGGCGTCACCTCAATCCAGTTCCACCGCAGCACTGGAAAGCAATCGATAAATCAATCATTCGATAAATTAGAGTAACTACCGTAATCGAATACTTGCTTCAACCGTAATCAACACTAATATTGAACCCGTTTGCATTATGGAACAACAAGGCGATCACGTGCTACACGATTCCTACTACTTTGAATAATCTAAGTTTCATTCAATTACTGTCACATCTTCGGTAAATAAAGATATCTCTGTGTCTGTGAGCACATACATCCAGGAACATTCGCGCCTCACCATTCCTACTAAACCATTTGGTTCGCAATTTAGCACAATGCTCCTCAAGAATCTGTGCTATAACAAGCAATTTCTACACGGGTAATTAATCAATAGATTACCGTGCCCAGATACACCACTCTATCGTAATCACACAGTAACCCTACCGTAACCATACCGTAACCAGTTACCGTATCTAGCCTACATTGTTAACTATAATTGTCCCCCCCTACCATAATCATACCGTACCAAGACATACAGTAACCCATCATACCGTACCCAGGTGCGCGGGCCACTTGTTCTTGTACTTGTGCAGTCGATCCACCGTAAACATCGCGATGGCGCTCTCCTCAGTGCCCACAGAGGCCAGGGGACGAACTGAAGCGGAGACTGCCAGAGGGAAGTCTGCAAATGAAATAATAATTTGGTTTGAAATGCATAATAATGACCATTATCTTGCCCTTGTCTAGTGTATTGTACATAATTAAACGATTTGAGGACATTTTGCGCATGTCTAGTCAGCTTGGCGTAATTACTAGTAGAAATTTACTACAAGCGCCACTTCGTATCCCTACCCTATCCCTTTTAATCCCCCTCTCGGTCCGTCCGCTCTCCTCAGTGCCCACCGAGGCCAGGGGACGAACCGAGGCGGACAAGGCCAGGGGGAAGTCTGTAAAGTTTTTTTTTACAGAGTTTACCTCCGAGTTTTAATTGCAGTGTTAGTTCAGAAAAGGGTTATTTCCTGATATAAGCGCTTGCCTTTTAGTTGTTTGTGAATGATCAAACTCGCGGAAATCATTGCACACGACAATGAGAAGCCGAGGATGAAAATCAAGCAGCCGCTACTTTTCAGTTTCACGCTCGATTCATGTACTAGGGTAAACCGTGAATTCAGTTATACTGCGATACGAGTGAAAAGAAGAAAGACAGTAATATTTCTCACTTTTCCAATATCGCGAACCTAAGCAATGTGACACGCTCGGAATAGCCTTTCCCCATGTTCATTAATATTTCAACGTCTGGATATAATCTGTCTGATCATTTTTTGATGATTTGAGCGCGTTTTGTCGGGACAAAATAATAAACATCAGTGACCATTGAATTTCAATGAATCATTAATCTTACTGGAACCATTTACATGGAACCATATTGTTCTAACTACTACTATACATCGCCCAATCGTCTACTCACCAAAGCCCATGCCTCGACCTAGTGGCTCCTGACGGAGTAGGATGCGATGGTTCATTATTAATAGCACCCAAAAACTCGAAAGTTTCGTGTTCCATCGTCTAGTAATAATGTCAACAATTCGCCAAGTGCTGATAACGTCAACGCGCTCGTACATTTATGCGAAAAGATAAGGTATACTCACCAAAGCTCATACCTCCCATGCCGGACGGCGTCGGGGGCGGCGCGTAGTCCGCAGCTGCGGCGGCGGCCGCCGCGCCCAAGCTGCCGCGCGGATGCCAGTCGCCGCGCGAACCTGCGTTTAATTATTTCATATTTTATATAATTTATCAATGACCAATGACTAAAAATGGCTCCCGAGGCATTTTCGCAGCTCAAATTCTACCAGGTGATGAGGAGATTCGGAGGTTTGCCTTATCTAACCGCGAATACGTTTTATAGTGAGATGAAGGTTGATGCTATGAAATAAAAGTAAATCAAAAGAAAAAAATATTCCAACAATTTGTAGTGCAGCATCATTATATTAGAACCGTAGCAGCCTCTACCGTATCCTATACACAGTATCAACCTACACTACTGCTACCGTAACCCACTCGTTATTCATACTTGTCACATCGTAACACCAATTTTACGGTAACCAACCATATTACCGTAATCCACACACTACCGTACCCCTTTCCCAACCCCAAATACCGTAACCCCACTCACTATTCCTCCGGATCAGCACAAACTCGCTCGTCCCTGTGGACGCGATCGTCTTGTCCAGATCCAGCGGCTCCGCCGGCTTGTCCACCAGCTCCAGGTTGTAGGTCGCCACTGCAATTGGGTGGCGTGAGGGCGACGAATACCAATTCGCTGCGCTGTCGAAATTTCGACAGGCGAGGTTCCTTAATCGCTACACCACGTGCATTTGCGCTACGTGCACAACTCTAATTCAACTACATTCGTTTCATTTTCAATTCTGTCCTATTGCACAGTTCAAAAACACAAATCCCCTCCTCCTGCGTCTCTCCATTCCTTCCCTCTCTCGCCTCACTTTACATTGCATCTCGTTATTCCATTTCTCACCCTCTCACCCTCTCCCCTCCCCTCCTCCATTCCCTCCTCTTGCGCTCGTCGTAAGTGGTTGCCCACTGACTCGGCCCCCCTCACCCCTCCCCCTACTGACCCAGTACTAACCCGAATACCCCTCGGATTACCCCCGATACCCCCAATCTCGACTACCGTAATCTCTTCGAACCATGTCGTCACCTCGCCGCAGCAGCAACGACGGCAACCAGTCTCAGGTATACAGGGGTCTCGGATACCGTAACCCTTGGGGTATCGATGGATGAATACTCAACTACCGTAACCCCGGAGTATCGATGGATGGATACTCAACTACCATAACCCTAGGGCACTTGGGTATTGCGTAATCGATATCACACAACGTAACCCACAAATATCAATCGATATCCGACTACCGTAACCCATATTCGCGTGGTGCGCTACTAGGAAACGCGGCCTATCGAATTTTCGACGGCGTGACTAATTGGGGAACGTCGGCTACCGTAACCCATCCTACCGTAACCCACCCCCTTCCTTGCAGGACCCGCAGCCCGAGTCGCCGCTGTCCGACCGCTCGCCGCGCCTTCGCGACCCCGTCATCAAGAAGAAAAGGTACTGCGGTGACCGCTCACGCGCTGTCCGACCCCGCGAAATGAGTACCGTACTCCTCTCGCCGAGTCAATCGATAACTGACTACAAATCCGTCTACCGTACCCCTATCGATCGGGACTACCGTACCCCTTGCGCAATCACCAACTGACTTTTCAGATCGCCGTCGCTGCTCGCGGACCGCCTCTCGCCCAAGACGCCCGTGCCGGCGCCCAACTCGACCGAGCGTCCCAAGGTGTGGTACCATACCGTAATCCTGGTACTACACCATGCATTGCCCCTGGTACCACAGACACCACACGCACATCATCGTAATCCAGCCAAAATCCAAGAAATAAAGCATCACTACCGTAACCCCTCGACCCCAATCGATACCGTACCACGCCAACCGGGCCCTTCCGTACTCTAGCAAACCCAATCAATCCCCAATCAATCGCTACCGTAACCCCTAATCTACCGTAACCTCATTGCAGCACCCTCGCCGGTACTCGAACGAGGGCCTGACCAAGGTCACGGACTTCCGCCTGCCCGAGGTGCATCGGCCCGGCGACCGCGTGGTGCACGTGGACATCGAGGAGATTGAGGTACCATACCGTAACCTTTGTACCATTGAACCATGCGGTTCCCTGGTACTATACCATATCGTACCCTGGTACCGACTACCGTACCCTGATACCAACGGTATAGTACCAGGAGTAGTGGTACCGCGTGGTGCACGTGGACATCGAGGAGATCGAGGAGGTACCGTACCGGCTACCGTACCCTGGTACCATGGTACCATACCGTACCCATGGTACCATACCCTACCCTACCCTACTCCTGTCTTGTCGAAATATCGACAGGCGACGTTTCCCAATGGTACCACACCACCACACCAAACCATTGCAGCGCGAGACTGCTCGCGGCGGCACTCCACCCGCCTCGTCGCCGCTCTCGCTGCCGCCCGGCACGCACTCGCTCTTGGACGACTCCGTCGCCTCGTCTGGACCCCGCACCTCCACACCCAAGTACGGTAACTCCCGAGGATACGGTAGCCGAGCTATCGATTACAGACTGTACTACCGTACCCTCGATCCAAGTACGGTAACTGTCGATCGAAAACTGACTCAGCTACCGTAACCCAAGTGACCTA
Source organism: Pristionchus arcanus (assembly GCA_900490705.1). Classification (NCBI taxonomy): domain Eukaryota; kingdom Metazoa; phylum Nematoda; class Chromadorea; order Rhabditida; family Neodiplogasteridae; genus Pristionchus; species Pristionchus arcanus. Next base: position 229,917 of record LS487482.1, read on the forward strand.
GGAAACAGTAGGTATCGATGACTGTGAGGCAACAGTATCCTTGGTTCACGGTATCATCCCACAAGCTAATGTACCCCAACTGCTCCTTTCCAGGAAGTCCTTCCGCAAGTCGCGCAAGCCCGACTCGCTGTACAAGAAGGTGCTCATGAAGGTACGTTAACACTCCTAGGTGTGGTCGACGTTTCCTAATCGCTTCGGCTGTCGAAAAATCAACAGGCGACATTTAAAAACGCCACACCATCTACCGTATTCCAGTCGGCTTCTCGCCCAGTCGTGCGCCCGGACGTGAATGATTCGTCGATGATGGACGGCTACCGTACCGCGCAGGTAGCGTGTGGAGTGGGTCGACGTTTACCAATCTGTTCTCCTGTCGAAAAATCGACAGGGGACGTTTGTCAATATCACACCACACTACCGTACCCCTCTTCAGGAATCGATGGTCAACTCGACGGCCGGCTCGACCATGTCGCCCATTCGCATCGAGACCCCGTCGAGCTACCGTAACCCGGCCGACACCTACCGTATCCTCCCGGACGGGTACCGTAGCGCCAACTCTACGCAGCGCGCGCTCTTCTCGCAGCAGGGCGCCGCGCCCCTGCCCCGCGCCCGCAGCTCGTCGATGAGCAGGTACGGTGTGTGGGCGACGTTTACTAAGCGCCTTTGCTGTTGAAAAATCGACAGGCGACGTTTATTAACACCATACCACTACCGTACTCTTGCAGATACGCCGCTGCTCCCTCGCCCGCCCCGATGTGCCAGCTGGTGACGCCGCTCGTCGTGCACACGGCGCAAGAGGTCAACGCCGTCTCCGTCACTGGCCAGGTGCGTGCGTGTGGGCGACTTTTACCAATCGCCACGCCTGTTAAAAAATCGACAGGCGACGTTTCTCATTAGTACACCACGAACCACCGTATTTACAGGTTCTGATCATCTCGCAGACGCTCGTCCGCTCCGCTCACTCCACTGCTGACGTGCGCAAGCTCATGAACCACCTCGCAGGGGTACGATAGCCGTTTTCCAGTCCCTCACGCTGTCTAAAAATCGATGGGCGACGTATCTATGTACCACACCACACCACGAATCTACATTAATCCATTTTCAGAAGCAGCCTCTCATCTCGAACGAGATGTCGCAGGTGGACATCGACCACGATAACGAGCACAGCAAGCACGAGGTAGTGTGCGGGCGACGTTTATCAATTGCTTCTGCTGTCGAAAATTCAACTGGCGACGTATCCTAATGTGCACACCACAACCGCATCCTAATCTCAGGTCTTCGTCGGCTCAGACGCCATCCTCATCCAGCGCGTCTCCACCATCCATGTACGGTAGCCTACATGTATTCCCTAACCCGATCAATTGATAACTAACTACCGTACCCAATAAATCAATAATTGCAGCGCGGCCGCGACCGTAACTCGTTCGAGACGGACGACCGTCGCACGTATCGATTCATCTGCCAGGGCGACCTGCTGCCGGAGGATAGGAGAGACAAGTACGGTAGTGGTGCATTGGGAAAAGACGCCCTGTCGAAAAATAGACAGGCGACCTTTACTAATTGCACACACAGTATCCCTCGCTTGTAGGCAGACAAAGCCGCGCCACCTGACCATCATCGCTGAGAGCTCTACCGTCAAGGACTGCGAGGTAGCGTGGTGTAGCAACTGGGAAACGTCGAATGCTTAATTTTCAACAGCGCCTCAGATTAGTAAACATTAGGGTTCGATAAACGAGAATTGAGCAAGAATCGAGAAGAATCATTCTTCTCATTTCAACTAAAACGAGGCGGTCTCTTCTCGATCGAGAATTCTCGGCGAGAACCATTCTCGACCAAGAACTCTTGCGAGAATCGTTCTCATTCGTTCTCGTCTCTATTCTCCATTGCGGTGGGCGGTGACGTGAGGAATGAGAGGGCGCGTCTCTCTCGCTCTCCATTGTTCCTCTCTCGCATTTTGCACCGACCGTTCTCACCGAGTTCTCGAGTGAGAAATAAATTCTCGACTGAGAACAGTCGAACGATTCTCGACTGAGAATTCTCAATCGAGAACAAATTCTCGGTGAGAAAAGGAGGCTCTTTCGCGAGAACTGTTCTCGTTTATCGAACCCTAGTAAACATCGTCTACACCACTATTGCAGGAGATCGAGAAATCGGAGCGTGTCGTGCTCGTGTTCGACGCGTCTGATGCGCCCGCCCGAGTGCTGGCGCCCCTGCCTCCCGAGTACGACGTTTACCACTACACCACCTCCATTCCTTGTTGAAAATCGACTGGGCGCCTTTTCCTAATACCTGCACCACGTTCAGGATCTCGCTCACGAGTGCCAACGACCTTGCCGCTCGGCCTTCTGCGCTCAGGGACTCGCCAGTGTCCTTCGACGAGCACGTGCGCGTCTCGGACCACTCGCACATCAACATCGTGCGCAAAGTGCGACGATTACTAAACCTGTTGCTCTGTCGAAATTTGGACAGGCGACTTTTACCAACTACACTACAGGCTCGCGTGCACGCTAACGCCCGGCTCTGGGACGAGCCGCTGACCGAGCTCAAGGAGCAGCGCGTGTACAAGCAGCAGCTCGCCGATGACGCCAACTGCGAGCCCGTGCGCATCACACGCTCGGTGAGGACGAGCTTTACTAACATCTCTCTTGCCGAAAAATCGACAGGCGACCTTTCCTTACAACCACACTGCAGCACTCAATGACGCGTGGTGTGCCTGGCGCTGGAGCGCGTGACCGCTCGCTGTCCGCGTCGCGTCGCCCGCAGACGCCGAGCCGCATCGAGCGTGGACGCACGCCCGGCAGATCGTCGAGGGTACGGTATCTGCACACGACGACGACGTTTGCCAGCACACCACAAACCTGCACCTTCAGAACTCTACCGTGCTTCGCCCCCTCACGATGTCGCCTCTCAACAGCGAACCAAGCCGTCGCCGTGATCAGTGAGTTTCGGGGCATGCGACGTTTACCAATTTGTACACATAACAGTATTTCTGTCGAAAAATCGATAGGCGACGTTTGCTAATCGTCGCCCTCACAGGTCGCACTGCACACCGAGCGCACCCCACTCCACCGACGTGCTCACGGGCATCTCGCCCCTCAGAGACGAGCCGGCGCGTCGCGAGGTACTGTAGGGGAACCTCAACCGTAATCACAATCATAACCCGGACCTAGCGGCCTACCGTATCCCAACCATCCACCGTTCAGTCTACCATTCCTCGACGCTTCTTCGACGTTGACGACACGGTGCAGGATTCGGTCTCCCTGCCCCCGCGCACCTCTCCCGATCCCAAGGTGCGGTCGACGAATACTAATTTTTCGCTGTCGAAAATTCAATAAGCGACGTTTCCCACCACCACCGTATTCCATGTTTCAGACACTGCAGCAGAGGACGGTGCGCTTCTCGGAGCCCCGCACGCCCGACTGCAACACTGCCATCTCTGGACCGGTGAGTTGTGTGTTGTAGGAAAACTAGATTGTCGAAAAATGGACGGGCGACGTTTCGTAATTCGCATCACATCTATTACAGTAACTTTTCAGTACCACACCGCGCGTTCAGCGTCTCGCTCGCCCTTCAAGCGCCCGTTGCCCGTCACACCCTACAAGCGCCGCTCCGACGAGCCCAATCAATCGGTGCGTGTGGAATTAGTAAACGTCGTTTTTCGTTTTTTCGACACGGCGCATTTTACCAATACACCACAAACTCAATACGGTACTTTAGATGCGCACGCCCCCGCCTCCGACTCGGGAGCAGTTCACGCCTCTGCGTAGCGCTCAGCAGGTACGGTGGTGTGTCTGCAGAAAACGTCGCCTGTCGATATTTCGACAGGGTGCCACTTTACCAATACACCACGGATCCTTTAAATGACACTTCCACACTTCAGACGCGCACGCCTCCACCTCCGACTCGTGAGCAGCTTACTCCCCTGCGCACCGCTCAACAGGTACGGTGGTGTGCCATTTGTAAACGTCGCTTGTCGATTTTCCAACAATGCGACTTATCCTAGTACACCACCGATACCTAATTCACAGTACTGCATTTCAGATGCGCACGCCCCCACCTCTGACTCGCGAGCAGCTCACGCCTCTGCGTACCGCCCAGCAGGTAGTGTGGTGTGCTGTAAAGGTCGACTGTCAATTTTTTGACAAGCGACTTTTACCAATACACCACAAACTCACTACGGTAATTCAGACGCGCACGCCCCCACCTTCAAGACGCGACCAGCTCACGCCTCTTCGCACTGCCCAACAGGTGCTGTAGTGTGCTAATAGTAAACTTCGACTGTCAATTTTTCGACAAGCGCCTTTTACCAATACACCACAAACTTACTGCGGTAATTCAGACGCGCACGCCCCCACCTCCAACACGCGATCAGCTCACGCCTCTTCGCACTGCCTACCAGGTATTGTAGATAGTGTATCGTTAGTAAATCTCGTCTGCCCCAATGCACCACCGAAATTTAACTTCCATTACTACAAATACACCATAAACTCACTACGGTAATTCAGACGCGCACTCCCCCACCACCGACTCGTGAGCAGCTCACGCCCCTGCGCACTGCACAACAGGTGCGCTGGTGTGCCAATGGGAAACATCGCTTGTCGAATTTTCGACAGGGCGCCTTTTCCTAATCTTCCGTAACCCCTACCGTATTCAGCAGACTCCTCGGTCCACGCCCCGCACGCCCACCCGTCCCGCTGCCATCGTCGACGAGGACACCTCGGCTGGATCGGTGAGGCTACCGTATCCAATTCGGAAGCGTCGTCTGTTTATATATCGATAGACGCCCTTTACTGATACGCACACCACTAATTATCGTATCCCAATTTCAGTCGCAATCGCCCACGCAGAACCGCACGCCGACTACCGTATCGCCGAGACGCGCCCGCCTCACCACTGCCGTCTATGCGTAAGTTTCATAGTTTCATAGTGTGATACCGTCGTTGATTAGTAAACGTCGCCCTCACCAACGCACTCCAGATCGCCCGGTCCTCGCACACCTTCGCGGCGCTCCGCCGAGCTGGACGAGTGGGAGCGCATGCTGGACACCACGCAGCCGGTGAGCTACCGTAATACCTCATAGTGTACCTAATAGGAAACGTCGCCTGTTCAATTTTCGACAGGATCTTGATCACTAGTAAACGTCGTCCTTGCAGGTGTCTCCCTCGGCCGCGGCGATCGCTCGCAGGATCCCTGACGACTTCATGCCTGCCGCGTCCGGCCCTATGCTCTCGGACTCTCGTCTCGGCCGCGCCCGTCCGCCCTCGCGATCCCTTCGTCAGCCGCTGCGACAGCGGCCCGTGAGCGCGCCGTCGCGGCCTCTTGGCGCAGCCAAGAGCTGCTCGGAGCTGGATTCGCCCCGCATGCTGCCCGTGCAGCAGCAGCTGCTGCAGCAGCGTCCGCAGCACCCGCTGCGTCGCGCCGTCTCGCTGCACTCGGTGCTGCCTGCGCAGCAGCCTATGGCTGCTGGAGCTCCGCGCGCTCCCGCCGCGCCCGCCAACAGCGCCATCACGATCGCCTCGCCCTTCCGCGGACAGCAATACGTGCCGCAGCAGCCGGCTGCTGCTCCGCAGCCGCGTCTGCCGCGCACGACGCGTCCGGCGACTTCAGCGGCTCGGCCCGGCGACCCGGTGGCTGTGTCCGCGTCCGCTTCGGCGACGCGCGTGGCGCGCCCCGCGCCCAAGCCGGTCGTCGTTGGCGGCGGCAAGCCTGTGCGTCCCGGCCAGAAGAACGTCGAGCTCGTGGACAACCCGGACGACTACGATGAGGGTGAGCGATTACCTTACCGATTACCGAGCGATATCGATTCATCGAGCAAACGGGGATTTTTGGTCGCAATTGTTACTAGGCACATTCACGTTTCTCCCTTTGGATACAATGGGATGAAATGTTCTGGTGTCAGTATCACAGTATCAATTACCCTAACCCTACAATAACCCCTCTCCCCTCTTTCAGGCGAGATTCTCAAGAAGAAGCTCACGCTCGAGGCCAAGATCAACGGGCACCTCTGGAACCTGCAAGTCGTCTTCGCGCTCAAGGTATAGTGTAGCTCTCTGGTGTGGCGCGGCGTGTGGGGAGGATTCCAATACGTCGTCCATCGATTTTTTTATGTTTTTATGTAAAATGTATCAGGGGCTACCACAGCCCGCTTACTGTACCGTCCAGAAGATAGCAAAGACTCTTGACCTAACAATAAGCTTGCATCATATCTACACTAGCTTATTAGATATAGTCGATATGTTACTTTAGTCTCAGCTGATAACCTCAAATCAATTATCGAACGCACTCAAAAGTTATGGCTGGCAGCTGTGACTAGAATGTTGCTAGAGAAATTCAACACCCTTTCAAGTGTCACACCCAATAAGTCACACCAAGTGTCACACCCAATAGTGCCCTGATCCTGATTCAGACGAAAAAATCAATATATCATCGACTACCGTAACCCCATGTCCCTGATTCAGGCCGACCGCGCCGACATGATCCGGTTCGCGCCCAAGCGCGTGCGCATCGACGACCAGACGCTGTGGGAGGAGACGGAGAACTGGAGCCAGACGAGCCTCACGCCCGTCACCGGGGTACGGTAGTGGTGGTGTGTGGTGTGATCATTAGTAAAAGTCGTCCATCGAAATTTCGACAAACGATGTCTCACATTATTTTCGAACCTAATACTCGCTCAAATCAAACAGCTATTTGCTCACAAGTTATGGGCAATCGTTGCAACTAGAATGTTCCTAGTGGAGAATTATAGCTAGAAAACGTAGCCTGTCAAATTTTCAAATAGCGACGTTCAGCCCCGCACCGCTGCTCGCGGCTCTTCCTCGTACGACCAGGTGCTGCTGCAGCCTGTCGATGCTGGAGCGCTGCCCCAGCCTCCCGCCGGTAGGTTACTATAGTCTGGTACCGCACCCTGGTACCTGGTACCGCATCATGGTCCCTGGTTCCGACTCCTGGTACCGTACCCTCATCCAGGCAACGCTGGCTCCTCGACGCAGACGCCGCCGGGTCCCTCGGTGCACCTTCAGCAGTCGTCGATTCGCGTCGCGCCGCCCCGCTCCGCCAAGGTACACTACGGTGGTGGTGTGGGCGATTGGGATACGTCGCCTGTCGAAATTTCGACAAGGCAGCGAACTGGTATTCGTCGCTTACACCACACCATCTTGCAGGCCATCGTCACGGCCTCCACCGCCTCGTCGGCGTCGTCGGCCAGCAACCGTAGCAAGAGCGCCGACAAGGTATACGGTAGTCCGTGAATTATCGATTTTCCGGCTACCGTAACCCAATTATCGATTTTTCAGTCCAAGAAAGCGGCGAGCAAGAAGTCGGCCAACAGCAAGAGCGGCGGCGAGAAGAAGCACAACAACACGCCCTTCATCTAGAGGTACGGTGGTGGTGTGCGCACTTGGGATACGTCGCCTGTCAATTTTTCGACAGGGCGAGGTTTACTAAAAGTCACCTTACCCATTTCAGCGCGTCCCACAACGACATCGGCCGCGCGCCTCGCTTCCGGGATTACCGTAGTCACACTGACCCATATCGCAAAGCCCTGACTTGTACTGATAAAGAAATCCTACTCAACCACTGTGCCCATTGCAATCATTATGAACACAATCATTGTCTAGAACCAATACAGTGATCGACCAATCCAGGGAGTCACCATGCCCACTCATACTTTTCTATACAATACACACGCATTGCCCCTAGTATCCGCCTCAGTCTGGGACAACAGTATTTCTGAAAAATCGATAACCCCGATTACGGTACTCACTCTGGGCGTAGGTCCTCTGCCTCTCCGTCTTCGCATCCTCGATCTTGCGCTTGACCGCCTCGTCACGGAGCCATCTGCGAGAAAATTATGTTATTTGACCCATGAATTTTAAGATTCACGCTCGTCTGATAGCATACATTCTTTACTAGATCTGGTAATAGATCGGGAAAATACTAAAAACAACAGATTCCACATCAGCGCATTATTGGTTCTTATTACAACATTTTCACATTTTCTGAGCGGTATAAGTTTAGACCACTTTAGAGTCACGAAATTTAAGTTTCACGGCCATTTGATAGTATGTCTGGTATCGGCTGATTTGATAGAAGGTCCCCTGATCATTGATTAACATTCTAAACGCTCCTGCTACAAATTCAATATCAGTGCCATGATCGAACTGATCTCGGCGTCTCTGGCGTCTCAGCAGTACTACAACATTCACGCCTTTTGTTGATCGGTATCTTCGTCGGTTGACATTCCACTTTTAACTTCTATGTGCTTATGCGTTTCACTCAGTACTCATCAGCAACAGTGCATCCAGCAACCAATGTACAGCTTGCATCTCAAACTCTCAACTAAAAATATTACATCAACCAAACTGATAAGTCGTATGTCGGTCCGACCTCACCAAAAATCTCAGAAACTACAGCCTCAGAATCACCACCTTGTACCTTACTTGCCATCCAATAGTGCACCCCTTGTTGTACCAATTTACCACATGCTTTTAAAACACATTCTAAAATCTACAGTATAAAAAACCGCAGTACATTGATGTACGGTAGCTACCGTATCCCCCTTGCTCATCCCACCGTAACCCACAGTACCGCAATGTCTGCTGGGTGGACTATCCATCCAACTGTAAGCAGATCTACCGTACATTTGCCTATCCCCTTGACGCACCCACCGGTACCTCATCTACCGTACCTCAAAGTCTGCTGGGCGGTCGGCAGGTCGATCGTGTACCGTACTCCGTCCCGGCCCGGAATGTAGATGACGGCGGAGAGAGAGCCGGCCGCCGCACCACGACGGGAAGAGGAACCTGCGAAGGATACGGTAAGGATTACAGTATGATTATTTTCCTATATCACGCTTCGTCATCTTCTCATTACCCAGCGCGTTTCACACCCACACATGACCTATCGCTGCAGCCACACACCACCTAGTCTCAATTTAGTGGATTTGTTTACACATCTAAATACATACAAAAAGACTAATCATCAAACTCGCCAGCATCACACTGCTCAAGTGCAACTCCTGCAGCAGCAGTTCGCGTGGTCACATTTGTTTACTATATCAAACCTTACTATTTAGGTTGTTGCGATATGTGTTAGAAGCTAAGGTGACATCGTCTTATTACCCGTCGCGTTTCACACCTACACATGACCAATCGCTGCAACCGCACAGTGCCTAGCCTGAATTCAGCGCGCCCGGTTTCCCTGATTCCTCGCAGTCTCTCTCTCTCTCTCTCTCTCTCTCTCTCTCTCTTGCCGCTATGGAGCAGATTATTCTTTCGTGTACAATCAAAAAACATGTTATACTAGTTTGCTTGTTTGGTATATATGAGGCCGTTCGCCTAAGGTTCAACAAGCCTCCACAGTGGTCGGGAACAGGAAAAAAATCGAAATGTCTAAAAAGTTGGCCCTAGGGGTTATTTTTGATCCTCTACACGCTGGGACACTCGATTTCGCAATATGTCCCCTCCCCGCTCCAGGGGGGTCACCCCCCATTTTGCCCAAAAACGCGTTTTTCGAGTTTTTCTCGCCGAGAAGTGCCCAAAATGGCACGAAATCTCGCGTTATGTAACAGAATTTTGTGCTCTATCTCGTGGTTATATTGAATTGTCATGATTATTTTTCGTTATCGAGAAAAAGACAATTTTTGAACCGAGACTTAGGGAAAGAAAACCCGTCAAGAGTAGAAAAAGGAGATTCTCCCGATCATTTTGGTATATTGGACTTGGGGTTTGACCTTACATACGGGGGTCTTTTGGGGGGTGGAGCGAAAATGGGACACACAAAAAGTTCGCGAATACCCCCCTGTTGGTGCTCATTTTGTAGAGCTCGTTGAACTGAACATTTTTTGTGTTGGACTTTTGCATGAAAACATTCCCTTAAGAAGTTACAATCGCGCAAATCTGCCGTTTTCGAGAGATGCCCGACAACAACTTTTTCGATGGCTGTAACTTCTTAAGGGAATGTTTTCATGCAAAAGTCCAGCACAAAAAATGTTCAGTTCAACGAGCTCTACAAAATGAGCACCAACACGGGGGTATTCGCGAACTTTTTGTGTGTCCAATTTTCGCTCCACCCCCCAAAAGACCCCCGTATGTAAGGTCAAACCCCAAGTCCAATATACCAAAATGATCGGGAGAAACTCCTTTTTCTACTCTAGACGGGTTTTCTCACCCTAAGTCTCGGTTCAAAAAATGACTTTTTCTCGAGAACGAAAAAGAATCATGACAATTCAATATAACCACGAGATAGAGCACAAAATTCTGTAAAAAAACGCGAGATTTCGTGCCATTTTGGGCACTTCTCGGCGAGAAAAACTCGAAAAACGCGTTTTAGGGCAAAATGGGGGGTGACCCCCCTGGAGCGGGGAGAGGACATATTGCGAAATCGAGTGTCCCAGCGTGTAGAGGATCAAAAATAACCCCTAGGGCCAACTTTTTAGACATTTCGATTTTTTACCTGTTCCCAACATTTGTTGAACCTAAGGCGGACGGCCTCATATTTATTATATGATAATGTGTCTTCGACTCATTACCCGGCGCGTTTCACACCTACACATGACTAATCGCTGCAACCACACAGTGCCTAGTCTGAATTCAGCGCGCCCGGTCACATTTGTTTTCACAATCAAACAGCTGCTTCGGTGCGTATCAATATTCATTGCATTGGCCATCGCCGAAATATTACTCGTCGTGCCGCACAACTACAGATGACCAATCGATGAAACCGCACATCGCCAAGTCCGGATTTTGACCGTTCGGATCACATTGCTGAATATTTCGCGTTTTCACCGTCGGCCGCAAAAGAAATATCAAACACTCCAGCATCCTATTGCTCTTGTGCCACTCCTGCAGCAGCTGCGCGCCTGGCCTCATACTATCGCGATCCAGTGTTGAGCGACCACTCTAACTTTGGTGTGTACCCCCCGCGATTGGTCCGCAGCACACCCGTAAAATTAGGCGAAAATATTGATTTTTCACACTTGTACCCCCGGAAAACCTGTCCTTGGTGGTTCGCGCGCAACACTGCCACGATCACTTAATTGTAACCTAGCTAGATACCCATCGCGCTGTTGCATCGTTTATTTAGTGCATTCATCGGTAGTGTATACATCGTCATCTCATTGGATATTGCGACGCACATCTGCCCATGAACAATCGATGAAGCCGCAAATTACCTAGTGTATAGTTTAAGCAATAATATTTTTTCTCAAAAGAAAACGCTTCACCATTAACAATCCTAATTCTGATACGCATACGAACCAGCAGTGCAACCGCAAACATTCTGCTGTAGTTTGGTCAATCGGACCTTGCTTTCTATTCGTTTGTCGTTTAACAGACTTGAATTTTGAAAGCCGAACCCTGATCCTAGCCTACTGCACCTTCAGTACCCCATCCACAGTATAGTCCCCGGGAACTACCGTAACACAAACCACCACAACGATCTACCGTACTCAAAAATACCGTACCTCCCTCCTCCGCCCTCAACGCGAGCACTTGAAACCCGAACTCCGCGATCGTCTTGTGCGTCTCCATCGGCGGGAATTCATCATCAATCTGGAATTAGCTTTGTTTTTAATTTTAATTAAGTTTAATTGCTAAAAACTAAAGTCCTTTCAAATAACTTGTGCAAAGGACACGCATCATAGTTAATTACTTAAAAACAATTATTTTCTTCACAAAAAGCCGCGACATATCAATGAAACGAGATACTGCTGTAACTATGGGCTATCCGTGAAGCACCGCATTGCCTAGTGCTCACTATTGATTATTTGCGCTCGTCGTATCATTTAACCCCGCTCCCATCGAATACTTGCTCTAATTGTGAAGCAACAAACTGTCAGGAATTCAGGTTTTGATTTCAAACGACATCCAAAATACACTAATTAAGCTAAATAATTAATTAATTAAATAAATCCCACCTCGCCGCTCTCCTCCGCAATGTACAGCTGCAGGCTGTCCAGAGGGGCGCTGCAATTTCACATTTTAAATTTAAATTTCAAAATTTGAATAGTAAATTACGATCTCTGACTCTCTCAATTTCCCACGCTCTCTTGGTGAACATTCGCAACAGTTACGCGACAGTAAAAATTGTTTTTTTTAGATTCGAAGAAGGCCCACTCCCATTGAGCGAAAAGGTCCTGCCCTGATCTCATAGTGCGGACGAAACCTAACTCCACCGACCAAACCGGATTCAACAATCCACCAGCACAAAGCAACCCTTTTGCAAACAAAATTAGCGATTAAACAATTTTCAAAGTAACAGCTACCGTAGCTCTGCCGTACCCCTCTTCCACAGTCACGAGAGTCAAATATTGGATTTCCCCTTGCCCAATCCAGCAGTTTACCCCACATGCCCCGATTTTTTGGCACTTTTCTTCGATTTTGTGACCGTACCCCTCCCCTCCTACCGTACTCCATCCTCCTACCATACCTCGGCGCGACGCCCGTCCTCTCTGCGAATTTGTAGCACGCGAGCCCGATCAGATCGGCCACCGTCGCGCTCGATTTGATGCTGATCTGCGAATAATAAAAAATTATTATTGTTAATTCCCAAATCCCACTGAAGCCAGTAATCGTGATTTCAGCTCTATCAATAAGACTGGTGACTTTGCTGTTTTTTTTGCACACCTCTGATCTGCACATGATAATCTTAAGTATCATGATGTTCTGCCTGGATAGCTTGCCGTACCTCTACCATCACATCCTACACTTACGCTATTCATCACTTATCGATCGCTCCTCACATACCGTAATCGTCATCACTTCTCCACTCTCCCTTTCCGCCTCAGGAATCGCGTACACGATGAGGATGCGCTTGCTGTGGGAGGAAGGACCTCCAATTTGGTTAATTAATTAATTACTTATTTTGTTTTCTAGATCATCCTGCATCATCGATAAATTGAAATTCCGGGCATAATCAGGGCATGTGTAGCAGCGTTGAAACATGGACCGACCAAGAATCGCGTGCATAGCGAAAAGAGAGATCGATTCACGTTTCACGCATCACAGATGGTCAGAGGCAACTACAAGGAACATTCGCGCCGCAGCAACTCTATCTATGCTAGCGCGCCTTGGAGAAATCGATAATTATCAAAAATACGGTTATTGTAAATGTATTTATCGCATAAATAGGTTTCTAGAGTGCAGTCCATTCATACTATTGACGTAGCAGTCACACCGTGAATACGTAGCCGCACTGAAACAAGCAATGATAAATAGCATTGAAATTTCCCAGGGCGCAAATTGTGCTCACAACAAAGAATTTCAACAAATATGATGAGAAGTAAACAAGGAAGCTTTGCGACCGTTCTATGTAAGCTCGCAGAATTTGCAACAGCCAGTACATCAGCGAATTAATGTCCCAACGATAAATAGAGTATACTTGCAATCCCAACAAATCAGCGGAAAAATAAACTAGGACGGTTCGTGCTGCAACAGTTCTATCTATTCCTATGGAGCTTGAAATGAACACTGTTCGGAGCAGATTGTTTTGAGAAAAAAAAACAAAATAAATTTCAAAGACACACCACATACTAGTCGGATTCGTGTTAGTGCACTTCTATTAACACTCATGTAGTTTAGTACGGTCAATGTATCCCACGGATTGCTTGGCAAAAAACAGCAAAAACACAAGTTCGGGCACACCGCACCTTTCCCGCTGCACATTCCCTACTTCCCTCTGACCACATTGCAACACGCAATATGGAGTAGGTCGTATTTAGAAAGATAAAAATAAATCCTATGCACGGTGATTGGCATTGCTCCCTACGAATAACAAGGGCGAAAATCAACTAGACATGTTTGTGCCACAGTCGTTCTATCTTCCCAATGCAGCTTGAAATGAACAATCGTCGTAGCGGAGTGATGGAAAAACAGAGAAATAAATAGCAAAGAAACACCACCCACTCGTCAGATTCGTGTTAGTTCACTTCAATTAACAGTCGTGTAGGTAGGCTCGGCCAATGTATCCCTCGGGTTTCTTGGCAAATACAGCAGAATCACAAGTTCCTCTACGACTAACAAGAGCGACAATCAACTGGGAAGCTACGCGCTGCATCAGTTCTACTTACGCTTGCCGACTAGAGAATGGCGATGATTAGAAATTTCGCAGTTGCTAAAAATAGAGTATTCGGTAGAAGGGAAGTCGGGAAAAATTATTGCAAATATACAGCACCCACTCGTCAGATTCGTGCTGCTACAGTTCTATTATAATCGTGCTGATTGAAACCAACAATGTACCTGTCGCCTAGTTGTGAAAAAGAACAAAATCACAAGCTCGCCAAACCAGCACCTTTCCTGCTGTACGATCCCTACTTCGCCTGACTGTATTGCAATGAGCAATAAGAGTGTGTAATTCTCATCACAACTAATATCCTATGCATCGCGGCGTACAATCAGTCGGGCTGCGCAACCAGCTACAACCCCTTCTTTTCAGATTTGGTGAACCGAGAAATGTCGTCAACTAATGAGATTCGTGATGCACTACTTTTCTATGTATACTCTCATGGGGTTAGGAATGATCAATGCAAACAAGACGCACAAGCTCGCCCACATCTCGCCACTTTCCCGCTTCACGTTCCCTACTTCCCCTGGACGGATTGAATTGAGCAATATGCATGTGAGAACCTCTCGAAAAAAACTTTTCTTAGCATTATTCGACCAGGCACATCCGCACTGCACGAGTTCTACTTCCCTCTGTTGAAGGGCGCAGCTGCCGATCTCATTTCCACCCGTGCTTGAAACAAATGCCTCTATTCACGCTACCTAGAAAGAAAGCGCGTACAAGATGATACTGTAGATGTGTATTATCGCATACTAGGGTTGAAGGTTCGGAGTCTGCAATCCCGAAAGTAGGGATTCAGAAAGCCCTATTGCATACGCGACGATCATCGCTAACCTCGCTTATTGGGATGTGACGTGTCGTTTTCAAGCCTCTCCCGAAATTTCTCTTTCTGTCAACCTGGCGAGGTTCGCGCTGCACCGTTCCTACTACCTCTGCTTGCAATTCAACTCGCCAATATGTGCGTACTAACTCGTCTACAAAAAAATGCCACCCTTCAAAAATCTTTGAACACCTTGACCATCCTCCCTGCCCCCCCCCTTCCCCCCATGTATCCCTGACAGACCCACCGCACCCTACCGTATCCCTTGCGACTCACCCTGTCCGTCCGCGTCGTGGACCGCGTACGCGCGGTAGGCCGCCTCGGGTCCGGCCGCGGCCGCCGCCGAATCCGCGTCGTCCAGCGCCCTGTATAGTGGGTACCGTAAGTGTATACCATAACGCGCAGTGTCATTAGCCTGCTCAAAGAGAAAACTGAAAATGAACACTACTGGTACCACTCGTGTTTCACCGAGTGCTCATCACTAACAAGCGCGAATTGCAGTGATAATGTGATTACAGTGCAGGAATCTAACAAAAAAACATAACAAGCAACCATCACTTTCATGCTTCACCGCCACTACTCCAACACCATCCTCTATGAAGTTCTAGTAGCATTGTCGTTGAGCTTCTTGCCCTGTTACTCATTAATCAGTACCAATGGATACCTACCGTATCCCAAAGCTACCGTAACTCTTTCCTCCCTTGCTGTTTCTTACTATCAATACCGTAACAAATCGATTATCTACCGTACCTCGACAGGGCGGACTTCCGGCCCTTATGTCGCTTACTCGCCAATCATTATGAATACCGTACTTCGACATAACTACCGTACCCTCCAAACAGTCGATAATCTGCCGTACCCTCTAATCGATATTCTACCGTACCTCGACAGGGCGGATTTCCGGCCCTGCTGCCGGGCGCGCAGCCGCTCCTCGATCTCCGCCGCCGACCGCTCAACGTACATCTCCTACAGCATCCTTTATTGATTTTTGTTATACAGTATCCCTGGATTATCGATTTTTGGAATCCTACAGTATCCATTATTATTTATTTGTCTTCATACAGTAACCCGAGATTATCGATTTTTCGAGATCACAACAGGCTGAACGTTTACAACAAATTACTGAGAAGCATCTCTCCCGTGATAATTAATTTTAGCAGCATCCTCCCGAATAAAATTGACTACGTGTTCCGAAGGATGAGTAATGAAGTAACAGAAACGGAAAACCCCCTGCAAGCCCACAACCAAAACAAATCTACAGCTCAATCTGCTCAGCAACGCTTTTCATTATTAATCATTGGGAGCTGACTTTGTGGAATCTACGTTCAGTTCAACCATACCAGATAACCAATTCGTGGAACTGAAATCCACCAGGACCTCGATATAAAATGTGCACTCACACCTAGTCCGCCGTTTATATCGGCTGCCAATTTTTGGATACCGTAACCCCTATATTATTGAGGAACCGTAATCATACCGTACCCGGTCGGCCTCGAGCGAGCACTCGGCCTTGTTTCGCTGCGCCTCCAGCTCCTCGTTCAACTGTAAAGAGATCAGAGATTAAAGATCAAAGATCACTGCAAGAACACATCCGACTACGGCTTCAAACCCCCAATTAATTGATAATTTGTAATTGTGTTCCGTTGAAAACACCACTGACACTACCTGGGGGTTTCGCGTTTCGCGGTGGATACAAGACGAAGAGGTGCACACTGTATTTGATTTCTTTCGGAGACGCGTTTGCCCATCCCTATTTATCTAATCCTGCTTACTGTCGACGGTCCAATACCGACTGCCTAGTGCAAATTAATGCGGACGGAGAGCAAGCAACTCAATTTATCCAATGTGGCTTCCTTTATAGTAAGTTTTCTCGCTGTGAAGCAGTTCCCCGTCCCAAAGATCAAAGATCAAAGCCCACTCACCTGCCCCGAGTCCGTGGTTCTCGACCGCAGCCGCGTCGTGATCAGCTCCTTCGTGGAGGACACCTCCTCCTCCATCGGGATCTGGAAAATTTAACAATTAATAAGTCATATTTTAATTTTGAAACGCGAAATTCTTGATTCGAATGACCGCGTACTCTTATGTTTCACGCTGGGTACAAGATAGACAGTTAACTAACTTATTTAATGACCCATAGAACGTTTGAATAAAACAATATCATTGCTATCTCTGAAATTAGATCATCATCATACTATTACAGGTAACGAATTACTAAATATCAATAACCTTTTCGATAATTCAAGTTAAATTCGTGTTTCGTGCAGGCTACAAGGCTGACAGCAAACTCAAGCTATGATCCCAAACCGATTGCCCAAAAACAACCGCTCTATTCGTTGTGGAGAGCATCCTCCCATCTTTTTTTTTGAGTTTCACGCAGGCTACAAGACGAAGGGCGATTCGCATATTCGATCACATCAAGTACCCCATTTGCCACAGACGAAGCACAACAAACTGTATCTGATCGAATGACAATGCTTATTCCTAACTCATCCTAGTTACCGTCTGCCTCGCGCCCTCATCATGCCCTAAGGTGAGCTACCGTGATCCCCATCCGAGCTCAGAGAAGACAAAAGTTCAAAAATCACTCACCGTATATCCGGGACTCTGCCTTCCATCCTCGTCATCCTCGTCGCCCCTCTTCAGCGACCGGAAATCGAGCGGCAAACCGCCGTTCTTGGCCCGGCTGAAGAGATCAAACATCAGAGATTAAAGATCAAAGATCATTATTAAAACATTCACAATAAAGTTTATCGTGTTTGCTATGGCCCATAGACCAAGAATGAGCGAAGAATTGTACTTTATTTGATTAGAGATCGAACCAGCGCGATTGCGGTAGCGGCTCTAGTACAGAGGTCAAATACACAGGTCATGAAACTCAAAAATGTGGTGTGCTTTTCCAAATTTTTCAGAATTTTGGGCGTAAGGAGGCTAGGTTTTGGGAAATCTACCCTGATTACGTGGAATGGTGGCATGCTTTTCTCCAATTTTTGTTCAAATTGGCCCAAAAATGTGGCATGCATAGGTGGTTTTCCCGGTGGTATTTGACCTTTGCTCTAGTATAAGTTCCGAATATATAGTCTCATATCACTGCATACTTGACATCCGTAGGAAAAAACACAAGAATTAATGAACAGCAAATTCCCTTGATAGCTAGTCAAACAAGCTAGCCTAGTTAAGCCGAGCGTCAGCATGTGGAACGGCTAGAACCGATATTTTTTAATGAAGCCAAATTCGGCCAGCGCGATTGCGGTTGCGGCTCTAGTATGAGGGTCGGATATGCACGCTCACAACAATTATCCCATTCCGTCCTTTACAAAAACAACCAAACCAATCGCGAGCAAAGTTCCATGCTCGATATCCAACCCTTGAACCCCAGTTAACAACCCTTGGCCAATACTAGGAGCGTTTGAGAGCGTAGCGATACAATTTTCAGTCAATGAAATTCGAAATTCATCCCCGCGCAATCGAGGTTGCAACTTTACTATGAGATTCGGATATTCGCGCGAAACGATAATACGTGCGGTGCAATGTGTTCCATACCACAAACATCATTTCATCGCAAGAAAAAGAAGATTACAGAAGGTTTCTTTGACTTTGCGCATCCTGTCAACTTCCTGCTGCACGCTTTGCTCAAGTCTGCTCATTTCGCGCTACCACCAATGCGACTCATCTTTGCTCAATGGAAAATCCAACATAGAACAATACTACAAAACAGTGGAAAATCAGTACCCATTCAAATAACAATCTCACTTCCTTGACTAATACCCACCCAAGAGCCAAAATTGTATCACAATAGGCCTCTCCCCACTAGCAACGCGTAAACAATATTAATCAAAATATTTAAATAACTTTAAAATAACCCTCACCGGAACACGGCCGGCAGCACGTCGTTGCAGCGGCCGTCCTCGTCCTCCAGGCGCATCTGCAATACGGAAAGCGACGTTTACCAAATCGCACAAAGGCACTACACCATGTCCCACTCCCATGGAAAATTTCCGCCTGTTACTTCGGAGTTGCGCCTGACGCATAAGTTGGCGAGTAATGCTGTTATTCCAGTCTTAGCATCATGTGCAATGGACAAAAAAAAATTGTGAATGATATTTTACCAGCGCGCAATCGGTTTCAACTGCGCTACGACAAACAAAGTGACTGATTTTTGCCAAGAGATATTGTGAGAAACCGAGCTGCTCAAGCCTTGGTAAAACGCTCACATACCAGCGGCACAGCCCATTTCGAGATCCGCTTGCCTTACTTACAATTTGAAACACCCTCAATCTATGCTTCCATTAGGCCATCGCTCCCGTCGCTTGCGCGCCGCAGATGCTGCGCAAGAATGCGCCGAATGGGATCGGGACAATAAATCGAAAGGGTCTATTTGAAAAAAAAATTAGCAAATTGCCTAACAAAATTCAGCCGCCACAGTCGCAGTTTCGAGCTAGCTACATTACACTAACTGCTTCTGTTTAGATATTCGGTGGGTGATGTAAGTGTATCTCATACGGATTATTACTTTGAAAACCCGTCACTTCGGGGTTGGTATGAATGTACAAATTGATCACGTGTGGAAAACAGCCAATGTATGGTGTGCTAATGCGGCAAGACAAAAACAATTAATAGCAAGAAAGCAATTGTGCACACATGTGGGATCACCTCCCAGTTTTATGAACTTCCCATACTACGGTGCTTAGCCACGAAGTTTAAGCTATGTTCAGCAGCGCAACACCTGCGCTACAAAAAAACTCGAGTAATACACCGTTGATAGTACCCTGTAAATAATATTTCTACCCCGTCACTTCGGGGTTGCGAATAATGTACAAGAAGACCTCCTAAACAAGAAACTCAATGTGACGGCGAATGTTTCAACAACGACAAATTATCTCGCTAAATCACTGCTCATACTTGTTCGATCTCTCCAACAGTAGAGTCAAACCCGTCTTCATTAGAACGCAAGATTTACACAAGTGCGCGCGAAAACACTAGTCGGCAGCCCCTTCCCCCATGTACGCACTCAACTATTTTAAAGCCCAGCTGTTTCAACGTTTCTAGCGCGATGCAATTCCTCATCGCTCGATCATTTTGAACCGTCATTTCCGCGTTGTGCATGATGCACAAAAGACCCGTCATGTAAAGAAAGTCAGTGGGAAAGGAACGAATGACGGACACAACAAACTAAGACAGAACAGTGGTAGAATTTAACCGAAATATTTTCAATTTCAACTAAACAACAATGCAGCCAAACGAACTACATATTGTGAACGGTTCAATAATCGCAAAGTAATCGCATTATTTTTAAACTCCCATTAAGCCAGCGCGATGAGTAAGAGCTCCTGTGTTTAACTGATACCACAAATTCCTAGAGTTGATGTGTATTCGATAGTTGCAAAGCTTCGCCCAGGTCACACATTCAAAATCAGCACAATGAGTAAATGTGTTTCGCTGATTTTCTAAAAACACAAAGCGTCGAAGCTTTTGATTCCGTTTCAGATTCCAATGAAAATTCTCACAACGATTACACGAATTATTATTTTTCCAACCTGTCCGCTTCCCGTTTCAACCCAAACAAATAAGTGCTCACCTCATGCCGGATCGTCGCAATGATCTCGTCGTCGTCCAGATAAGCCATCCAGGTCAGCTGCGAGCTGCAATAATGCGACGTTTGGTAAACGGCGCCTCCGCACACTGCACCCGGCACACCCCCCTACACCAAATTGCATCAAAATTATCTATGCCGACGTACGGCAAACGTCGCCGCGTCGGCGCATCACCCACCTCACCACGGCATCGATTTTACCGCCGCCGCGTCGCGTCTTCATGCTAACTATAGCAGCTGGACTCTTTCGCTCGCACTAACTCTCGGCTTGTGAGTGACTAACTCCCCTAGTGATAAGGGACCTTATCACTCTAAATCACTGCATTTCCGGTCTCAATACTTCGCAAAAAATGATGATAATAATCGGCTTACTTGACTGATCAATCGATATTCAGAGGAAGGGCGAAGGGAGGGAAGACGGGGGAAAACGCGGTGACTTCGTCACTCGTTATCTGCTACACGCGTAATCTCTGTAAATGTTAGCAACATGATGACCGCTCTCCTCATTTTACGTGCACTCTCGCTATCTCGTCTTATGAAAGTCCCGCTGCGTCCTCAAACACTAGCAACAAACATCCATTCCATTTAGAATTGACCGCTCTTTCTATGTTTCAGCGCTGCTTCATGACTCAAACTAAATGCCCAATGCAATAGTCCGTCATCTTTTCTCTTACACCTAGCAACATAGTAACCATTCTCCTCATATCACGCTTTCTCTGTCGCCTTTTCGAATTATGTTTCGCCCAAACACAAACGAACATTTTCCCACTGTTCCTTCAATGTTTCACCGCATCTTCATAACTCCGACTGCACCGGCTAATTAATTATTTATCGAGCGCCTTTTTAAACTGGTCAAATCTCTCCCACTCTCTCCACCCGTATGTTCCCTTGCTTGCTCTTCCGCGCTACAACTAGCATCCACAAATTTCCCTTCTGACAGGAGCGACGGGTTCCAAATTTCCAGCCAATCAATACTCATTCTGGACTGCGACCAACTGCTTTGTGTCTAGCGAAAATCATTCGAATTTTTCTTCTTTATCACTTTCAAACACACACAGAAATCAAAAGTCTCGCTGTACAATAATTAGAACGGATGTAAATTCTTCTTTTGATTCAATAAAATAGAGAAAACGTTGTGCACAACATATCTTACGGATGCGGAAATAGGTCAAGACCAACAAGGACAATCGAGTGGAAATAGGGACGGATAAATAGCGAAAAATCGACTACCGTAATCCTTGGGGGTACTGTAGTCTCGTCAGATATCGATCGAGACATAGGAATACATCAAGAGAGCAACATGGAGTGAAACAAAGGAAACGAGCGACTACCGTAAACGATCGGGAAAAAACGAAGCTACCGTAATCAAAGAGGGTGTGCGGGGTACTGTATCTTCACAACACAAACAATAAAGTCAGTTGTCGGTTGGGAGCCGGGCGTGCGGCTACCGTACTCTCACTTCTTCACCACCGTCACCATGCTTCTCATCCGGCTGCGCGTGTCGTCCGACATGTCCGAGTCCACGTAGGGAGAGGCAGAGCGAGAGCCGGATCTGCAAAGTAGGAGGTGGATTAGCCTGCTCTGGAGAAATGGCAGATTGTTGTTTCAGCTATAGTAGTAGTGCTCCAACAATCATGTCGTAATATTGTAAAGGGCAAAAATTACAAAAGAAACGAAGATTTTTTGATTACACGAGAAACGAAATTGCATTCGTGTTTCACCTCCACTACCTTTTCGCGCACATTCTATGTTGACGATGTTCGAGGGCTTTATGGCAAAAATAACAATAATAAATTAAATAAATAATTAACTATGAAATAAATACCTTCTCGACTTGTTGGTGCTCTCCTGGCGGCCGGCTGCCTCCGAATCCGACGAGGCAGGCTCCTGGAACGAATTTTATTGAAATTTCCCCGTGAAATTTTGAGCTCCACCGATACTACATCTCTCTGCGATTTCAGTGAAAATCAAGTATTCTTGTTTTTCCAGAATATAAAAATTTATTTAACATAGCAAAATCTACCCTCTCTAACCCGGCTCTCCTATCACGCACCTGCTTGATCTCCTTATCCTTGCCTCCCTCCTGTCTCCTCGCTCCCCTCTCCTCCTCCGCGCTCGAATCCCGTCTGTTCCTGTTCCTTCTCTGGTCACGCTCGGACGACGAGTTGCGCGCCTGAGAATGGTAATATTATAATAAGTTATTTGTAAAATTAACAAGTAAAGAATGATCGAAAAAGGCAACATTTAGAAATATTTTCCCCATAATTTTGTGTTTCATCAGCTTCATACAACGGCAATTGAACAAGCGCATTCAATGGAGTCATAACGTGTTTTGATTAGCAAAATATATAAATTGCCGGATTCAATCAGCCATAATCAAGAATCTTGTCAAACTGCGCGTTTCAGGTTTCGGCAGGCTTTCATAAGCACAGGATTGGAATTCATTTGATCGGCCTGTTGTACGCCTGGTGTACGCGATGAAAAAAAATCCTAACTATCGTATCTAAACTACTCCCTGGTCCAAACAACTACATGCCACCCCTCCCTCGGATCAGGAGAGGGGGGCGGGGCGTCCTACTCACCCTCCTTCTCTCCCTGCTGTCTTCCCGGGCGGCCGGGCGGCGACGGTCGTCCTCGCGTCTCCTGTCGTCTCTGTAATTAATTAATTATAATTTAAATAAATAATTAATAATGTTATATTAATAAATTAATCAAAACTTCTTGAGATGAATCAACAATTTAAAAATAGTGTTTTATTTCAAAAGCGACAGGAGAATTGAAGCCTACAAAAAACTGGAGACTCATAGTACCATTGCAACCGCGAATCAACTTGGTGGCAATTATCAAATCCTTGTTCATAATTCAATTAAACCCCCCCCCCCCCCGGTACTTCAACGAACGATTGAACAGTTAATTAAACTTTTACACGTTATATCTCACCTCTTCTCCTCCCTTCCGTCCCTTTTGTCTCTCGTCTCTCCTCATCAGACTCTACCATCTATTCCCTCATAGTCTAACCCTATACCTACCCATATCCATCGAAATCTTACTCGCCGTTATCAGAATTCAGACCATTTCCCTACAAATGGTGCTCACCTCTTCTCCTCCCTTCCGTCCCTCTCATCTCTCTTGTCCCTCTTCTCCACTCCCCTTCCACCTCTTCTCTCCTCATCCGACTCCACCTCCTTCTTCACCTCGCGACCCTTCTCGCTACTGCAATTAAAATAATATAATTTATTAAGTTGAAAATAAATAAATTGAGCCCAGTACTTCCGAGTATCTGTTTTTCGTTAGATTCAAGTATTCTTGAAACGAGTAACGGGACACACGCAGCGTTGAGACCAAACAATGAAAAACGGCATCCATCCGTAACCC
>LS487482.1:254814-446800 GCA_900490705.1 Pristionchus arcanus
TTACGGCCCCCGAATGAAACATCAAAACAACAACAATAATAATAACAACAACAATAACAACTCACAAGCGCTCGAGTCGCTGTCGCTGTCCGAGCTGTCGCTGCTGTCGGACGAGTCGCTGTCCGAATCCGACGAGGACGAGGAAGAGGAGGAGGAGACGGCCTGCTTCCTCTTCTTGGCCGCTTGCTTCTTCTTCTTCTGCGAAAGGGGGTAATTAGGTTGATTTTAAAATAATATTAATGTTTCACATTGCACTAAAGATCGACTGGTTTTCGAAATGTTAATAACTCCTCCATCGCTAGGAAAAAAAGTTGCACCAACATGGAAATTCGGGTTTCTCCTAGCCGATATGAGCACGGATGGGGGGATGAGATCAGTAACACGTGTGGTCGTGGTGGAAAATTCACAAATTTTTTTAAAGAGCCTAATCCATTTGTGTTTCACATACTGAACATATCCCGGGCTGCGGCACCATGGTCAATTGAAGGTCGCGTTCATCCATAAAAAAGAACTAATTATAAAAAATAAGTATCTAGCCACCGTGCCTGATCACCCTTTCGTTTCTACTACTATGCTTCGTAAATATCGATAATCAAACTACAGTACCTCCTTTCTCTTCCGCTTCGTCTCCTTTTCCTAATACTCTTTGCGCGCGATTAAATAATTTTTTAAAAGTTCCTAATTTCGAACAAGAACCATTTATGTTTCACATGCTCAACATAACCCGGACTGCGTCAATAGTCGTTGTTTCCCCCGAAAGAAAATCAATATCCAAAACTACCGTAACCCAAGCTACCGTACCTCCTTTCTCTTCCGCTTCGCCTCCTTCTCCTTCTTCTTCTGCTCCTTGCGCGCGATCTTCACCAGCTTCTTCAGGCGAGCCGCTTCCTGGAAGGAAAATCGATAATTTCTTGCAAATGAGGATTACGATATTTGAATATACTTTTTTTTAATGAACAGGGGTTGTCATGTGAAAATTTGTTTAAAAAAATTCTGGGAACGTCTAGAAAGCCTCAAACTATTGATATGGGCGAAGTGTTTGCGAACTTAACCAGTCACTGAAACAAGGAACGCCCTAGTTCGTCACAATTATACTTTTTTTTCCGAATTTTCCAGTTTGGTCGCTGTTTCAGAGATCCAGTATGTACCAGAGAACTCTCGAGTGATCATTGTTCTTACACCCCGCGTACATACTAAGAAGCGCAAGCCTTGAATATAATATTTTCCAAATTGTGCTCGACCGCAGGCTAATAGGGGGTTCGTGTGAGCTCTAAAAGGGCACTGTTTGTATAATACCGCGTATTTTTCGAGAAAAAGACCGGTCAAGAGGGTAGTGCAATAATTAGGAGATCAGAAGCCCAAGATTACGATTACTATCTATATTAGTATACATTTCGTAGTCCGTCACCCCTTTTCGCGATTACTCGTCAGTCACAGCTACGAACTCATAGAGTAGTAGACAGTCTACTGTAGACTTCTAGCCGATCGAAATGATCACGTTTCCTCACAATAATACGATAGACCAGCTTTTCCGACCTACTTCCACGATCACATTTGACAAACCGTGATAATTATCGCAATCCACGCAAACTATTCGCTTACAAGGACTAGTTTCTAAGAACGATACTTGTTACCACTAATTGTAATCCCCAACAAATATGGCGTCCTTTAAGAGCGAAAAGGCCACCCGGGTAATTAATATCACGCTCGTAGGCAGTCATTCTTCCTTTTCTAGCGCAAGCAATGAGTCGAGCCACGGACGCTATCGAATCGTGCAATATTGGTAACGGAACCTTCGCTTATTTTTGAACTGTAAAATTACAGTAATCGGCTTCTCGCTCAATGCGCTGCTTCTCTTCCTCATTACCAGTTACAGTCGCCCGACCCTTGGCAACTACCGTAACCTACTCAAGCTATTCGCTTGCAATGACCTGTTTCTCATCACTATGCACGCAATTGTCCGGCCTGTAAGCCAACTGCCAATATTTTTTTTTGAAAAAAAAATAAATGCAGGCCTCTTTCTCGACCGGCTCTGCGATAGGTCTCTTCTCCCATACGTTTCCCGACAGTAAGGTTCGTATTCTACAAAAGTCCTGCCGTAACCCCTCCAAACCTTACAGTATCCCATTTACATTATCTGCTCGTGCTTCACTATCCCGTTCACGCTAATGAACATCAATTTCCTGCACCGGTACTGGTCAGTTAAAAGGTTAGAGCCTGTTTCGAACAAATCTTCGCATTGAAAAAAAAATTCACCTCGGAATATTCTAGATTCTAGAAACGAAATGAACTCTTCAGCCCTGCGAAAGTTTGCCGCTTTTCCAACTGGCGATTCTGCGCTGCACTTTCACTATATCCGATTTCAAATATCGCTGCATGGTAATAATCCTCCTGATTCTTCTATTGTAAAAATAAACACTTCCTTTGTAAAAATAAACACTCGGTTAACACCACTTCAGGATGACCTTTTCCCTGGCCGTTGCCGACGACCCCGTAGGCCGGGCTATCATAGAGCCGGCGTATCTCCTAATCACCGGGGAGCCCCGGATGAGCTCAGGGTGGCTGCTTATTTGCATTCAGGTAGAATTTACATGCAGAGGACTCCTCCGAAAGCGAAACACAGATGATTCATGTTTCGCTTTTGGGGGAGTCTTTTAGGGGAGTGTGTATTAGTAATGGAAGCCAACATAGATTCACACTACAATTCTTGCAATATTCATCCAATTCCATCAAATATAGCCTATCAGGACCTCTATGGGCGCTGGAACACCGAGACCCTCGTCCTAACGATCATTGAATTCACGCTTCACATGGTCAACGTCGTCACGGCTTCTGTTCTGTGCACGCTGACTATTATCGGTAAGGTTAGGCTCAGATTCTAAGAAGACCTAAATGGAAAAACAGGGCATACTAATCTACCCTAAGAATAGCTGCATTAGTGCAGATAAGCCTTTGAGGGCGATAAACAACTGCTAAATCAGAGAACATTTTGGAGAATCGTTATCATCCAAATTCCAGAGCTACGCTCCGCCAAATTCTTTTCCCCGTGCTTCCGCATACTACAGATCAAAGTCCTACGGGCACTCTTTGCTCAGGTAAAACAACAAATCAAAAAGTATAATATAAATTGCTTTTCAGAGCCTGGTCCCCGTCATTTTCGTGCTCATTCCCTACGTGCTCGCCATCATTTTGCGGTTTCGCCCTAACAACTCTGCGGAGGGTCAGTTCGACTACTGGTGCCCGCTGGCTTCGTGTTTTCCTGCTTGGTGAGTCCAGATTTCAGCCTTAAACCAAATAAAAATATGTTTCAGGGACGCCCTAGTGCTCCTCGTCTTGATGCGGGACTATCGCCGCGGGTTGAAAGACATGTTCCGGAAAGCGGCCCTTTGCATGCTCATGCCTGCGGATGCGGCGGAATACTCCGTTCGATAAACTAATTCGAATTGCTCGTCAAGAACTCGAACAACATCAAAACTATTTTCAAACAAGGCGAACTTGTGTTTCACCCACAAACCAAAATTTAAAATCTCCCACCTCCTCAGCCTTGGCCTTCTCGGCAAGCGCCGCCGCGTCTTCCTCGCCGCCTTCCTTGTTCATGCTGAATTAACATAATTATTTTAAATGCAAATAGTTAAATTTTAATTAATTTAAACAATTTAATTAATTAAAAATAACATTAATTCACTCACTTCTGCATGGAGCTGCCAGGCTTGAAGTCCTTGTCGATTTTGAGCGCCTCCTTCCACTGTGCGCGCTTCTGCAGAGATTATGTTAAAATTAAACATTTTAAATTATTTTAATTGGATTCCTAGTTTTTGTGCAACTAAGATATTACAGATAAAGTTACAATAAATATGATTCTAGTCTTGTTGCATTCATGTTTCAAATACAGTATCGACATAACCGACTAGTGGGAGCCACATATGAAGGTGTCACGAGGATTTAAATAAATTAATAGAAAAAATATAAATAAATAACGCACCTGTGCGGCGTACTTCTGGCGGGCGTGCGAGTCCTTGAGGCAGATGTCATCATCGACATTCAGCTCGCCCGATTCGAGCTAAAATAACAAATATAAATGAATTCTTTAAAAAAAAAAGAAATAAAATTGTGAAAAGGGTAACAGAACAGAATTGTGCAAATATATTAGGCATCTATTGCTGCTGGGTTATTTACTACGAGTAGACTACTTCAAATCGGGTGAATTGAAGTTTCAAAATCGAGTGGTAATCAACCATGATGTCCATGCACGATTGCATTGAGAAATTGAAAAATATATTGAAATTAAAAATAAATAAATGAGGGAAAACTGGTGCTTACCTGTGACAGCAGCAGTCTGCGATAGTCGGCGACCTTCTTGTCAATGTCTTCCTGCTCGAAGCCCTGCAAAATCGATATTTTATACTTAAATACGTCCAAATTAATTTATATAAAAGACTCTGACTGTTCATCATTCAAACAATGGCCGGAAATGACAATTAACGCGCCAAACCCACGCGTTGTTTACCGACTAGTCGATAAGGCACGTGAAAGCTATCGTGACTTTCGCAACACACACCAGGTAAAATGAGATTTTGAGTATGGTTTAAATAACTAAATGACCAACCTTGTTCTCCATCAGCATCTCGAACTCGGTGACTTTGATCTCGATCTGTCTCTTCCTCTGATGGTCGAGCAGCTCCTCGTTCGGTTTGCGGGCGAGTGCTGCCTCCGCGCGCGCGATGTCCTCCTCTGCATTGTACTCGACGCGACGCTGAATATCATGTTTAGAATAAGAATAACAATATTAAAAGATAAACATAATAATACAAGACAAGACAGAACTTACTCTCGACAAAAGCAAGTGCGAGAGATTGCCTTGAATGTATCCGTTCGTGCCGGTACCGCGAGCGGTTTGTAATCCGATTCCGTTGTACATGGTTTATCCTGCAATGAGGTATGGTTTAGCAACAAAATGGAACATGAAAAACGGCCAAAAACCATTTACAAAAACATTTAAGAAAATACGAAAATGGTGGTGTCAAGCGCGGTGCTGCGAGTGCGTCCAAAATTGTGCAAAGTTTGACGCGTTTACCTAGCGTACTCGCATTACGTTTGATCGTTGCTAACTGACTTTTTATAGTTTTTGTCGTTGATTATTTTTTGCTACGTGTATATCAGGTGATCTACCTTGTTTATTGCCGGTCAGAGAAGGCGAGAGAGCAGGGGAAAGGAAGAGAGTCAGACATGCACTCGTCCTCCTCTCCCCTACTGATCATGTCTAGTTTGATCTCGGACGCGTCCGAGTAGATCACGGGGCGTATATAAGGCGAACGTTTCGTGAGGGAAGCCATCTGTCTTCAGTCGTCTAGTCGCCTCTACGCTAGTCTCTTCGCTGTTAGTCGCCACTTCGCCAGTCGCCAGGACCCCTCTCCCCTCGTCAGTGCCCCTTCCCTCGTCAGTACCCCTTCCCTTCGTCAGTACCCCCCTCCCCTCGTCAGTATCCCCCTCCCCTCGTCAGTATCCCCAATCTTCATTCTACAGTAACCCACTGTACTCCCTACTCCCTGCTATTCTCGATACGCCCCTTATCCATAGAATTTCGTTGCCATCACGATTTGGTGTGATGGGATCTAAATTCTTTGGATGAGGGCTTCGAGTCAGTTCCCTTACCTCCTCCCCGCGATACTCGATACGTCCCTTATCCCCATGGATCCGTGTCTCGCCGCTATTTGATGCGGTGTCTTGGGACTCTGTGGACGAGGGCTTTGAGCCAGCTGTAGTATCCCTCTACAGTACCCCTAGTTATCCCATCCTCACACTCCCTTGCTACTCTTGGTACGCCCCTTATCCATAGAATTTCGTTGCCATCACGATTTGGTGTGATGGGATCTAAATTCTCTGGATGAGGGCATCGAGTCAGTTCCCTTACCTCCTCCCCGCGATACTCGATACGTCCCTTATCCCCATGGATCCGTGTCACATCGCGATTCGGTGCGGTGTCATGGGTTTCTGAGGACGAAGGCTTCGAAAAAGCTCCGTTCCCTACATCTTCTTCAGTATCCCAGTCTCTGGTACCCCCACTTTACAGTACTCCGGCCCCTCTGCTCCCCTCACACTACTCGATACGCCCCTTATCCGCAGTGATACGTGATCATCACGTTTTTAAGTGATGCACTACTCTCTGAGGATGAGGGCTTCGATCCAGCTCCATTCCCTTCTCTTCCCTCTCCTCACTCCCTTCCCTTCCCTACTTGATACGCCCCTTATCCCCAGTGATACGTGATCATCACGATTTGAAGTGATACACAATTCTCTGTGGATGAGGGCTTCGATTCGGCTCCTTTCCCCACCCTCCTTCTCACTCCCTTCCCTTCCCTACTCGATAGGCCCCATATCCCCAGTGATACGTGTTCATCACGATTTGAAGTGATACACAATTCTCTGTGGATGAGGGCTTCGATTCAGCTCCCTTGCCCTCCCTTCCCTCACTCCCTTCCCTTCCCTACTCGATAGGCCCCATATCCCCAGTGATACGTGTTCATCACGATTTGAAGTGATACACAATTCTCTGTGGATGAGGGCTTCGATTCAGCTCCCTTGCCCTCCCTTCCCTCACTCCCTTCCCTTCCCTACTCGATAAACCCCTTATCCCCAGTGATACGTGATCATCTCGAATTGATGTGCAGCACTATTCTCTGTGGAAGAGAGAGAGAGAAATTTATTGAGAACTTACTAACAAATGATGAAGGGAGAACATTGTGAATACTTAGTGAATGAATGATTCAATCAATGGTTCATAGTGTTGTCAAATTCGATGGAGATCATTTCACGAGTTCGCACAGTGCTACGGTGCATGATTGCTCCGGATTTGCGGTGTTTTATTCTCGCTAACCCGGTAAATTCGAATTTCGAAATGTCTAATCGTGATCGGAACAAAGTGAATTCATCCGGAGTCACTTCGAAATCGACCTTTCTTGCGTGCTGACCGGTTCCGACGATCTGAAAGATGATATTTTATTACCTTCAAACGACGGACATGCTTCGTGTGGTAGCTACACGGGCAAGGTTGATTATGGGACTGTCAAAGTGTGATTCTTACCTCAAATACTTTTGCCAGCCCGCTCGCGCTGACTGAAGTATGATACGTTCCACAGATGAAGATATTGGCCGAAATATTCGCGAGATGGATCAAAACTTGGTCGTCGATAATAGTTTTCGCCTGATCAGCTTGCTGCTCAGTTGCTAAGATTTTGATCTCGAGTATTTCCTTCTTCGGTAGATCCAAAAGCATTGGCTTTACGGGGTTGAAGTCCATCCCAGAACGGACAAATTCCACATGCATTTCCCGAATGCTTTTCCGACAATGAAGGTCGTAGAATAGCCTAAAAATCGCATCGTTGCCTTTTATTTCGCTGTATCCACTCACTTCAAGTCGATCTCGTTATAGATTAAGATACGTAATTTTACGATATAGAGAGTCTTCAACACAGAACGGACCATTTTTTCTGAGTCTTCAGTAAATTCGCCCTGTTGGTGCAGTTGTTGTTGCTTATAGTGTTGAAAAACGAACCGGTAATATTATGGAGTCTGTGGTAGCGTAATGAAAGAATGAGGCAATTTCATGTAGCGGGGAATTACGGCCGAAACGCTTGTCGAAATATTCACCGTTTGGGTCAGATGTGAAGCACAGCCCATACTAAAATGATTAATTAGTGCAACTAATTGGTGTACACCGAATTATCATCAATAGTCCACCAAAAACTCAAACACTCGAATGTATTATCTATAGTCCAGTAATTTCACATACAGTGCAGCAATAAACCGTTTTGAATCGGCGGTATCCGGCCGTCTTCACAAGTTCTTTGAATCTATCATTGACCTCTGCAAGATTCTTGCGCTCTTCTGCACCCAATTTCCGAATGATCACAGTGTGAATTTCGTTGGGCAGAGAGATGAACGAGGTTTGACTTGCCTTCTCTAGGTCGCTATCATGCTGCGCCATCGTGGAAAATCTGTAAATAATTTACATTTAGCTTTGGATAATACTGACGTCTAAACTAAAAAAAATGTTTGCGTACGAAATGAGAGAGAAATATAAACAAGTGCAAAACAACATGGGATTTGTTCGAGTGCAATTTTCTTGCAATTTTTTAAAAATTTTCTCTAAGAAAGCCTATCACGCTTGAGGATGAACTTCGCATAAGAGGATCGCCCGAGGGCATGTTTTACCCAATAATCGTTCTTTTTTGCCGTATTTTATCATTAAGCGACCGAGGTCGAACATCCCCACTGGTAAACCTCCAAAGAAGCGCTGTCAGGATGAAGAATTCAGCTCTTCAATCCGCGTGTTCTCTCACCACTTTGGCCGGCGCGCTAGGAGGAATGATTCGAGGGGTTCTTCACCCTGACAGCTCTAATCCTATGCGCCTCTTCCTGCACGATCTACGGCAACGAGCGTAACCACAGCATTCTGCCCCGACAGAGAAGGGGGGAGCACTTTACATACGCACTCGCTCACTTTGTTTGATTCGAGCGGGAAATTGTAATTCTTTCGTGTCGGGATTTTGGCGCGTAATGTGCGTCCATTGTTCACCCTTATCTGGAGAGAACAATGTGGGGTAAGAAATTCTTACTAAGAATGCTGTGGTAACGGCATTCCGGTTCCATCCATTACTGGTCACGAGTTCGGAATCACCCAATGACGAGCAAATTCTACTCAAGAAATATGTTTTCAAGTCGCTTCCATTTCTGCCCAGCACTTGCGCAAATATATTGTTATGTTCTGCCATTGCTGTCGAAATCGTTATTGTGCCCACATGCATAATTTTTTTCAGATCATTCACGATGGCGCAGAATGATACCGAAGGTCACGGGAAGGTGAATTTTAAATTTCAGTGTTTTACTCAGATCTTTCATTCCAGACCTCATTCCTCTGCCTACCAAACGAAGTTCTTACTGCAATAATTCGGGAATTGGACTCAAATGATCGCTGGAACCTCGGAGCGGTCAACGATAGATTCAAAGAAATTGAGAAGACGGCAGGATATCGCCGATTCAGAATGGTTATTCTCTACTGGGTATGTGAAAACACCGTTTATAAGAGCCCGTTTCCCTAAGAGCTGTCCTCACAATCCCGTACAGGGTAAAAGTAATGTTCGTACTTGAAGGTGTTTTTGGATAGAGTTACGAGTATCTAGAAACATGGTCCACGTATCTAATAAATTGAAAGTAAACAAGTCTATGATGACGTTTTAGGATGCGACATGCTATGCATACGATGCGCACAGTCATTTCTTCGATCGACATTTCAACAGCAACACTACGCTTGAGGAATTGGTCTCTTTCTTCCAATATAGCTCCACAGACCTCATGACAATCACGGTTTGTTTTCGACGCTGTGAAAAAATAAAGGTTTATTAACAGGGAGAATTAAGTGCCAGCTCAGAAAATATGATTCGTACCGTCCTGAAGACTATGAGTATCGGCAAATTGAGTTCATCAATTTGCAATGAAATCGATCTGAGGTAAGCGGACTCGGTGAAGTAAGAAATAATATTTTCGCTCAGCATTTTCAAAGACCTTCATTGTCGGAGGAGTATTAAGGAAATGCACATAGAGCTATATCTTTCCGGAATGGATTTCAACCCCGCTAACAATAAGCGAATGCTTCTGGAACTAGCGAAGAAGGAAAAATTCGAGATCAAAATCTTAGCTACTAGCGAGCAAGCCAAAAATATTATCGACGACAAAGTTCTAACTCATCTCGTGAATATTTCTTCCAAAGTCAGCATCACCGGATCGCAAACAACAGCAATCAGCTCTTGCGGGCTCGCAAAAGCATTCGAGGTACGAATCACAAGTTTACCGGGGTACTCCTCACAATAGATAGTCAAAATAGTCAGTGGCCTAGCAGTGGGCTTGTGTCGGTTCGACTCGTCCATGAGTCACAGCAGAGATATCTTATCGCTGATCCCTCCCACCTCTCTTCCTTCCACTTCGCTCTGATACAATCACACTGATCACCCGTTCCCGTTGCCTCCTCTCCAATGACTGGATAAATGCTTACCTACCTTGACCTACCGTACCTGTCCCTGACCTATAGATTTCGAAATACGGGTAATCGTCTCTTCATTTCACGCGCTCTCTCACCGGTCTGATGGGCGAGAGACTGTGTAAAATGAAGAGACGGCGACCCGTATTTCGAACTCTACTGACCTACAGTCCCTCCACATCCTTAGTGTGCAACCTGTGTGCAACACTGACCCGCCTAGCATCTTATCTAGCCCACAAAGGGCTCCCGCAGGACTTCGTGATCGTTAGAAGCGATCAGGAGGGCAGAGAAATCGATTTTACCTCACAATAGTTATTATATTTCGGATTATTTCATTTTTTTTCGGACAAAAAAACAAGGGGTGGAAAGTAAATATCGTTCAGATCGTTAGAAGCGGTCCGGAGGGGAGAGAAATCGATTGTGAAGTGGTTGCGGCACAATTGAACTTGTTCCGGTCACGATTAAACCGTTCCGAATTCGATAGAACATTTGAGTTTAATGGACGATTTATGAAGGAGACATGGAAGCACCGCGAATCCGGTGTGACCATGGTATGTGTCCCCTTAGTTACATCTCGTTGGAAGATTGCGATATGCAAACTGTCCGATAAATAGGAACGCGATTATTGTTGTTTTCATGTTCGGAATAAATCGTTCAAAAATTTTTTTTTCAGTGATAATAAGTGAGAAATCAATTTCCTACCGTAGTTTCCTCAACTATGCCGATAATATCAATCCCATAGAATGTCGAAGAAAAAAATTGAATAAATTATTATTATTATTATTATTATTATTATCACAGAGATGGCGGAACATTGATTCTTCGGATCGGATTTCTTTTTTTCGCATGAACCCAGAATAGAAATTGAAAATTCCATTTCCGACTCGCCTCGCGCGCTTGTTGCCGCTGGCGGGGTTTGAACCTGCCATTCCCAGACTCAAGAATGGTTCGGCTAGCACGGTCCCGCAAAAGAGTGTTATGAACAAAGGCTCTCTTCGTTACCCCCGAGAGAGGCTCAGCGAAATAGAGAGACCAATTGCCTAGTGGACATTCTTAACAATCTCTTTTTCGGTTCACCAAGGCGATGGCGTATTTGAAAGGGAGAAAGTCGATCCCATTACGATCGCTGGTTTCTTTTTCACTAATATTCACACCGCGATTCAGCCACGTTATTTATTCAATTGCTATTTTGTTTTTATTTTTCTTTATTTTTGTTCTCATATGTTTCAGAAAATTTAAACACGATGAATAATATTCAAAGCATCCTTCAAAAGGTGATGGGGTCTCAGCAATACGATTCCTTACTAGTCATTCAGGCGAAAACGATATCGTCTAATGATCCAA
Organism: Pristionchus arcanus; assembly: GCA_900490705.1. Lineage (NCBI taxonomy): Eukaryota > Metazoa > Nematoda > Chromadorea > Rhabditida > Neodiplogasteridae > Pristionchus > Pristionchus arcanus. The sequence goes on from LS487482.1 coordinate 266,192, forward strand.
ATGCAAGCATCCTGCACGGATCCGTCGAGCTTATTCATGTCATGATGACGAGTAACAGAATTCCTGTAGCACTGCAATTCGACTCAACTGCTCCATTGAATAGGAAGGATGATCGAAGGTTTTCGCGTTTAGTAACGTTTTGTTGACCCAAGTAAATTTGAAGGGAATCTCCTCTTCATGATCTTATCTACGATTTTGCCGAGTCGGTTGAGAATACTTTGGCATGGATGAGGGAAAATGAAGCGAGTCGCAGCGTTCCTATGAAAAATAAGGTACATGCAGGTCAAATTTGAATGAGAATACGAAACATACGACACTATGTGCACAATAGATTTCATCAGGAGCCGCCCGATGAGGCTGAAGGCGAAATGGGATCTCTCGCAAATATTTCCGATTTCGTCGAGAATGAAAATACAGATGAGAAATTGAACGAGGAATTCGGAGGTCCAAAAAGGATAAAAATCGAAGTAATATTTGCAATCTCAGTACATTGTGGACTAGTGCTAACTAGAGTTCGAAATACCGCTAATCGTACTTCATTCATCGTACTTCTGACCGTGAGAACAAGCGGAATGAGAAGACGATTAGTACCAGCATTTCGAACTCTTGTGCTAACAACAAGGTATGAAGCACGATTTACAGATGGTTGGGGACGAGGATGAACTGTTCAATACGTCCGAAATATGTGAAGGTGAAGACCGAACCGATGAAATCACGGAGAACAGAATTGATTCTGATGAAGATGAGGGCGTCATCGAAGTGTTGAAGACGAAGTATAAGATTACGTCATCGGCTAAGTTTCAATGCACGCTCTGTGACCGATTTCTTGCCAAGGGATCTCTGCGAGCACACGCGCAGGCCCACTTTGGTGAGTAGCTGAAATCCGGTCCCCAGAAATGACGGCTCATGGGAATTCCCGGCTCTTAGTAGTCCCTAGAGCATCTGTGGTATTATAGCTAATCCTTCACGTCGGACATTCGGGATCGGGCTGGAAACTTTATTTATACATAGGTCCAATTTCAGAGGACATCGAGAAGAGGCTACCACACAAGTGCGATATCTGCAGTAAACGATTCCCGCAAGTTACAATTCTCACCAATCACAAGATATCTCATTTGCGTATGTTTTATCTCCACTGAAGAAGTTCAGGAGTTTCAGATGCTTGGCCCGATAAGGGATAGAGCTACGCCGATACATCATACAGCCAAACATTTGCACTACTTCCCTTACTGGTGGAGTCCAGATTACGCTAGATTTTGCAGCCCGAGAACAACGGAAAAGACAGTATCGATTCAAATGTGACATCTGCGGAAGTCGGCTTGCCAGCGCAGCGGGACTCGCAGCCCACAAACGAACTCATGAGGGTATGGGTGAAAGTACTGAAATAAAAATATTAGTAAGTGGCAGGGAAGGAGCAATTGTAAAAAAGTATCATGCCTCTTCCAACCTAACGCAACAATACCTTTATTATTCCTTATCACATCATTATTTTTATTATTTTTCAGTTGAAGAAGAAGCAAAGTATCCATTTAAATGCGACCTGTGTGAGAAGAAATTTACTCAAATAGCGAATTTATACGTCCACAAGAACAAGCATTTGTGTGAGTGTATGACTTCAATAATGTAATTGAGAAATATTACATTTTTAAATTGAAAATGACTGATAATTGCAGCAAACGACGACCCGCGCAAGAGAAAGTTTCCCTGCGATGAATGTGGCAAAGTCTTCTTCGAAACAGTCGTTCTCAAACGTCACAAGCGCGTTCATACAGGTATCATCATTGTAGGGTTTCCGACTCGATCCCGATATTATTGCTATCGAAATTCGGTTAGAAATTGAGTGCGAAAATGAGTGAGGGGTTTTGGTAGCGTATACTCTTACGGGAATAATATGATTTTGGTGATTGTCATAGCAGCAGCGGAACATTCAATAAAAAAATTTCAATGAAGAAGGAGAAACGAGGCAACCCCACAAGTGCTCGTTTTGCGGAAAGCGATTCGCTCAAGTGGCTGGTCTAAGAACACACGAGAACAATCACTTGGGTGAGTATTTGAATTACAAATATGACAAGATCCGGCTCTGTTCTGGTTGAGGGGTCCGTGGGAGATACAAGGGTCCGTAAAAAGTAGAAGGGTCCGGAAAAAAGAAGAAGGGTCCGTTATTTTAGAATTTTTCAAGATTAAAAATAGAAGGGTCCGGAAAAAAATAGAAGGGTCCGTAATTTTAGAATTTTCAAAATAAAAAGTTGAAGGGTCCGGAAAAAAGTAGAAGGGTCCGTAATTTGGTTAAAGTTAAAAAACCTTCACTAAAAAAATTATAGTGGTCCCGCATGCGTATTTCCTAAGCCTAAGCCTAAGCATTTTTTCTATAGACGCTTTTTTCTATTTTCTATAGTCGTGTCCAAAACATGGGAATGGTGGATACTGCAGAACGCATCCAGGAGATGTTATAAAAAGAGCTTAGGAACGCTTAGTGCTTAGGAAAAACGCATGCTTAGGCCGGCGTTGTGGGGTTACGGACCCTTCTACTTTTTTCCGGACCCTTCAACTTTTAATCTTGAAAAATTCTAAAATAACGGACCCTTCTTCTTTTTTCCGGACCATTCTTCTTTTTTCCGGACCCTTCTACTTTTTACGGACCCTTGTATCTCCCACGGACCCCTCAACCAGAACAGAGCCCAAGATCCGGCTCTCTTTTTAATAAAATCTCATGTTTGTTTAGCAAATGATGATCCGAACAAGAAAAAATACAACTGTAAGATATGTGGAAAGAGGTTCACTGATCCTTCACCGTTAATTGCCCACGAGCGGCTTCATGAAGGTATTTCTCCTTTTTTATAGTTTGATGTGTGTCAAAAAACGGATTAAAGACGCTACCTCGCAAAAATGATGTTTAATTGCACAAAGTGTATTGAAGACTAAAACGCCCAGCTTTTTAGACAAAGACGCATTCAAATGCAATTTGTGCGGAAAACGGTTAACTTGTTCGTCGTTACTTGCTAGACACAAAAGGAATGAACATGGTATGATTTTTTGGCTATCATGGCAATTTGCAATTTAACTTAAAAAAAAAAATTTTGACTGTGAACACTTGTTTTTATTATTCAGATCCTGCAAAGGAGTATGGGCCTTTTCCCTGCGGCTTGTGCGAAAAGGTTTTCACAAGGAAATCACACCGAAAACTTCACAGAAGAGTTCACGTGAAGACCGGTGAAATTCCTGCAGCTGATAGACCATTGAAATGCGATTTATGCGAGAAGAGCTATACCATAAAAACGGCACTTTCAAGGCACAAGAAAAGCGCACATGGTGGTAAAATTTATTAAATAATATTGAAACATATTCATGCTTATCTCAGATTCCAATTGCAAGCAGAAGGATAAAAAATCGCCCAGACAAGATTCGAAGAAGACATTTGAGGTAATATTACGCGCAAGTGATACACATTTTCTAGATAATAGTTTTCTCGTTTGATACAAGTTAAATGCATTTAAACATTTCAGAAAAGTGCCTGGTCTGACAACGAAAAAATCGAAATCGGAATGTTTCCTTCAGCGCCTGAATATTATTCGGAGACTGACCAAGATTCAGATTTCTCTGAAACAGATGATACGCACTCGATGAGAAATCAAGAATGAAGATCTTTTTGCAAAAAACTTTTTTTATAATAGTAAATTCATCAAGGGCGATAAATCGATTGAGAATTTACTAACAAATGATGATATTGGAACATGAATACTAAATGAATGAATGTTATTATTTAATCAAAGTATATTGCATCGGGGTCGTATTCGATGGATATCGATACACGAGAGCTATCGTGGATCTCACAACACATTATCACGCCGGAATTGCGGTGTCTTATTCTCTCTTTGGGAATCCGATTTTGATTATCGACTGATATCACCATTTTCGCAACATCTAATTGGGACCGAAACAAATCGAATTGATCCAGAGCCAATTTGAAAGCGATCCTTTTCGAGCGTCGATCGCATTTGACACTCTGAAAAATATGTTATTTATACATTCAAACTATCTGATACACATTTGTATTTATGATACACTATTTGTGAAGACTGATGATATTTTAAATACAAGTTTTTTACTTGATTTTCCTGGTCAACCACTCAACTGTCTAACAATAATTTGTGATTGTCACGCACACAACCGATTGCGCTTTGCTCTCCTATTTTAAATTGTAGCTGATGTGGGTACCGTCAAATTGAAATGCTTACCTCAAACAAGTTTGCCAGCCCTTGAGCGCTGACTGCTGTTGGATACACTCCAGTGATGATGACTGTGGGAGAAACACTGGCGAGATGTATTAAAACTTGGTCGTCGATAATAGTCTTAGCTGCTAAGGTTGTGATCTCGATTTTGTCCTTTCTCGGTAGATCAAAAAGCATTCGCTTTACGGGTTTCAAGTCCGCACCAGAAAGGTGTAATGCAATTTGCATTTTCTTAATACTTTTCCGACAGTGAAGTTCGCAGAATAGCCTGAACCAATTCATCTTTGCATTTTTGTTCGCTGTATTCGATTACCTCAAGTCGATTTCATTATAGATTGAGATGCGTAATTTTACGATATAGAGAGTCTTCAACACTGAACGAGCCATTTTTTCGGATACCTTGTTAAAATCGCCCTGGTGAAGCAGGTATTATTATCTATTAATGTCAGTGCAAAAAAAACGAACCGGAATATCCATGATGTCTGTGGTAGCGTAATGAAAGAATGAGGATATTTCATGTTGCGGAGAATTGGTATAGAAGTGTTTGTCGAAGAACACGCGGTTGGCTGTGTAGCGCCCAAACTAAAATAATGGATTAGTTGATAAAATCGATGTGCAGTAGTGATGAAAATACGGTAAGCGCCTCTCTTATTTTGCATGCTCGTGCCATGTGGGGTTAGTCTAGTTTGATGCTTGCGATAATTAAATCTATAATTCGATAATTAAATCTATAATTATGATGGTTCAAAGTATATCTAAAGTAAGGATTATTTCGCAATCTATTTCACAATCCAAGAGTCATCAGTGTAAGGTCAGTGCCCACTCGGGTTGATCGTTCGGCTTTCGGAACGGCCGAATGAGAGTGATCAAAATTCCCTCGTTCCGGAATTGATTCAATTAGCGCTTGGAATGAGTTCGAACAATGAACTAATTGGATTTATTATTCCGGAACTGCCATTGTTCGACTCTCTGCCGTCCCGAAGTGAGGGGATAATTGGATCAAAAGTTCGGAATTCCGTCATTCCGTTCCGAACGATCAACCCTAGTGCCCACTCGTTCGTCTGTCTCACCGGCGAGAGAACACTCAACTCTAGAGTTTGAAATACGGGTAATATTCTCTTCATTTCTCACACTCTCTCACCGGTCAGAGAGGCGAGAGAGTGTGTAAAATGAGGAGACGATTACCCGTATTTCGAACTCTACTCAACTCGTCGAGATCACAAGAGCTCGAGAAATGACTACCGTCTCTTCATTTCACACACACTCTCTCTCTCCCGTCGACCGAGCGGAGAGTGCGCAAAATGAAAAAAAAAAACAACGGCGGTATCATTTCTCGAGCTCTAGAGATTACTTCAACCTCGATGTTACTAGATCTCGAATTAATATTCCCCTTCGAATCACACAAAGGTTAAAAAAAAAACAAAATACCGCTGTGCCAAACCGATTTAATTCGACCGATTTGAATCGGCGATATCCAGCCGTCGCCTCAAGTTCATTGAATCTTTCGCTGACCGCTGCGAGATTTATACGATCTAGAGCGTCCAATTTGCGAATGATCGCAGTGTGAATCTCGTTAGGCAGGGAGAGGAATGAAGTCTGAAATGAATGGGTTGGATAATAACGAAGAAACAATAGGTCCGACTTGCCTTCTCGAGATCTTGTTGAGCCATGAAGTATGATCTGAAAATTATATAACTCTGGAAAATAAAAAAATAAAAAAACTAATTATAATTAGCAGAAATAAACAAATGTTAATATGTAAAGCGCCCGTTCACGCTGTGTTTCGGAAAAGAGGAATGCCAGCGGGAATGTTCGACCCATTTTGGATTTATTCGGCCGACGTGAAACGTCCCCTCTGGCAAGTCCCACATCAGAATCATCAGTAGCGTCTGCAACATGTCGATAGGGCACTTCTTCGATTTTTGGCCCAGACTTTTCTAGCAGAGTATTCCCTCCCTACCATTCTCATTCGCCACCCCTCAACATTCGGAGCGGTTGTTGCCTGGTCCAAAAACCGAAGAAGTTCCGAAAGATGTCTACTCTGCATTTCATTTACATCCAATCAAGTGCAAAAACCATCACACTTTGACTACACGAAATTATGCAACCAGGTCAAGCAAAACCGAAAAAAAAACCCTGGTCATGGCGGTAATAGAAATCGATGTAAGGTACGAGATGTATGGTAAGGCTATCATAATCTACGATAAAAAAAGAAGGGGCAAATTTTGCTGCACCGAAATCTGGCTAAAAGTGTGATTGTGAGTAAGGAATTTAATGATTATTTATCGGCACATCTTGGAACAGAAACATGGATAGAACTGAACAAGTTTTGAACCTTTGATTCATTTTTGAATGAAATTATTCAGAATGCAAATAGTAATCTCGATGTGTAGCGTGCCGAACGTGTAATTATTTTTCTTCGTATAGAAATTTAATCAATTTATTTTGTATTGGCGTCGAATTTGATGGAAATCATTACACAAGCGTTCCCAGTGCAACAGTGCATTACTGTTCCGGATATACGGTGTTTCACTATCTCCTTCGTCTTTCGACCTTGGGTCACAATTGTTCGCTCGAATTTCGAAAGGTCTAGTCGAAACCGGAACAAATTGAATTCTTCAGGTGCCACTTCGAAATTGACTTCTCTCGCGAGTTTATCGTTTCCGACAATCTGAACGATACTACAAAAAATAAAGTAAAAATAAAATATAAATTAAAAATAAATAAAGTAAAAAAATAAAATATCAACAATAAAGGCGATCGTGATGCTTGATATAACATAATTTAAATATTATATGATTACAATATTCAAAAAGTGGTTCTTACCTCGACTATTTTTTCCATTCCGCGTGCGCTTACTGCAGTGGGGTGCATTCCACTGATGCTGACTCTGGTAGAAATTCTTGCGAGATGAATTATAATTTGATCATCGATAATATTTTTGGCCTGTTCAGCTTGGTCCCTAGTTGCTAATATTTTGATCGCAAGTTTTTCCTTCTTCGGTAGCTCCAAAAGCATTCGCTTTACGGGGTGGAAGTCCATTCCAGAAAGGAAAAGTTCTAGATTCATCTCCTTGATACACTGCCGACAATGAAGATCGTTGAATAGGCTGAAAAAAATATTTTAATCTTTTCCCCGCTATCTCGTGCACTGTAGCAAGTAATACCTCATGCTGCTAAGTTTAAAAACCTTGGGCGCTAGAGATGACTTTTTTTTCGAAAATCGCGCTTTATCAGCTTACCTCAACTCAAGTTCATTGTAAATTGAGATACGCAATGATCTCATATGTAAAGTCTTCAACACGGAACGAATCGTTTTGTTTGAGCCAGCATTTAATTTTCCCTGTTAATGAATTTGAATTATTATTATATATTGAACAGCGTTGAAAACACAATAATACCTTGATTATAATGTATTCCGTCGTAGCATTATGGAAGTAAGACATTAACTCATCCAGCGGAGTGTTACTGTCAAATTCTGTATCGTACAGATGACTATCCGCGCCGTATGCATAGCATGTATCATCCTAAAATATGCATTCTCTCCTGGATTTGCAAAATAGCCAAAAAAATGGGGCTTTATACGGTATCTATCATCCTAAAATATAGCACGCTGTAAACTAAAAATTCTGCACTAGATGCGCGGATGCTAAAAATGATGCTCGTCATGATACTTTTTACCACTTCAGTTCCAATTTACAGAAAATATTTAACAAAATAAATAATGCTACAAAACAGTGAAACCGAAACTAAATGCATTTTCATTGTATTTTAAAATGAAAATGCAAAAATATTTCCGCGAAAAAATTGCAAAGCAATTTTTTCCGTGAAAATTTTGCCGAGCAAATTTTTTGCGTTTTTTGCTTTCGCCGACGAGGAGTCGGTTTTCGAGCAAAACACATGTACAACAGGGGGGTCGAACCAAACACCTTTCGTTTTCAATTCAATATCTTTGCCATTGAACTACGGAACCATATTTCATTCACCTCCGATTTCCAATAATGACTGCGCAGTTCGTCGAGTATTTATGAAGAATTAGTTTCTTGCAAAAACTCAGTTCTTTTTTCCCGTACCTTCATTAACTCAAATATATTTTTGGTTACGCACTGAGTATCAGTGAATCAACTATATCGTATTATTCGATAGAAAACATAAATACTAGATGAACTGCGCAGTCATTATAGGAAATCGGAGACGAATGAGATATGGTTCCGTAGTTCACTGGTAAAGATATTGAATTGAAAATGAAAGGCCGTGGTTCGACCTCCCCGCTGTACATGTATTTTGCTCGAAAACCGACTCCTCGTCGATGAAAGCAAAAAACGCAAAAAATTTGCTCGGCAAAATTTTCACGGAAAAAATTGCCGAGCAATTTTTTTGTGGATTTTTTTGAACAATTTTATTTCAACCATTTTTTTAATATTTCCGATAAGTTAACGGAATCAATTCTAAATACAAAATTATACATTAGGAATATAAAGAACAATAATGTGAAAAATAAATACGCCGCGCATCTGGTGCAGAATTTTTAGTTTACAGCGTGCTATATGCATTCTCTCCTGGATTTGCAAAATCGCTGAAAGCCTGAGAAAACGAGCGTTATAAGGTAGCGTAAGGATCAAATATAAATATATAAATTTGACACACCGCGTAGAAATAAATCATGCGAAATTTAGGGAATCCAGCCGTCTTCTCAAGTTCCTTGAATCTTTCGTTGACCGCTGCGAGATTTATACGATCTAGAGCACCCAATTCCCGTATAATTGCAGTATGAATTTCATTGGGCAAGGAGAGGAAAGAGGTCTAAAAATGGGCTGGTAAATAATGGAAAAATAATAAGTTATAGTTTTGTTTCGACGTACCTTCTCGAGATCACTGTCATGCCGAGCCATCTCGAATGATCTGAAAGGAATAAAAAAATAAAAAAGAAAATGTCACAATAACGATTTCGATAGCAACGTTTAAATATGAGAATAAATTACGCGTGTGCAGTAAAGGCGCCTGAATATAGAAGACATGAACAAATTAACTTGTGCGCTCTAGACTGGTGGGGGAGGGCATCCGATAACGTGATATTAATTATCATTATTATGCGCCCTGTTAAACTAAAGACAAGAGGAGCACCAGAGGGCATGTTTTACCCCATCATCAACTATAATTGCAATAAAAGTCGTGTTGACGCCGCTGAGGCTTCTAGCAATTCCTCGTCTACTTCGTGAAAATAAAGTAGCGAGCACCGATATTTCGTGAGTACTAGCTCGAATAATTCGTCACTTCATTGCTCTATATTTTCAATAATAATAATTGAACATATGACGAGGAAATAAACGATGATTTATAGACACATCTTGAAACGGGAAAAAGGAGACAACTGAACGAGTTTTGAACCTTTGATGCATATTGTGAACGAGATATTTCACAAAACAACAAATGTATGAATATCGATTGGGCAGTGTGTCGAACTCACGTAAATACGTGAAAATTACGTTCCTCACACGAAATGTATTTGAATGTCGTTTTTTAAATCAAATTACAGTCATTCGGTTAGGATTTTGACAGAAACCGATGCACGATATCTCACAACGAACACCAATGCTCCGGAACTACGATGTCGTATTCTCTCTGTCGGAATTCCATTTTGGTTATCCAGAGTTGTTATCTCAAATTTTGAAAGGTCTAATCGTAACCGGAACAAATCGATTTCTTCCGGAGCCACTTCGAAATTGACTTCTCTCGCACACTGAGCATTTCCAACAATCTGAACGACATTATTTATAAATATATTACTAAAGAATATAAAAAAAATTTGTCTGTCTGTCCGTCTGTCTCTCTGTCTGTCTGTCTGTTTGTTTGTATGTTTGTCTGTCACGCCCAATTTTTTTTGCTCATATCTCGGCTTAAAACGTTCGTACACCCCTCGGACCTTCACCAAACAACTTCTCATGAAAAAAAAATTCAAAAAAAATCGATAATTGATTTCGTCATCATTATGCAATAATCCGTTTTTCGCACCGTTCGCGCCGGAAACTCAACCAAATCGCTCGTAAGATGAACCAAACGACTTGTCATGATTTGCACAAAAAAATCGATAATCTATTTCGTCATCACTATGCAATATTGCGTAATGATGATGCAATATACCGTTTTTTGCGCCGTTTTCGCCGGAAACTCAACCAAATCGATCGTGCTCGGCATCAAACTTCTCGTAAATAAAATTTTCAAAAAAAATCGATAATCAATTTCGTCATCACTATGCAATAGGACGAAATACTTGTTTACAAAACTATTTTTCGCTCCGTTTTCGCTGGAAATTATGCTGAATTTATTAAGTAGTTAGGTGGAACGCATTCACGCTTGCGGAAGGCTCGTGAGGCCGAGAGCGATCCGGAAAAAGTTGGGATGGAGCCACGAAGTAGCTCCATCCCAACTTTTTTCGGGTCGCTCGAGGCCTCACGAGCCTTTCGCAAGCGTTTGCAAATGACTGGGATAAGGCGGCGCAAAATCTAGCGAGCGTAACTCGCTATTACAGTATATCAAAGTGTTTCACTGGGTCAACTTAGATCGGTGGAACATATTCACGCTTATGAAAGGCTCTTGAGACCGAGAGCCATCCGGAAAACTTTTATAATGTAGCCACTAAGTACGTTTGCAAATTAATGGTAAGCGTTTGCGAAGCGCTTGCAGATGACTGGGATAACCCGGCGACATCTAGCCAGCGAGCGAGCGAAGCGAGCGTAGCTGGCTAGTTTTTTATACACTCCGAAGGGGTTTCCCCGATTAGCTCTCCTTCCACTGTTCCCTGATCAACCTCTCAACGTTCATATTGCCACAGCAAGTTTATGTTAAAGAAGGCGTCCCACGAACCGCGCGAGCGACTATGCAAAGTAAGGAATGAGAGGGACGCTCTCCTCATTCCGCACGCTCTCTCGCTCATTGCCTACATTTCAGGGTCACTTGACACGCAGCCAATTGATCATAACTCAGTTCAAACTAAAAATGGTGACTTGGGAGTTTCGAAAGTGCTATCGGGTAACAGCGACCCACCAGCTCACATCGAGAGCTCACATCGAGTTAGCCAGATATTCGTGCGACACCTTCTTTAAAGAAAGTAATGTTCGTTTCACAATCAAGCTGACTGTACAGAGATTGATGAGGTTCGACTTGGAAGAATATAATTTTTATTTTATTGCTTTTTCTACTTGTAAAGAATAGAAATTGTGTTTACGTAGAGTCTTCAACACGCAACGAATCATTTTTGCTGAGCAGTCAGTCAATTTTCCCTGTAAATTAACTTTTTTTAAAATTAAAATTGAACAGCGTCGGAATCGAACCTTGATTATAATGTTGTCTGTCGTAGCATAATGGAAGAAAGACATTAATTCATCCAGTGGAGTATTACTGTCGAATTCAGAGTCTTGATTAGAGAAGCTGAAGGAAGTGGGGAGGGTGCGCGGCGAGGCGAGGAATGAGAGGGAGGGGAGGGGATAAAAGGCAAACACTTGCGCAAGTGTTTCGAACACTTGCGCAAGGGGTGACTCGGAATGAGTAGTTTTCGACCGTTCTCGATTGTTTCTTTTGCCAGTTCTGTGTGTTGATGTCATAATTAGTTCAGGAAAGGATGCTAGAGCACATTTGCATTGAATTTCTCAAGAATTAAACACTGTATCACACAAACTCCGATGTAGTCGTGGTGATTCGGTCCGTTTTTTGTTTAAAACTGTTTTTTTATGATTCTTGATTTTTTAGACTACTGTTAACATAAATAGAAGTTTCGGGAAGGTCTCGGGAAGTTTTCGGGAAGGGGAAGGTTTCTACATCAGCATCACCGGTCGTAGGGGCTGCAGCGGTCGTAGCGGCAGCATGGGAAGACGAGGCAGCACCAGATGCCGTAGTTGGTCGTCCGTTCCCGCGAGAAGGCTGTCGGACGGGCACTGAAGAAAGAAACGAATCAGCGGCGATGGAAACAGGGTAGAAACAGATACGATAAAGGCAATGAAATTAATATAAAAGGTACTATCCTGGCTTTTTAGTCGTTTCCTGGGCGTCCTTCTGGTCGGGCAGCGATTTAGCTGTCGATCGAGTTAATCGGCGCATCGAAAAAGACATACAACTGCACACAAGGACACGTCAACAAAAATGGGGAAATTCGGCTCAGGAAGGCCTTTTAAATGGCTGAGATCATGTACATAGGTCTGCGAGACAAGCCTGTCTGATGCTAATACAGCAGGGATTATGGAAAAGAGTTCCGTGAGAACTCAACGACGATTCTTAGCTTCTTGGAGAAGGAAAAACTGTATTCAAAAGATGAAATGATTAAATGATTAAAACTCTGTAAACATGATCTAATATACTTCGATGTTCATATTATGGCATTAGCACGCACAATTTATTGAAGGAACGAGCGAAAACGGTCAAAAAAGCCCATTCTTCACTCACCCCTTGCGCAAGTGTTCGAAACACTTGCGCAAGTGTTTGCCTTTTATCCCCTCCCCTTCCCTCATTCTCATTCCTCACTGCGCGAGAGCGGCAGTCCCTTCCCTCACCCCTTCCTTCAGCTTCTCTAGTCTTGATTATCTCCATCGAATGTATAGCATTTATCATCCTGAAATGTCTCTTGAAATTGCCTAGTCTGACCGGCGTTCAAAAATCAAATCGAATTTTCATAATTCTAAACTCAAAAAATGAAACACTATACTATACTGCTATACTATACTGACTATACTGCTCCATGCCTAGACATGATCAGGCGTCCGATCACATTGGAAATTGAATTTCGGTTATGAGGAATGCCAGTGGGAATGGTTGCCCCATTATCGATTATTCGTTTTTGCATCTTAAATTAATGTAAAAAAATTGCGTCATTGCGTCAAGTGGGTCTTAATTGCGTCAAGCATTCCTTCTGGCAAATCTCGTATCGTTTCGGCGTTCCCTTTTCTGTCATGCACACGCGCAAATTTTATTTGATATCTAGCCATTGCATCGAAATTGATTTCCCTCATTTCATTCACGATGGAGCAACAAGACATCGATAACGAGAAGGTATCGTGCGTTTGAAATGCTCACAAATGAGATGTGCTGGTTAGCGAGCCATCGATTGTCTGGGAGAGAGGCAGGGAGAAGGAAGGGGGGAGGAGGACAGTTGATCTACCGCCTCCTCCCGGTCTCTTCCTTTCTCCGCACCCTCGAAAGTTCGTCAAAGGTCAACTACGAGTGGAATGGAAAATAATCTCACGATATGTCAAACCCATGATTTACCAGCTCATTAATTTCAGACCTCATTCCTCTTTCTGCCAAACGAAGTTCATACTGAAATAATAAGGATGTTGAACGCTAAAGATCGTATGAATCTCGCAGAAGTCAATAATAGATTTCGAGAACTTGTGAAGATGGTTGGATACCGATTCCATAAAGTTAATTGCTACGTGGTACGTCGCTTTGCCTTTCCCGATTCACAGTAAATCAATTAATCGAGGGGATTCAATTTGCTGTACGGAGTGGTGATCTTAGGCGTCTTATCTTAGTCTGTCTTATCTTAGGCGTCTTATCTTAGTCTGTCTTATCTTAGGCGTCTTATCTTAGTCTGTCTTATCTTAGGCGTCTTATCTGGATCTTAGGCGAACGCGCTGATATTGATGTTTCAGGACGGGACGTGCTTCATATACGACCTTAATGGGCAATTCCTGTCAAGTTTCGACAGAAATACTCCGTTGGATGACATAGCCTCGTTCTTCTATTATGCTACGACCGATCACTTGGCCATTTCGGTACGTTTTTGCAAGCGATCGAAATTCGGCGAGCTCTCCTTCCTTCACCTCGGACTGAGCTCATGATTGCCGATCCAAACCGTATCCTATTTTCAGGGCGAATTTACTGACCGGTCAGAAATATTGGTTCGTACAGTGATGAAGACACTCCGCATCGCCAACTTGCGAATAGGTATTTTCAATGAAATCGATTTGAAGTAAGCGGTTTCAGTAAATTTACATAAAAGTTAAATTAAATATCGTTTTCAGTCTGTTTAGCGATCTTTATCGCCGGAAGGAAATTAAGGCAATGAAAATTGAATTAAATCTTTCTGGAATGGATTTCAAATCCATAAAGCGAATGCTTTTGGATTTACCAAAATTGGAATATTTGGCTATCAAAATCTCAGCAGAAAATGATCAAACTAGACAGGCAATAGATATAATAGACTACGATGTTATCGCTCATTTCACGAGTATTTCTCCCAAAGTTATTGTCACTGGCAAGCACTGGAATGATCAAACCGCAGTAAGCGCGGACGGACTCGCAAAAGTTGTTGAGGTAAGCACCGCAATTCCAAGACCGTGTGCCAGCACTACTTGCGAATAATGAAAAATAACGCTAGCCTGAAGGTAGCGGAGCAATTGTATTTTAAAATAACATGAAAAAATATTATACTTGAGATCGTTGGAAGCTATCAGCAAGTGAGAGAAATCGACTTCGAAATGGCCCCGGAAGAATTTGATTTGTTCCGTTCCCGACTGCACCTTTTGAATTTCGAGCCAGAAATTGTGATCCAAACTCCATGTCCGACTGTGAGAGTAAATAAGCGCGATTCCGGGGTAGTCGTGTTCCATCGCACTTTTAATTCGCGTTGCATGATTTTTATAAGGAGATATGAAAAATAGGAATTATAACTGTATCTCAACGAAAAAGTTCGAACCAAAACCCATTACATTTTCTCTCTGTAGCCTTTCACTTTTTTGCCTATTTAATTTTGTGATAAATTCAGTTTCATAACCATCTTGCTCCAATTCATTTAAAAAAAATATTTCTTGGAAACGGCCCAATTATCATGTAAGAAAGCAACATCATTTGATCTTACATTAATTTATTCATTGCATAAATAATAAAATGCTAAGAGTTAGTGAACGTCACGAATCAGGATGAAGAATGCGTATCTTTATTACTCGTACTCGCGTGCAATGACGAGACGAATTCTTGACTCTGACAGTAACGGATCATCGTCGTTGATCATTAAAACGTAAATCATTCTTGATTGCTCGTAGAGGAAGAATTCTCATTCGCATTAACGTCATCTGAATCTTCATCAGCATCAGAAGAATATTCAGACGATGACGATGACATTTCTTCAGCGATTTCCCCGTCAACAGGCCACGCACGTTTCTGAAATGAATCAACAGCAGGATTACTTGTAACAAAAGAGCCGGAAAAATTTGCATCAATCGACTTCTCTCTTGGATGATTTACTTACTTTCTGGTTTCCGATTCTCACACGATGATTCACATTTTTGTGACGAGTAAGGCCAGAAATACTTGAGGCGATCGTATCGCACAAATCGCAAGAAAATTGTCCTCTATCTATCGCCGGATCTGAGATAAATTTGGAAGCGTTCGAATAATTTTGTAGTGAAAAATATACCGTGTACGCTTTTCTTGTGTCGGATTAGGACTGTTTTTATGGTGTAGGTCTTCTCACAGAGGTCACATTTGAAGGGTCTCTCGGCTGCAGGAATTTCACCCTTCTTCGCATGAACCTTTCTGTGAAGAGAAAGGTGCGATTTATCCGCGAAAATCTTGTCACACAAGTCACAGGCAAATGGTCCCTGCTCTTTTGCTGAATCTGAAAAACATTTAAAAAATTTTTTTCATGTGAAGGATCAGGTGCATTTTTCGTGCGACAATATTGCCACAAACATCTCATGTGCCCTAGCTATCGCTTTGGATCTGACGACATGAGTATGTATGTAGTTTTGTTCTATATTAAAAAAATTGAATAATCAGTTATTTTACTATAAGAAAAGTACCATGACTGCCTTTCTTATGTCTGGCAACTGAAGAAGAGCAAGTGAACCTCTTATTGCACAAATCGCATTTGAATGCCTCCGGATCTGCGAAATGAGGTCCGTTATCTAATCCTTTTATTCATGCAACTAATGATATGGGGCTTTGATCAATGTAAACTCTCCGCGATAAAATCATTGTATTTTCAATATTCTCGTACCTACATGTAATCGCTCATGTTCGGAATGTTGAGATGGATCCAAGAACTTTTTTCCGCATGTCTTGCACTCGAACTTTCTCTTTTTTGGATCGCTATCGTCTGTAAGAATATTTCTCAAAACGCATTCTCTGTAAGAGCGTGACAGGGCCGATTTGTTTTTTCGACGATTTTTTTTCATTTTCAACTATTGTGCCACCCTCCCGTTCTTCCAGAGAACCCATTTTAACGCAACAATGCATGCTTTTCTCAGGAATACTTACCCAAATGTCTATTAATGTGCAGTTGAAAATTCTTCAATTCAGGAAACCTCTTCCCGCAAACCGTGCACTTGTGGGGATATCTTTCCTTGCCGTCTGAATCAATCTTTTTTTTTCTTTTTTTGACTACCGAAATTATACTGATAGACTATTTGCGATATTGTCGTGAAAGTTGTTTTTGCATATTACACAATAAAATACTGTTAAAAATGTGAAAAGTCATACCTTTATGCTGTCGTTTGTGACGTTTAAAAACAGCCGGATCGTAGAAAGTCTTTCCACAAATTTCACATGGAAACTTTTTCTTGCGTGGGTCATCGTTCGCTAGAACAAATAGTAAATTGATTTTCAATCACCGTGCTATTTATATTATAAATTTTCTGCAAGAATACTAACCTAAATGCTTGTTTTTGTGGATATTGAGATCCCCAACCTGGGTGAACCGTTTTCCGCATTCACCACACGCAAAGGGCAGTCTTCGTTCAATTTCATCTGTGGATTATCATTAAGCTTCATGTTTGCACATACGTAGTTTTCGAAACAGGGTCTATCGTTTGAATCTCTAACATTAAGCTACGGCTCGGCCACGGCAATGTTTTCTTTTAGACGCATCTAGCCAGAAATGAATAAAATCTGATCACAAACTGGCCTCTCGTGCTTCGAAATGATAGCATGCAAATGGAGGTTCGATGATGCCAAATCAGCATGACCAAATCTTACCGAAGTGCGAGTTCCTATGGGTTTGAAGGCTTCTCGCAAGAGAAAATCGCTTTGGGCACTCTTCGCACTTGAATGGTTTCGCTTCTTCCCTCTCCACATCGCTCTCTGGAAAGCAATGAAGTTGTAATTTGAAAAAAATCAACGATACTAACCCGAATGAATCCGTTTGTGTTTGGCGAGTTTACTAGGTCTGTCGAAACGCCTTTGAAACACGTCGCACTTGAACTCCCAGTTGCGTTTATTGTCTTTTTCTGAAATGTGGACACTCAAGTGATTCATATTCATCAATAGTTTCGACGTCACCAGCTTTTGAAAGATAAATTTATTTTACTCATACATTCTTGACTAGACGTCTTTTAAAAAAAATGGCGTACCGTTTTTCGTAGGCACCGCTCCTTCGAGCTCCTTCTCATTATTTTTTGCACTATCGTCGTCCGAAAAGTTAAAAAGCGCATCCATGTCTTTATTTTCAGTTTTGAAGTTAAATTCCTGCAAACAACGACTCAATAATTGTTACGGACAATACAGCTATCTAATCAGCTCAAAGGCATTATTCGCCTCATTGGCCACATTGGATGGGACCAATGAGGCGAACAATGCAGTAACAAGTTTTGATTATTTCTGTCTACTGCCAGGCAAAATAAAAATTCAAATTTGATGGTTCAGGTCGGTCACCTCAGTTGTAACTATTTTCACAGACGCGACAACGTCTCTGTCGTCGGCTCTCTCACTAATCCAATTTATTGTTGTCTCGACCGACTCGGATAAATCCAAACAGATATCAAAAAGAGGCTTGCTGAATGTAATTTTATTAAGAAAAGGAACTTCTCGAGTCCTTTATTTACCTTTGTTTATTCTGTTCCTTGACTTGAGAAATTTCCTTAGCAAATGTGGTCAGAGCGAATCGAACGGCCTGTTTGATTGTTTGATTACTTTATGTTTGAAAACTAATTCGAAATGTCGAGATAAATAGCGATGACACAAAAAATACGCAACTACAAAAAGGCTGCGAAATCAAATTCCGAACCTCAGGATCAACTCCACTACTCAACATGGTTTGAACAAGTTTGAGAGTATTTTGAATCAAATCCCCTATTGCATTAGCAGAGGACAGATTTTCAGCCTGGAATCGAGCTGTGGTCTGCATACCACCGGAAGAAACTTTACCTTTAGAAGTGTGTTATTGATGCGATCCATAGTCTACAGAATGTGATCTGAATAGAATTCTTAAGTAATATAGTTTGCGGGAAAAGAATAGTTGCGAAACAACACTCGTAATATCGATTGCGAAAGAACAAGTGTTTGATGCAAGTGGCAGAAAACTATCACATTATATCTCGCGCGAACTTTATTAACGCCAAACAAGTGAGATTCGCCACAGGGTGCTGAGAGCTGAGCGATTAAAAAGAGATACGTGAAAAATGTCAATATGTATTATTTTATTTTTTAGAAAACAAACGAAATATATATTTGTTGAATTTTCACATGCAAGTCGAGACGAGTCGTTTCGAAAAATATAACGAATTCATTTGAAAATATGAAAAAGCGATAATTCAAATAAAATTTGCCGGCAAGAAGAAAGTGGAGATTATGAGCGTTATTCGAAGCACATTTTCAAGTGAAATACATAGTGAAAAGTTTGCGAGGCAGATTCAACTCTTCTTCATAGTTAGGTTCGACTACTTCTTTCAGTCGGTTGCCTTCTCGCGCTGCAGACGAATCTGAGAATTATTCTTGTTTGAAAAATAAAATAAAAAATATTTCACCTTTTCCATTTTCTGGCTGATCTTGACCAGTTGATCATCGAATCCTCCGAGGTACTGCAAAAATCGTTGTTACTTTCATCACTTTTTACCCAAAAATATTAAATTGAAACTAGCGCTCGACATACGGGCCATCATCACTTAATTTTGCACAAACTCTAATGATACTGATCGGTGATAAAGCACGTGGAATGAAGAAACTACTCGAAACCATCAAGCCGCGAAAATGAAATTAGAGTCTTTACCGAGCAAACATCACTGCTTCCCTGCTCAACTGCTTTGGTGTTATCTTCAAGTAGCAGCTTTAGCTCATTCTTCATGTCGTAAATAGGGTTGACAATTCAAGGATGAGAGGAAGGCCTTCCTTTCATTTTTCAACTGGATGCAAATCGCCCCATTCCTTGAGGAAGGATGAGAGAGAGCGGCCATCCTTCCGGAAGGATGGGAATCCTTCCGGAAGGATTGAAGGAATGAAGCGGTGTTCTAGCTTGTTTAAGGGAAAGTAAATAAAGGGAATGAGTTAGTGAGTGATCAGGAGGCCTGGTAAAGGCTTCTTAAACAAATATTCACAAGAATATCGTTTAGTTAGAGGGAACTAGGGTTAAGAACTGCTTTGCACTGCCTATCTCCCTAAGAGTCCATAAATAGCCCCATTCACATCCAAAAATATTTAAATCACATACAAGATACTCCATTTAGACTCACTGAGCCATACCGCAAGTTCCCCTAAGTCTTAGTGTTCATAAACTCCTTACTCTCCCACAATCCTTCCGGAAGGATTACCATCCTTCCGGAAGGATGGCCCTCCCTCTCATTCTTCCTCAAGGATGACCGCGCTCTCCCATCCTTCCGCAAGGAATAATTGAACGATTTGCATCTCCCATCCTTCCTCTCCTCTTGAATCATTGAATTGTCAACCCTAGTCGTAAAGACCGTCCAACATCTTGTCGGTAGGAGTTTGCCTTTGCTCGAGCTGTAAAAATACTTAAAGTCTGGACTGTCAGTGAGTACTGGGATCATCGCTCGATCCCTGAACAATATTTGCGTGAATTTTGTCTTCAGTAACTCACATTTTTCAGCTTTGCAGTCCAAATGCCTGATGCACCAGAGAAACCAGCCCTAACCGAAATGCGTCCATTGTAAATGCCGATGATGGAATGAATTTCGACGATTCTGCGAATTTTAACCTGAACTATATGCCGAATGGTGATTCAAAATATTACCCTCGAAATGCTACCGGATACATTTTTCCGTTACAAATCACAGCCAAATACTGGCCATTGGTAACGTAGACGAAGGGTGAGTTGTGTCGAGCGTACACTAGCGTGCGATAACCCACCCCGTCACGAATATTCTGGAAAGCAGTTATTTTTCTTCAAAAATCATCACACTTTAGGTCTCCCTGTGAGCGTGTGTTTGTTTGTCCACATAGGCGAGAGTACCAGAGAAACTCTTTCGGGCAGTGGCGCAGAGGAAGCATGTGCAAAAATGTCACGCTCGTTTTTTTGGTTGTGAAATGAAGGGAGAGCGAACAGCGCATGGGAGATACGTACTAGTCAGACTCCGCGGAAGAGGGGCAGAATCAGCTAGTGTAAATATAAATTATAATATAAATTATTTAAAAAATTCGTACGCGAACGAAGTAGGTGTTCTCAGAGTAATCCCACAGCCAAGGGTCTTTGTTGGACATGTCCTTCAGGAATATTTTGTCCCTGTAGTGAAGTGGTTTTAAGTTAAAACTTTGAAGAGCAAAGGATCCCACCCAGCCACTCCGACGGTGTCCATACAATTGACATCGTACGCGATTCCGTCTTTTTCCGGATCTTGATCCATACGATAGGCATAACCCCCTCGGTGAATTCTCGAACACGTAGCGTTTCCATGCACCAAGCCGCCCTGTGATGAATGATTTATTTATGAAGCAGTTCGCAGTAAAGTCGAGGAAGTGCCGGCACATTAAAAATGCTAAATCTCTCAAATGTGGCAATACAAGGGTTTCCGAAAACACTGTTGACGAACTTCTCATTTTCGTCATAAAAAATTGTACCTTGTCAATGTCTCTTACTTCGGTGATGTTGATACGCGGGCATATAAAAACGGCTTTATAGATCTAGGAATTTTAATTTGAAATAAGCATGTTCAACAAGCCTACCTTCCTTCCTCTAGATTCTGCGAAATATGCCGCGTTCCCAATCGCGCCCATACCAAACACAAGAATTTCACCAGTTCCGGGGCAATCTTTGTCTAAGTTTGCATCGAATCGCTGCCCACTAAATTTGTTTTAAACTTGAGAGTTTTAAACAGAATACTCACTTCCATATCACGTATAGTTCAGTCTGATTGGAATAAAATACAGTCCCTGAAATTTGCTCTATACTGAAATACTGAAATTCCAAACTTGCCGTCATCCAATTGACAAACGCTCGATAATGTTGCTCGATAATCTACTGATGCATCCGTTTGCTCAAATACGAGCTCTTCACTCACGTCCGCCATTGCTAAAAATAATGACTTTTTAAAGAATGATTTGTGAAAAAATGAGTCAAAAATCCTATAAGGTAGTCGTGTAATGTTTGTGCGAACGCGCGTATTTCCGATAAATATTCTTAGATAAGCGAAATGAGTGGAATCGTAAAGATCCAACGAGAAGAGGAGTTCAATGAACAAATCTCGCCGAAAACGTCCGAAATGTGTATTTTCAAACGAGCTATTACATTTAAAAAAAGTTAATTGTAACGCTCTTGAGATGCGCTTGACTATTCAGTACCGAAAAGCGAGTTCGATGAGAGAAGACAAAGAGGAGAGAGGGAGCAGTTTTGTATGGATTTTGTCGCCTAGCTTTTCGCGCCAGCTGCGTTAGAGAAGGGGCTAGAGTGATTGCACTTACGCGCGTAAAAGGAGATGGAAACGAGCGCGAACGAGGCTGGCAGATGCAAATAATGGGTAAAGAATCGTAATGGAATATCGAACGCTTGTTAGTGGGCTCTCAAATTGGAGAGAGTGGTAGAAGAATGGAGAGGCGAGGCTCGAGAAACTGCTCAAAGAGCACAAAAGCATAAAAAAGTCCAACTCATTAAATGCCACATTAGAAACTAGGAGAAAAGGATCTATTGTGAGTTACTACACAAGAGCTTCCAGAGTGGACGGGGGAGAAATGCGAATCGACGCCCGGAGCGAGAGACTATTGCAGGCGCAGAGACGGCAGACGACAGATGCGAGGAGAGTGTATTGAGGGAAGGGAAAAGAGGGAAGAGGAGGAGGGATGAAGAGGAAGAAGAGGGAAAAGGAGGAAGGCACAGCGCGCTAGTAGCCCGAGGCTGCTTTGACCTCACAATTCGACCACGTTTCCTCGTCATTCCTTGCTTTTCATCCAGTTCTGCCGCTTTTTTTGTGATTTATGAACGGAAATATGCTTCCAGATGGTCTCGCTAACCCAAATCTTCACATTTTTACTGGTCCAAGCCTCGTTTGCCCATAAAATACTCGTTTTCAACCCGACATACTCGTCTTCTCGCGTAAATTTCGTTACTGCTATGGTCAACACACTGGTTGAGGCGGGCAATGAAGTGGTTTGTCCTATTCTTCACGTTTTCAGAGGATTTTAACAAATTTTTGAGAACAGGGACGCTTTACTTCTGTCATTTATTCATAAAAAGTCCGAAAAATATGAAATAATTGCAAAAATGATTGTTTTCAGCACGTAATCGTCCCTGAAGTCGCGATCGGTGTGAAAGTTGCCGGTAGTAAAGCTCACAAAACGATTTTCGTGCCGAGTTTGAAAGGTATAATTTTAATTTAGAAAAGAATAGCTCCAAAGAATAGTGAGATTGAAGATAAATTTCTAGGAAATCCTCTCAACTCGATGCTGCTCCACAGGGATCCTCTCGCCTCCATCGACATGCGCGATGCTGTGTACATTCAGAACATGACCATTGTGGAGGAAGCGATGTGTGCGGGTAAGTATTTATTCCTCTCATCTTGATGATTTTCACAAAATATTATGATAAAAATAGTATTGCGCGCCAGGGGTTTTTAATCAGTAAACTCGGCCTCCATCGATATGTTCAGATTCAGAACATGACAATAGTGGAGGAGGCGATGTGCGCGGGTGAGTTGGGCAGTTAAAAACAATTACTTTTTGAGAAGAAAACAAAACCAAATCATTCTCCCAATACGCTTCGTCGCATAAACCTCGTGTGAAACATAATTTCTTCCCAAAAGTTCGACAGTCGCCATTTTTAAATACTTTTGTTTACAAACTTTTTGATAAAAGTGATACAAATATCTACAACACATATGAATGTTCGGTCTCTCATTTTACAATGCTCTCTCGAGTTTTCTGACCGAGAGATCATTTCGAAATGACAGATCGCTAAATTATTCCCTGTTCCAGACCTCATCGCCGGCTATGACCACTGGATGGAACTGAAGCGAGAGGGCGGGTATGATGTGGGCATTGCGGAGGTACTAATTAATAAATAAATTATTAATTAAGTAATTATATAATGTTTAGAGTCTCCACGCGTTCGGCATTATGGAGTTGTTGCGGGTCAAGCAGACGATTTTGTATATTCCAGGTGGGAAATATTTCCTAGTTTATTACAGTTATCTGCGGGGCTGCCAGAGTGAAGAATTCGATTCATTGATGAACGTTGAGAGAGCATGCGAAATGAGGAGACGGAATTTTTATCAAGATACTGATCATCCTCATACTGATCATTCCAGGCGCCCGCTCATCAGCGATCTCTCGACTGATCGCAAACATTCCTGCGCCTCCGAGCATTATGCCCGGTGAATATTATTTTTCTTACTTTCTTACAACTTAGTGATTCAAACGATGCTCCTTGAAATTATTCACCAGCGTGAAACGTATTTGAAATTTGAATTGCTCATTTTTTCTCTTTTTTTCGTATTTCGAGTGCCTGGTGAGCTAATTTGATTGATTATCCAATCACATCACGTATCACGTTAGCGCTTCAACAGATTAAACTTACAATTAGCATTAGTACCCAGCCTGAAACGTATTCGAACCATTGCCAATTTTGTTATAGTTGAATGCAAAAACATCAATGTCTTTATTTCTAGACCCCTTCTTCTCCTCCCTCGCCCTCTCCCAGTACCTCCTGGCCCTCCCACAACGCGCTTTCTCCCTTGCTGCTTCACTTGCGACAACACAGTTGCTAGAGATGCATGTGGATCAAGAGGTTTGAGTTGATCTTTGATCTTTGATCTTTGGTTGATCTTTGGTTTTTCGAGAATCAGAATTGTTCATATCTTGGTGATTGCCTCCAGGTAGCTCTCCTTTGGATGAAAGTTTGCGATTTGGATTTAATTGTGTCAAAGCATTCATGAAGGAGGCAGTGGGATACTACGGGATACTATTTTTGTATTCATTTTCAGAAGAATGGGAGATAAAATGGTTTATTTGCAGGACTCCCTACTCCGCGCTCACTGGCCCCAACTTGCTCCCCTTCGCGAGTCACTTGCGCGGATCGCATTGATAGTGGAGAACGCCCATTCACTGCTGGGGAAGCCGGAGTACCGGACGCATCAGGTACGCAAGCTCCTTCATGACTGAGTTTTATTGATTATGTAACTGCTAGCTTTTAACAGGGAAATTCTTTGGAAGTCATGCAGTATGATGGCTGTAGATCATGGAGCATGTATCAAAGATGACAGATCATTGATGATTGTGACGCCTTCAGATCGTCCCGATCGGCGGGCTGACCGTCGATGCCTCATTCGGGGATGTGGATGATGAGATTACGAGGTAATACCGCTCTCGTTGAATACTTTGCGACTATCCATCCATACCATATTTATCATGACAACAAACTTGAAACAATTGCATATGTGATGATGTTGGAGCAATTCATGTCATCCTAGATTGCTCGATGAATCTACGAAGGACGCTGTCGTCATCTCCTTCTCGTCAATCGACACATCGACGAAGTTGTCAAGCAGACTGAAGACTGTTCTAATGTAAGTGACTCATCTAGATTCCCCGGATCAGGATACCGACAACCATCACAATACTGAGAACAATCGTGTAACAATCAATGTGGTTTTGTCGATCTTAGCAGCGAGAGAGCAGGTGAAAAGGAGAGAGTCAGACAATTATTCCAACACCGTTGACGATCAATATTTTTCCTTGCAGGGACTCAATGATCGCTCTACCGCACATCCTGTTCCTATGGAGGATCGACTTCGACGCTGAGGAGAAACTCCCTGTCAATCTCCATGTCTTCTCTGCCTCCTTGAAGAGCGCTCTAGGGCATCCGAGAGTGAGGGCTGTGATGTGTGATGCAGATGCGACGACGTTCCATGAAGGTACGTGATCCTTTAACTCGAAATTTGTGTGGATACTTAATGTGTTCATTCATCGTTTCTTGCAAGGAATTGCCTAAGTGATCTTTTTGGAACGTATTGTCCGCGCTGCTCGTGGGTGTTTGAGCTTGAAAATCATTGTTTTGATACTTTTTTGCATTGGGGCACCCGAGAGTCAGAGCGATGCTATGTGATACTGATGCGACTACGTTCCATGAAGGTTTGATTTGGATTTTTGACAAGGCGACTTTTAGTAAAGATCACCTCATCTGCCTCATCACATGATTTTCAGTCTCATTCGCCGGCGTACCGCTAATCGCTCTGCCCCTGCTGGGTGATCAGTCCTACCACGCAGCGGCGGGCATCGATCGAGGTATGCTGCTTCTTACAAGCTCCATTGTCATCCCATTCACATTCTACCGAGCACTTCTTGGTAGAAACACGTCTGCAATATTGAGTGAAACCAGCTGATATTTTTTGCAGGAACTACCGTACTTCTCGATCGCGAAACCGTAACCTCCGATAATGTCACTGCAGCGATCAGAAAAGTGCTGAGCGATAAGAGGTAGTCACATTTTCGACTGGGCGAGGATTAGCAAAGATCGCTTCAGCCTCACCACGAACGCAACCGCATTGGCGAAGAAGTTGAGGCGCTGGCCGCACCGTCCTATCGACTCGCTGGTCAAGCACGTTGATTATGTCGCCGAGTACGGTAGGTGAACTCCTTGTGGCTATCGACAACTGACTTATCATGTTTTTACGCATTACTTGTTCCGGCCGTTAAGAATAAGAATAACGTTAATAATTATCGATGTTTCAGGTCGCCCGCTCGGCTTGGACATTCCCCGAGTGCCCTTCTGGGTGTACTATTGCCTGGATGTGATCGTTCCATCACTTGTTATTCTCGTCTTTCTAGTCTACAAGATCATCCGGTTGTGGATTGGAGGATACTATCAGATTTATCTGAAGATGAGGAAGTGAGTATCAAGCAGAGATGTATCAAATTTCCCCGCACTCTTCATTTGGCAATGTTGCGCGTGAGAAGTTGAAAAATGAGGAATGCAGGAAATTTTCTGCACATTCGTGGTACAATGTTTCATTATTTTATTGCAAATTGTTGGTGTAATTAAATTCAGAAACATCGAAAAGAAGCGTGAGCTGGAGGGACACTATGATGAAACGGAGGAAGAAGAGGAGGAAGAACCAGAGTGATATATTTTCTTTTGCCGATGGCCTTACAAAATGGATCATCATACTTTGCAGAGAACCCCAGCACCACGACAATCACCACTCACATTCTCATTCTCATTCGCACGGAGGGCATGGACACTCACATGAGGTATTTTAGAGTATGTTCAGTGAATATTGGGATATTTTTTCGAAAATGGTTAATGGGGTGATTAAAAAATCAAAGATCAACTTATTATAGCAACCTGACTGTCAGTGCTGGCGGCACGACCAGGGCGTGATTGACCTGGTGCAAGCGATGGCAGGGCAGCAGCCGGGGCAGCAGAGTCGGGTTAGTTCACGAGGATAAAGAATTTTACTCTTCATTCCTCTCGGCTATCTCATAACTTATAGCACAATAAATGAAAGGACATCCGCACAAATACTGAATAGCCTAGGCAATTTTTGAAACATACAATCACAAAATTAATGAACTATATTACAGCTGCAACAGTCTACGAACGAAGAAGCGTCCGCCGAGGTTAGGAAAAGAAGGAAGCAAGTGTCATTTGAAGATGAAACGACAAATTATACGGAATAAGCACATTATTAAATTTGAAAGGGCGGTTAAACTGTGTGATAAAGAATCTATTATCATTTCTTCATACAATAAAACAATCAAGAAATCAAGACTACTTGACGACTTCTACTTGGAATTCGTGAATTTGCACAACGACAATCGTGTACAACGACGCTAACGATTTGGAATGGTTTGATCTACAACAATAAACACAACATCTTTTCTTTTGAGCGCTGATCAAGGATGCTGGTATTTATTAGCAAGAATTGATTAGACCAGCATTTCATCGCACCGACTGGTGAAAAAAATTTATGTTGCCTCGTCGCGGAAACATCGTCACGAGAAATTGTCGATAGGCGAGCGTCATGGCCAGTAGGAGGATCGACTGGAGGGGTGAATGCTCCAGGATAGAATTGTCTTCGAAGTTGTCTTTAATTGGATGGTTTCTGATTACGGTACCTTTGCGGATCGATTACCGACTTTAAATACTTAATGAAGAATCGATTGCAACAACAAGCCTTTATGCGGGCTGTGCGGAGACAAGGGCGAGTATACAATAAGCGATGTATGGACTATGCTACGGCTATTGATGAATACTATCGTACGTTTATTGATGGATACAATACTATGGTTATTGATGGATACTATGCTACGGTTATTGATATCTACTATACTACGGTCATGGATGGATACAGTGCAATGGCTATGGGTGGTCACTATACGACCGGTTTCGCGCCTCAAGGCGTTCAAGAGTTTACAGTAAGTGAGTATAGAAAGGGAAATCGTACATTAAAGAACAATGGGGCAAGAGAGGGTAAATGAAACTATGCAATGACAATAGAGGTGAGTATACAGTAAGCGAGGATGGATTTGAATATGAATGGCATGAATGGGTGGTTTAATTAGCCCTTCAGCTCGAGCAGGAAGCGGTCGCGATCGCTTCTCATCTCGCTCAGCATGACCACACCTCCCTCGTCGACGGACAGCCACGTCTTGTGGACGCTTCGGAACGAGTACGTGTGATCGCCGTTGGCGAAAGGCGTCCACTGGTCCTGGGTCTCAACTATCACAGATTTCAAGTTCACGCGTCCGTTCAATTCGGCTCGAAGGAAGCGAGGTGCATGGACTTGAAGACGATCTGAAGCACACATTAGAAGCGTTAAATGACCTGAATGACCTTCTTATTGCCGCTCGTATCGGATTGCACCTCAATTCCCCATTCGGTCCAGTCATCCCATAAATAGCTCATGATCACGTCATTGTCGCCGAAGTGTGGCGTATGTTTGTTCTCTCTTGCGCGTAGGTTGGAGCCATCCACCGCCGACTTGATCTGCCACCGTCCAATGAGACCTGAACATCAGGCTTATTGAGAAGAACGGTGGACAATCATACGGAAAAAAAACTTTCTATAACTATGGTCGAACGAACAGAGAAGTATGTGAATACTGACGAGCCCACTATTGGCGATAGACACAGTAGCTAAGAAAGCACACCCTTTGCCGAGGGGTCCTTGACCTCGCCATCATTCTCCTCCGGAACAGCAGTAGTCGGCACCTGGGATACAATGAGCGCTGTGCCCCATATTCAACGCTATCATTACCTCAGAAATTCCTGCGATAGTCGTTAAGGACTCCTCCTTTCCCTCGCTGGACGGAGTGGAACCTGCAATGAATAAAAACAATATTCTCTGGTCTCAGCATGGTTCCTACAGAAGTCCTGGTTGATTGAATAAAAGACGATGTCATGTTTCAATGAACCACCGGAGTTCTATTCTGCATATGACGACAATCGGAAAGTAGTGATTTTCCATTAAATATGGCCTATACGTGGATATGAAGAAACCAATCGTATAGTGGCTCATCGTCCGTGCATCTCATGACTTCTCCCTCTCCCTTCCTGGATACCGTTGTCGGGATGGGAGGCACAAATGAATCCGAAAGAGGGGGATGACGGGTGATTGACAGTCAATGAGGCTTTCTTCATGCTTCGTACTATCTCGCCGCTCTCGTTAACCATCACGGAAGTCATCTGAGAGTGCAGTGGAGGAGGAACTAGGAGAGAGCAAGGGATCAGTCGGAGGCATGTACCGTATGCCTCACCCAAAAGTGAAAGAGTCTCATTTATGATTTATGATCATTTAAAGAGTTATAACTCCGTGGTTTTCCTAGTCCAGTCTCGCTCACTCAAGCATGGAGTTTCTAAAACGCCAAGGAACCTTTTTCAATTACTGGCTAATTGATCAACATTTTGAGATGTACAAATACGCGGCGCTTCTGCACCTCTCCGGACAACCCATTTTTTGCAATTGCAATATTCTAAATCCTATCACTCTCGTCTCCTCTCCTCGCTCCCCTCATTCTCCCTCTTCTCAATCAATTTGAGCAGTCGTCACCAAATCGTCACGTCGTCCAACTTTTCATTCTATTCGCACATTAAAATCTATCAATTAATAGGCTTCTTAGTTTGCTAAGGCTTAGGCTTAGGCTTAGGAAGGCTTAGGAATGCTTAGGAAGGCTTAAGATGCTTACTTATTAGTCAAATCCACCATACCTTCACTCCTCCCCTAATTCCTCCTCTTTCAAAACAACACTCTCTATCGATTTACATCCACTCAATTTGTTTCTGATTCAATTATCTCGGGGGGTATATAAGTTCCCAATTCGCTCTTTTCACTTCAGTCCAGCGTTCTCCCATCTGGAGGAGGGTGCGGGGAGCCTCGGCCCCCATTGGACTATCCACCCTCCCAAGTGGAGGGTGGACGATCCCTTTGCAGAGGGATAATCTGCAAATGCAGAATTTTACTGCAAAATGGGTTGTCCGGAGAGGTGCAGAAGTGCCACCCGGGCAATTCTCCTCCGTCTTCTTGTAGATGAGCTTGGGCACGATGCAGGTCTCAGTGATGATCTTCTTTCCTAGAAATCGGATTTGGATTTTTTTCGCAATTCCAATCGTCTCTTCGTTTCCCACATTCTTCCGGATCTCTGACCAGTGAGAATGATGAGAGAGTGTAAAACGAAAAATCCCTATGTTCAACTCTACCTAGGAGAGTGCAGGCGACATCAGTCGCACGTTGAAGGATGGAGATGTGGGTGCACTGAATAATCTTTTGTATCTTAGCTAAAAAAGTTTCTTAATAGAATTGCTAGAAAAAAATCGTTTTGATCGTTACCTGTACATCCTTCTCACATGCGTACTCGCACGCTTTCTGTGCGTCAACCGTTATCTTCTCGATGATTGTGAGATGATCGGTGCTGTTGATGGGAAGGAAGCAAGTGAGAGCAAGTCCGAACTGACAAGAAAAGATGTATCAGTAGACGATACACCATTCTCGCTGATGTCGAGTATTAAAAAAGGTTACCTCGAGTGAAGCCAAAAGAATAACAACTGTAGACCACATCCTCTCAAAAGACTGAATGACGAGTCGACGTGAGATCTCGAATGAGAAGAAGAGGGGAAGGGACTATTCCCCAATAGAGATGACGCTCTTCATTTCGCCTGCTCTCTTTCCTCTCTGACCAGCCAGAAGAGGCTGGGGTTGCCAGGATGAAGAACGCGTCTCTTAACTCCTTGCGTTCTTTCGCCACCCTGGCCGAAAAGAGAGCACGAGAAAAAAGAGGCGTATTATAATGTTGTCCCTCCAATAGCTCTTGCCAGTAGATGGTTGCTCGTAGTTTCTGTATGGGGCTGCCAGTCGAATCCGTCTCTGTATTCCCCTTTATTTTTTAATAAAAATATTTTAAAAACACTTCGCAAACAATAACAAAATTAATGAACTATATTACAGATGCAACTACTCGCTAATGAAGAGTCGTCCGATGAAGTTAGGAAAAGAAGGAAGCAAGTGTCTTTCGATGACGAACCGAAGGATGACACGGAATAGTCACGTTTTCACGACGAAAACGATTTGCGGGACAGATAAAAATTGTGATAAATATTTTATAATCTTTTTTTGGTGCTAACAATAAAAGTGACAATTAAGCGCGATGGATGCGTGCTATCATGAATTTGAAAGAACAGTGCGACTTGGGCGGCTTGGAAATCGTGTTGTAGCAGTGACGCTTGCGATCGAGAACGGCTTGATCTGCAACGATAGATGTAATATATTATGGTTCATTATATGGAATGGTTCATTATATGGTATGGTTATTATATGGTATGGTTATATGGTTCAGTGGGGTCTTTTCTGGTCACCGATTATGCATTGATCTGCAAGCGTCGATCAAATTCTTCGTTTCACGCTTTTGGGAGTGTAGGTGGAATGTCTGTCCGCAAACCTTGTCTAGTCGTTGGAATATCGACAGGAGAAAGTGTCGATAGGCGGGCGTCATTCCTAGTAGAAGAATCGAATGCAGCGGTGAATGCACCAAGATCACGTGGTTCGCCACCCGAGCCACGTCTGAAATAGAGCCCTCGAGAAATGATATCGCCGTCTCTTCATTTCACACACTCTCTCGTCGACCGAGCGGGCGAGAGAGTGTGCAAAATGAAGAAACGGCGGTATCACTTCTCGAGTTCTAGTCTGAAATTGGCATAGCCTTTTCGACCCGAATTACCTTTTTTTCTGATACGAGCTATTGATTGTTTGATGAATTCAATACCCAATACTTGGAAACAATACCAATTAATTGGGTAATTGATATTGGGTTGACCAATTAATTGACTTTTATTCCTCATTTTCCGAGGGAGTGAGAGGCCGCAAAGTCAATTAATTGGGTATTGGAATTGGCCAGACATCCCTAGTAAATACCGAGACTGCCAATGTCGGCAGCGATACAGATACTCATCGCGATGACAGGGATGGTGAGCAAAATGCAGGGAACCATGAGCTGAAAAATAATTACTAAAACCGGTTGTTAACTTCTTCAAATTTTAGTAACATTTATACAGAAACCTGAGATAAAGAAAAAAAATACTTGGATGAAAGATTCAGAAAGGTAAGGGTAAAGGTGTATCCACATCAAGCGATTTTTCGTCGTGAGACAACGCTAGGTGGGACCCGCTGATATGACCAGCTTTTAGACGGACTACATACCCTGCTGTCCAATGCTTTCTAGGGTAGCCTTACCTTTCGCAACCGAAGTCACGACCAATTCTGTTATGCCTGAAGATTCAGATGCCATACCTGAATGTGCAAGGCGCGAATGGATCGCTTGATCATCCTTTGAGTGGCCACACTTTTTGTTTGCTGAATCAAAGCCATTGATCCTTTGCCTACTTTCGCCAACGTACCACGCGATTCAAAACGTAGTAAATGTGCCAGACAATTGCATTATTTGCCAACAAAATGCATACGAAAGCCTGAACACAGTTGAAAAGTAAAAAAAAGGTAAAGGTGTATCCACATCAAATGATTTTACGAGACAACGCTAGGTGGGACCACACTGGTAAGGCCAGCTGTTCATGTTGATAACGTCTTGAAAAGAGCACATACCGCAACTGCAGCGAATGAACTTAATCGACCAAACAACGTTTTCGCGACAACAACATACGAGCCTCGCTCGCGTATCCATTCCAGGTGAAATGGGTACTGAAATATAGCGTTGGAAACGTTGGAAAAGGGCTTTGTGAATTTTCATAGACTTTGGTGCTTCCTTTGGATGAGTGTCTCGTTGCTTGCATGCAATTAAGGTGCGACATCAAATATCTTACTGTTTTCATAGCAAGATCTGAATCGTCCTTGTTAATAGGGACGGCGATCAAAAAGACGAATGCGATAGGGCAATATATCCAGGCTGCCGTGTGTGCCAGTTTGTACATGCCCTGAAATATTTATCGATCCATACGACAAGTGCACCATTGTTGGCGTGGAAGATAGGCAATGTGGTTAGTAAATGCAGCGAAATTTCGAATTAAAAAAATAATTACACAAATATTTGTTTACCTTGCTTAATTTTAAAGGGCTATTCTCGTCCACAATCGTTTGGTGTTTGTAGAAGAAACACAGCGAGATGGCGGCCGAAGCAACGATACTGCAAGTTCCAAACAGTGCCTGAAATATATTTTTATATCGCCCATAATGTCAACGCTCGTTCTGAAATAATCATATAAATTAGCTAATTTTTCTCCAACTACAAGCTAAACATGCTATGCTTTTGCCGTCCCACTGTGAGGAATTCCCGCACAAATTCGTGAACGCGTTTGCAATTTTATTGGCCCTCTTCTGTATGATACTCCGTACCAGTGGCACATTCACCGGTACACCCTCTCTGCACAGGGGCCCGAAGCAGTAGAAGCCTGCTGCCGGCAGCAGCGGCACAACCACATCCTCTATCACTCTTTTTTTCTTTCATGGCTGAGTAAAATTTAGAACCGAGACGCACATAGGAACAACCTGAATGCGCAAAAAACACACCAGTGGCACATTTACTGGAATGCCCTCTCTACATAAAGGCCCGAAGCAGTAGAATCCCGCTGCCGGCAGCAATGGCACGAGTTGCACAAGCACATCCCCGACGAGGTCGATACCGATCGTAGCGATCTGCAATCGTCATGAAGCTCCTGGAGCGGTATTGCTACCTCAAATTGAGGGCGAAATAAAGTATAAAAATTAGTAAAAACGCAAAAGAAGAGGCAAATTTCACTGAATCTGTGCTATTGGAAACACTGAAGGGGCGAATTTGCAACTTTTTCAATTATGGCTTACCTGAATCAGTAGCAGATAGGCGCGCACGGACAGCATGTGGGCGGGAGTTTTTAGTAGCAGACAGTAGAGTGCGATGCTTGTCAGCGCCAATGACACTCCTCGAAAAATTGGCTCTTTTATTTGGCCAGGGGAAGAGAATAGGTGTCTCTGTCCGATTCACGTTGTGAGCTGTTGCATGTAATTAATAATAATAGTAGTAATAATAATAATAATAATAAATGCTGCGAAATTTCGAAATAATGTAATTTGCTGGATGTAATTATGCTGGAACAATGGCAAACGCTCTGCTGGAAGAGCTCACCAGGCAAGACAATAGAGATTTCGTTGTACCATAACATACCGAAATGGATGTGCAACGTGGTCGACAGTGCTTGTTCCTGCTCCAGGGAAATGAAATAGCCCGGCGTGTAGTTCATCTGTGTGAGAGGTTGAGCGCTACGTCTAACCGCACACTGAAATAATAGGTCAGTAAGATCAGAAAAATAATTAAAAAGCAACAGAGCATCCTGCAAATGGTGTATTCCTCTAGTGAGAAAGTACACAAGCAGGTGCTCTTAAATGTCGCAATTAGGGCTGGCAAGTGAATAAATCCTCTCCTCATTCGTCTGGCTCTCTCTTAGACCAGACCGACGGGAACAAACGCGGTATGAGGAGAGCATTCTCACTCGCCTGCCCCAGTCGTGATCTTTCCAACGCTTTTCAGCTGCTTGCCGGTCCCATCGATCGTCCACCGATCTCTGTATTTGATTGAGCCGACTCCTGATTTCTCGCACTGGCTGACGCGCTTTCCAACTAGAACTCGAGAAGTGACACCGCCGTCTCTTCATTCCGCACTCCCACTCTCGGGCGCTCGTTCGACGAGAGAGAGGGAGTGTGCAATGAAGAGACGGCGGCATAATTTCTCGAGCTCTTATTCCGACCTATCCTAGCTGTTATGGTTTCCAATTGGGCCGCTTCCTCAATAAATATTAGAATGAACTGATCTGATCCTGTATTTTCTACGTTGCACTGAATGGTTGTTCACTGACAATGAGGTTCTCATCAATATCCATAATCGAATCCTGGAAAAGACAGCGAGAAAAATATTGCTGGTTGGGAGAAAATATTACAGAAAACACCTGCTTGGGAACCACTTCCCGCCGATCATTGTCACAACTATTGATTTGCGTGTCACTGTTGACTTGTGTTGAGAAACTGCTAAGAGTCGTATTAGCGTCCTTCACTTGTACAATTTGCAGAAAATATAATAAACCGCACATTTTATTTCAATGAGTTACCATTATTTCACTCAATATTCACTAAGTTATTGCGTTATATATCGCCCAGGAACGCTGCTGAATTTACAACTAACGATCTATGTGTTTTATTGCTGCAATTGAACAATTGAAAGACACTACTACTACTACTAACGTGCACAGCAACTCTGCTTATCGAAATCGATAATTTATTTTTATTTTTATTTCATTCGCGTTATATTTTAGATGAACATCACGCCCGGCTACTTCATCACCCTCGAGCAAGACCGAACACTGGCAATTGCATTACATGTCCACTTCGGTATGCCTCTTCATTGTGCAAAAGTCAACCATGGAAACTCGTGTAGCGGAGAATGAAGAGACTTTGACCCGTACTTTCGAGCAATATATAAAAATTACCTAAATAATTATTATCTAAATAATACAGGCTTGTCAACGGTTCTCAACTGCGTCGCTTACTACTGTCTGCTGCGGAAAACGCCCGACTACATGCTCTCTGTGCGAAAGTACCTTCTACTGATACAGGTCAGTTCTTTGGCTGGGCATTTTTCTCTCAAATCTGGTAATTTCTAAAAATATTCAAAATAATGACTGATTGTAACTCTCTGACTCTTAATATGTTCATCATGAGATAGATGCAAGTGGGTAACTGTACGGAAGCATTCGATACTGTAAGACACTTGAGGGCTTTGTGTATCGTGCGTTTGAAATGCTCAGCAAATGAGATGTGCTGGTTAGCGAGCTATCGATTGTCTGGGAGCGAGGAAGGGGGAAGGAAGGGCGGAGGAGGACACTTGATCTACCGCCTCCTCCCGGCCTCTTCTCTAACTCCGCCCCTCGAACGTTTGTCAAAGGTCAGCTACGAGTGGAATGGAAAATATTCTCACGATAGGCAGGGATCTAGGAGATACCCAGATAATTTGGCAGTTTGTTTTCGAAAAGATTCCATGTTCGCAGACAGCAACGATGCTCATCGATCTAGTTGACGACATCCTGGTGCGAATAGTGCTGCTCACGCCGGCCATGGCCTTTTACTGCACAGGAGTACTGTGCACGGACGGAATCCCGATCAATGTGCCACTGGTGAGGGCCAATTCAATGCTTATTCCGTTACGGTCATAATATCACGATAAAAACGACATATTGGGTGAGCGAAAATATGAGGTCCGTCTTTACTTTAGAAAACACATTATCTGCGGTTCTTAGGGTGCTAGGCAAAATAAAAAAGGCCAGGATATGGCATAATTAAACAATGAGTCCTGATGCCGTACGTTATCCCGATCAATGGTGAGAGTCTCTTTCAATTCAATGTATAGTCCGTTACGTATCAGTATAGTATCACGATAAAAACGACATATTGGGTGAGCGAAAAAAACGGAGGTCCGTCTTCACTTCAGAGTACGCATTATCTGCGGTTCTTAGGGTGCTTAGCAAAATTAAAAAGGCCAGGATACGGCATCATGAAACAATGAGTCCTGTGATCAATGTGCCACTGGTGAGCTCGAGTTACGATACTATGCAAGATGAGAACTGTCGGATGAGAATAGCTGGATGAGAACCAATTTTTTTTGAGGGGCGTAGCATTTTCTCAGGGTGTGTTAAACAAATGAAATATATAAAAATTACGGGCCGCCGTCTCTTCATTTCACACTCTCGCCTGCTCGCTTGCATGGAGAAAGAGTGGGTGGAATGAAGCGGCTGATAGATTCGTTTGGATTTGGGAAATTTCGACAGAAAATTCGTCTATTACTCGTCCAATGACTGCTCCACATTGCTTATTGGCTATTGGGTGAGCAAACCCGCTTATGCGGCGAGTGAGGAAAACCATCATCACCCATATCATATTTTTGTCTACGATCCAAGGACCAAACCACCCATCCGCTTATTTAGGAAGTCATTTAATTGATAACTATCTTGAAGTGCTTCAGAGAATCTATTCCGAGTAACTTTTGTGATTTGGCGAAACCACCTGACCGGTCGTCGATAGACTGCGTGCAATGAACAGACGGCGAGAACATGCACACTAGGGTTGGCTAAACGATACTCTAAACGTGGCAGGTTTAGCTCCCTCTCCCCTAGTTGCGAGCGAGAGAGCATGCGAAACGAAGAGAGTGCTTCCAATCTCAGGGGTATAGAGCGTAGGGGGAGCTAAACCTGCCACGTTTAGAATATCGTTTAGCCAATCGTAATGCACACTAATGTTTTTCAGGCCCTATTTGTAACATTTGGTGGCCTCGTGGCTTCAAGCATCGCACTATGCTTCTTCTTCAAGCACCAGACTATTGTGGAAGAAAGTAGTCGATTGAAGTTGAGCAAGGTGGATTTCTACAAATAAATATCTTCCTAAACTCGGCACTTTTTTTTGTATTTTCAGAGTGCCAACAAGGTGGTGCACACTGCTACGTTTATATCCTGTTCCATCGTGTTTATATTTTTCCTTATCGTACCTATCACTAAGGACAGCTCGGATCAAGCTATTGAGACGGTAAATATATATTATATATATCCTCAATCTTCAGGTGACACTTCTTCAGTATCCTTATCACCTACAATGGATACTCGAGCGCGGTTCGTATTTAGTTGTCGAGAAAACGCAATTCAATCGAGAGGCTACCGTCGTAACACTTGTGGTATGGTCGAGAGTAGGGCTGGCAAGTGAAGGGTTTTGCGACAAATGAAGGGGGCGATTTCCCTCCCCTCTCATTCCCCCCTTCATTAAGAATGACGCGGCTGTGCTCGCCCTTCATGAAGGGCCAGTTTTCGTAATTTGAGTATAACTCGACATTGGATGAATATTTTTTTATGAAATTTTAAATTTGTTTTGACTTTGTCATGAATATTTGATGGATCAAGAGGAACATTGATTTTAATTACTTTTTGCGACCAACTTCTCAATTCCGCGATATTTTTTGTGGTAATCGTTGCATTTTCATACTATTTGGTAAAGTAAAACACTTTAACAACCAGAAAACATGTTACTCGTTCACTATAACTCATATCAAGAACGGATCAAGCAGAAAATCTGCTAACAATAAAGTTACGGAACTTAGATGAGAACCAAATCATAGATCGCAAACTTCGCCCAATCCGGACATAACTAAGTTCAAACAGTTCCTATAGGGCCCTATGAGATCATTGAATAAGATATTTGTTGATATCTTTGCCCTGAACTGCGCTTGAACATCTGAAGTACGCGCGATATGCGAGGTGGGTTAGGGGAGGCAGGCAAGTGGGATAGGGGACGCACTATTGCGAATCATAGCTAATATTAGAAGCATCTAGATCAATGGGATTTGTTTGGGCTCATTCTGTAAACAAAATGCTGACTAAACAAGTTATTTTATAGAAGTTTACTCATTGGAAAAATTAGATCACGAATCATGAAATTTTGTCTGGGTTTCATAAATAATCCAAGATGATGTTAAGCCGACCCTAAAAATCTCACGATAAAAAAATCCGGACGAAAAACACTTGAATTTGAGCCTTCCCCTTATTGAAGAAAACCAGACCCTTCATGAAGGGGCGACCGCTACGCTATTCCCTTAATGAAGAATGAGGCCGATTCGCTCGCCTTTGTGAGACGAAATGAAGGGTGCATTTCGACTCTTCATTTGCCAGCCCTAGTCGAGAGTATAAAATAACAATAGTCGTTTCTTCAATTCATGTTAATGTTACCAAACAGCAAAATCAGCCTGAACAAATGATCTATTCAGGTTATCACATTTAGTTTGCTGTACAATAACATCATCGTTTGGCACATGTACTACACGCTCAATCGAATGGTATTACATTTTTAAACGAATTTTTTTATCGTTTCGCGCGTAACGAATTCCAAAAAAAATTACCATCGCGTTTAAAATTGTTCTTTAATTATATAATTTGTGCTTACCCAACGTAAAACCATACCAGGAATCGAGATTTACCAACTCAAAACTATGGTAACCACTTTTGCCGCGCCCTTAATTGTTTTTTGGAATCCGTTACGCGCGTAAATTTAAAAAATGCGATAGGGCGCAAGAGTTATGTCGAGTTTGCGACCAATTTCAGAGGACGAAACGAAGTGCAGCAACGCGAAAAATGATCAAACGCTCCGTAATCGCTTTACACATCCAGGTAAGTTTTTCAACTGTTTTGGTGTCAACTATTTTCCACGAAATGTCGAGTATCCCCACAGCTGCGACAAAAAATGGGACTTCTCAATGATGAAAAACTAGAAAAAAAAGGGGAAAATCGGCTAGTTAATCTATTTTTTGCAGTTAATCATCCCGTCAACATTTCTCGTTGCACCCGTGATCATTGTCGGCTTCGTGATTGCTACGGACACGGGGACTATCGGTAAGTGCCCGACGCAGAATGCTATTTTTTCATAGTGCCTATCCCTACCTAACCTACTACCTTATCTCTTATGCGGACTGTAAAACAAGGTCATTGATTTGTGATTACCGAGGTTCGCTGGCTGAATGTAGAAGATAAGGCGTAAAAAGATAAGGACAGATGAGACAGATTCGTTCATCGAGACTGTAGAACTGTATGTACAGCCCACTGACTCTTGATGCAGCATCATCAATGGCTACTCGAATGGCGAGCAGGGGTGTCAACGTGGATTGTTTTGACTCTAAACAATTGTAAACCTTGTTTGCTCATCAGATGTCGGTCTGGTGACCTCGTACATCTTACTGCTGCACTCGCCCTTGCACTCGGTGATACTGCTAGCAATCACTCCCGCCTATCGACGATTTCTCCTGTCCTTCTGTCAACGTCGATCGGACAAGGTAAGCGAGCTAGCAAATTTGGAGCGAATAACTCAGATTGAATGTCGGAATGTTTGTTGAGTGTTTCTGATCATTTGAAGGCCCTGTCCACAATAGGAAATTGATTGAAATTTCTTCTTGCAAACTACTCTCGTTACATAAAAAAATACAATACTAAAACATCCATTCAGCGGGCGACTGTCTCGATCAACAGCATTGCGGCTACTCGACAACTGCCAAAATCGTGATCTCTGATGTGGCTAAAATCAAAAATAGTCTCTGTATTAATTGTATCCTTTTTCACATATGAATCGACTGATGAAACCCCGAAATGTCTCGATAAATAAGTCAACATTCAACCCGTTCTCACACCGACTACACTTAAAAGAAGAGATCTACTAATCAACCATGACTGGAACCACTCAGCTGATACTTATTATAAAATCAATAAATACTTTCAAACTCATTTTGTTGTGCTTGCCAGTCTTGTGTGTTAATTTCGCCCACGCTAGCACTGCGACATTTTAAACAATGCACCTGCATATCTCAATCCCCCACGTTTTGTAAGTAAGAGCTTCACTAAAACACATTAACTCTTCATTCCCACACTCTTTCGCCATTCTGGAGTGAGATAATGTGTGAAATGAAGAGACCGCTGCTCACTTTCCGTGCTCTAGTTGTGCTAAATGTCGCATGTGCTAGCGGACTTCGAAATTTTAAACAAAGTCACCGGCTGGTGTTATCATGATGCCACATTTTGTAAGAAAAGCCCTCACCAAAGCACGATATCTCCACAGCGAACCGTTTACCCGAAGCTGCCTAGCAACAATGTCGCACTTATAGGTGCAACCTTCGCAAGGAAATTATTCCAACAGTACTCAGAGCTTATGAGCGTGATGAGAAATGAGGTTGACTGCTCCGCACGATTGCTTACATCACTCGCACTACTCGTCATTTTCTAAACCCCGCTCCACCAACACAGACATACCATGCGCGCCGCCAAAGTTCATCATGTTCAAACGGTAGTCGCAAACTTGAACAAACACCAGCTTGTCAACCACGCGCCTCGCCGAGAAACCACCGCATGTGCTGACATTTACTCGAACTCAATTCTGTATTTTTATTTGGGGTAGTATAACATTGCCTCAACTCCTTTGACTATCGGACGTACCCGACCCTTAAATTTATACGCCGTTGAAAAAAGCTGTCAATAATGTCACAGCAAGATGCGAGTAATGCATTGCAAATCGAATAGTATCGTGCGATTATTTTCCATTCCACGCGTAGCTGAACTTTTACTACCGTTCGAGGGGCGGAGTAAGGAAGAGGCCGGGAGGAGGCGAGTGATCTACCTGCTCTCCTCCCCCTACCTCTTCCCTTCCTCTCTCCCAGACAATCAATAGCTCGCTAACCAGAACATTGAGTTTGCTGAGCATTTCAAACGCACGATAATGTGCTTTATGGTGTGCTTCGCAAACGAAAAATTCCAACAAGGTACTCATAGCTTATGAGCGTGATTTGTAAGGAGGTTAGATGATGTCAGTTGCTCACAAAACTCTTAAGACAGATGCAATAAGTTGGTTGACAGAGACAGCGGTAATCTTAAACAAACACCTGCTTACCAACAGAGTCTAAACCACTGCACTCGAACCTTGTTATTAGCAGTCAGCAGTCTGTCGCGGAAGGTAACTCTAGATAGCATTTGAGGCCAATCTCTTGTGGTTACAACTTTATATTAATAGCAGCCACATTGAGCTCAACAACTATCATCAATCAGTTGAATTCAGATGAACATTACGCCGGGCTACTACATCAGCCTCTCACAAGAGCGGGCCATGTCGACGGTGATGCTCGCCCGTTTCGGTATGTCGCAATCGCATTTTTTAGAATGATATCGTGAGATTATTTAGTATTCCACACGTAGTTGACATTTGACGAACGTTCGATGGCGGAGAAAGGAAGAGACCGGGAGGAGGCGGTAGATCAACTGTCCTCCTCCCCCTTCCTTTCCCCATGCCTCTCTCCCAGACAATCGATAGCTCGCTAACCAGCACATCTCATTTGCTGAGCATTTCAAACGCACGATACATTGGAAAATGAACACCTAATACAGTAATCAGCGCGCCATTCGCGTTTACTCAGCCCACTTTCACTTAGTTTTTCAAGATTTCCATTTTTTTCGCGTATCTTTTGTAGTTTTATTAATGATACCCTTCAATTTCGGGGATAGTTCTAGGTTTGTTACACAGGAAAAGGACTCCAAAGTTTCAAAACGTCCCTTTCCGAGATTCCCAAAAAGCGTATTATTTTTCCCAAACCACGTTTCGTTCAACTGTGGCCGATTTCGGCATGAAAAGTTCAATACTAAAAGGTGCAACGTTGCCTCTAAACTGTATCGCGTTCTACTGTCTGCTGCGGAAAACGCCCGATTACATGCAATCTGTGCGCTCCTATCTTCTACTCATCCAAGTAAGCATAAGGAATGTCTTGGCAAGAAATGACTTTCCTAATCCCCCCCCCCTGCTATCTCGGCTCTTTGATCGGCAATAATTGTTGCGAAATAGACTATTTCTTGCAAGGCCATCCAATTTCCAACACTAAACCAATCCCCACGATATAACTCCGAAAGCTCGATATTAAACACTTACAAATGCAAATTTTTTTTTGAAATTTTTAAAAATGGTTAAAAGTTGATTCGTATTCCTTAAAAATAACGAAATTGAAAAATATTGCCATTTACAGGCTGCAATGATGCTAGCTGACCTGGTTAATGACGCATTAATCCAATTATTTATTCTCACTCCGGCTTCTGGATTTTACTGCATCGGAGTGCTGTGTAGGGATGGAATTCCCTTCAATATTCCGTTTGTGAGTCTCCTTCTGGTTAATCGTAGTGTTGAAAGTCAAATTTTCGTATCACGCTAAGAAGCTAAAATAGAAAAAAAGATGTACTTTCAGTAGCAATGTTAGTGATTATACACAGTAATACTGTGTACTATTTGTCATTCTGATTACTTGTAATCTTTTTTTTCAGGCATTATTCATTTCACTTGGTTGTCTTGTAGCGGTGGGTGTTACAATGTGTTTCGTGTTCAAGCATCAAACGGTCATTCCCGAAACAAGCTGGCT
This sequence comes from Pristionchus arcanus, assembly GCA_900490705.1. NCBI lineage: Eukaryota > Metazoa > Nematoda > Chromadorea > Rhabditida > Neodiplogasteridae > Pristionchus > Pristionchus arcanus. Next base: position 309,002 of record LS487482.1, read on the forward strand.
TAAGCTCAACAAGGTGGGATTGTTTTCAGTTTTAATGGGTAAATGTTTAATGGGTTATCGATGCTGTTCCCATGATGACATCGACGTTCAGCTGCCAAAACTTGGCTTCCGATTTGGATAACAAATCTGTCTAAGCAATGCAGTCAAGAACTGCATGTGATCTCAACAAGATCTGAACCCTCCAAAATATCGTATGAGAAATTGAATTTTTTCTCAGATGTTGTTCAAACTGGTGCATGCTGCAGCTTGGAGCGCCTGCCCTATCGGGTTTATCGTATTGCTCCTCATGCCTCTTGATAAGAATGTGTCGGATCGAGCAATGGTTACGGTAAACACTAAAGTATCATATTATATATTGATTGCAGGATCGGAAACAGCGTGTCTGTTTCCCATTATAGTTATCATTCCTTTTTTAACACGCGATTCACCCAAGAATTTACTGACTCCATGACTCACCTTGACCCCCTGTTTTCTCTACGATTTTCGAAGGTCCTTGGGTAGGTCTCTCACGAGCCCGAGTTATGGGGTCAGTAGATCAACGATGTCTCCAGGAGGTCACGTCAAAGTTAGTCGTTGAGGCTCGATTTTCCTCAATTATCTAAGTACAGGAAAGAGCTATGAAAAAGTTTTCTGGACTAAATATGACATTTCTCGAGTACTTTCAGGGTAAATTTTTGGTTTGCCTGATTGTTCAAAAATGCGGCTATTGGGCGCTATTGAAGCTCACAGGTACGGGTCAAAAATTCTACATAGTCAAGGAGATCGGGCTCGTCGAGAGCTTTCGATTGATGTATATAAAGTCGAAAATCCAGGGGGCTTTGTATGAATTGGCCCCGAGATGGCAAAAATTGGGCAAATTTTAGACCTGGGATAGGCTAGACAGTGGTAGATCAAAGAGAGGTCACATAAGAAAGAAAATCGATAAATCCAAAAAATCGATTTTTCACAATTTTGAAAACACTATTGAAATCATCTCGACACCCTGAATTCATTGATGACGGTTTCATAGTGATTGACCGTTCCTGAAGCGAGAATTCGGGTAGATCAGCTGCAATTTAGGAGACTCGCGACCTCACTTTGATGTACCACTGTCTAGCCTATCCCAGGTCTAAAATTTGCCCAATTTTTGCCATTTCGGTGCTAATTCATACAAAGCCCCCTGGATTTCCGTACCTGTGAGCTTCAATAGCGCCCAATAGCCGCATTTTTGAACAATCAGGCAAACCAAAAATTTACCCTGAAAGTACTCGAGAAATGTCATATTTAGTCCAGAAAACTTTTTCATAGCTCTTTCCTGGACTTAGATAATTGAGGAAAATCGAGCCTCAACGACTAACTTTGACGTGACCTCCTGGAGACATCGTTGATCTACTGACCCCACAACTCGGGCTCGTGAGAGACCTACCCAAGGACCTTCGAAAATCGTAGAGAAAACAGGGGGAGAGCCTAAAGGTGCGTCATGGACCGGCCTATTTCAGTGAAATCTTAGCTGAAACGCGTGATAAGTAGGGAGAATTATACTCATTTCTTTTTCATTCGTCGTATTAGAGACATTTCAGAACCCTTTGAGTTCTTTAACCTGCAATGGTTACGTAACCGCTGTTCTCAGCAAAACAAACAAAACCTGAGTATTAAACCGTTCCCCTCGTTATTCCTATTTGTAATTTCAGAAGTTTAACAATCTCAGGCCATATATTATATTCCAAATCGTTTCATAGAGGATCTAGATGCACATACTAATACAATTAATTTTTTTTGCAATAATCAGTACTGCGCTAGCGAATAAAACATTATGTATTAAACAGCGTAATGGTAAAGCCAAGCATTTTAATGTTTCGAAGTTTATACGCGACATATACCGAGACACATTTCAGTACCCTTTTCACCTGCAATGGATACGTGATCGCGGGTCTTATTCAGTATCCGAGAAAGCAGACTTCATCCGAGTCTTCGGAGTCCTAATAATTGCGGTTTGTAACGTACATTTGTTCCACACACTATCTTGCATTAGAGACTTCGAATAGCTGTCTCTTTGTTTCACATACTCTGTTTGAGAAGTGATCATCGAAATGACGAGACAATTATCAGTTTTTTTTCAACGCTGATACCAATTTACACACAAATTGCAACTGACAGTTCAGGGAAAGAACATATTTCAATTAGCTGAATAACGAGTTTTTAGGGTGTCTTATGTACGATGTTGAATAACAATATAATCGTCTGGCACATATACTACACTCTTAATCACATGGTGCGTATATTAAAAAAATAAATATGCAAACTACGTGTTTTTCCAGAATACTAAACGAAGTATAGCGACTCAAAAGATGATTAAAAGATCAGTAATGGCGTTACACATTCAGGTTATTTTTCCGGCTCTGTTTTGGTTGGGGTCCCAAAAAAGTAGAAGAGTCGCAAAAATTAGATGGAAAAAAATTTTCGCAAAAATTTCTTACCAAATTTAAAAGAGGCGTCCCACGAATATCTGACTAACTGAGTTCTCGATGTGAGATGGTGGGTCGTGGCTACCCGATAACACTTTCGAAACTCTTATTTTTTCAATTTTCGTTTGAATTTAAATATGATCATTTTGCTGCGTTCCAAGTGACCTTGCGCGCGCAGGCAACGAGCGAGAGAGCGTGCGAGTTGAGGAGAGCGCGCCCCCTCATTCCTCACTTTGCATAGTCGCCCGCGCGATTCGTTATACGCCTTCTTTAAAGGGTCTCAAGTATGAGAAATTTTTCGGGAACAAGTAGAAGGGTCCCAAAAAATAGATGGATAAAAGTAGTAGGTATTTAGGATGTAGGGGAAAAGTTAAAGGGTCTCAAAAAGTAGATGGGTTCCAAGATGCGTCCGTTGCAAAGTGGAAGGGTCTCGTCTCATCGATATATTATAATATATTTATATTGTATAATATTTTTATATTATTCTTACTTATAATATTTTATTTTATTATAAAATAATATTTTGTAGCTTGTCGTTCCCAGCTTCTTCTTATTTGTGCCCGTCATCGTAACGGGCTTCGTCACTGTTATGGACATTGGGAATATCGGTCAGTGTTCGCATTTCAGAACGCGTTATTCGATACCGATTTCGCCCAACGGCTGGAAGCATTCAAAACTGCTCGGCTCACTCTCAGTTTCGCAATTTTGAAAGCGCGCGCGCAAAATGTTTCATCTGGTTTACAGTTTCATGAGCTGCATACTTATCTTTCGCAAATGTGAACAACTCTCCTACTCTTTGCTTTATTTAGATGTGATGATGATATTGGTGCTTGACATCAGGCTGACTTGAGAAAAATTAGTCACCTTTAATGACATGTACAAATTCAATATTCATGAAAAATATATTGAAACAATACATCAGCTAAATCTTTTTTCAGTAATTGTAAATATATTAATAAACATTATTAATTTATGTGTTGTCCCAATTTCGTTTCATGAAATATTGATCTAGATGTCGAAACTGCTCCCAATTCATAAGTTATAACCCCTTGACGCGCGCGGTTACCGTGAATATCAAAATAAAATTTTCAAGAAAATTCCAGATGTGGGTCTAATAGCTACGCCTATTATGCTTCTTCATTCGCTGGTGCATTCCATCATTCTGCTAGCAATCACTCCGGTCTACCGCTCATTCCTTCTCTCGTTCTTTAGGCGAAGAATTAGCAAACAGGTAATCAATTAACAACAACAACAACAACAACAACAACAACAATCAATCAATCAATCAATATGAATTCAGGCGCCGGCAGCCTCACTCGCTAGCGTAACCTCTTCTCACACCCGGTCGTACTCCCGAAATCGGGAACTTTAACAAGAAATATGCGAACCAACAAATTATTTTTTTTGTCTTTTCAACAAATTATTTATTTTTATCTTTTTTTAGTGCAATTTCCCGTAACATTTACTAATCAACGTTTCTGATAGATTAAGTAAGCATGATTATTTTGAAGTTGTCCGTGGCGTCATGCGAATTTTTTATTGAAATTAAAAAAAATAATGTAGAAGACGGGCGATCTTCAACTATTCACACCATTATCGCCTATCGATAAGCACCTGCATCTCAGCTACCCACTTCTCCCTCAGAAACCGCAACATTTACTCGCATTTACCTGAACATTAGTTGAACATATTCTCATTTAGTCGATCCTATTTGGCGTTTGTCACTCGACTGGACGAGAAAGTGAGCGAAATTTTTGGGTTTAAATTTTTTTTGAATTTATAGGCAAAACCTTTCGCGATTACTGCCCATTCCACAGTAAACTCCGAATATGATAACCTACTTTTTCTCACTTTCACTCGCATCCATTCAATCTCCCATCAAGAAAAACATCTAGATTATCACTTTCACTAGCTCATTCCATTGCGACCAAACAAACTCAAGTAATATCTCATCTAGATTAGCTGTAGAATGTATCGATATTTCGTTCTCTTCGTTGTTGTAGTGCTGATCCGTGCGGAAGAGGAATGTTTCAAACGTGAGTTGTTTTGAGAATCTTATTATTTAAATTTCAAACCCAATTCAAGGGCATTTCAGCATTCGGCAGTGATTCATGCTCTAATGGAACTTTTCGATCGCTGAACGACATCGAGGTCTTCTGTAAGTTTTTTTTGCTGTTATTTTTTGACGTTTTGATCCACGAAGCGTTTCCAGGGGTCGACGAACCATCGGCGAATGGTTTCCCGGTCTTGATGAACACTAGGACTCGACAGGTGGGTGAATACACAGAAATTGTCTGAAAAATTTATTGCCTTTCTGAGTACAAGTCTTTTCAACACGCTTGATATTAGATCATTAGGCAAGGAATGACATGCCTCTCGAAACGGTGAGAGAGTGCGTAAAATGGAGAGACCAGTTCTTGTACTTAAAGTTGGCACGAAAAATACTCCTTCTCAGACACTTCCCATTCCCATTGGCAACTCATCGGACTCTTCAGTGCTCTCAACGCTGTTAGGAGATCAAGTGCGGAGTGGCAGCAGTGAGTACTGGGGAAACTTTGACTGCATGAAATATCTAAACACTTCAGACGACGTGATCATTTTCTCGGAGCAGCTGGATGGTGGCGGCTCAATCGAGGCCGTGAGTGCATACTTGTTGGCTTTGAAGGCTAGATCAGCAACATTTAAAACGGATCTTTTCCCTAAGATATCCGGTTAAATATTGCAGAGCGGAGGCGGAGGAGGTCAGGGAGGTTCAGGTTTAGGAGGACAGCAGGGGTTGGTGAGTGGCTTTCAAGAAATTTCTGAGAAGCGTGATGATGAAAATGTGTGCTCATTGTTGTATCGCAATTGAAAATTGTAGAATGGCGCTGGCCAGGGAGGCAACAATCTCGGATTGCAAGGACAGCAAGGAGTCGTGAGTTTCATTTGAAAATAGTTATTGAATAAAATGGTGATAATTTTAATGAAAAAGTCAATTTCAGAACGCCGGAGGCTTGGGCCAGGGACGCGGGGGACTGGTGAGTACATAGAAAAATGAACATAACTTCAAAATATGTTTTACTAATAGGGCGGCACTGGCGCACTTGGTGGCAATGGAGGATTGGGCGCTGCCGGTCAAGGACTGGTGAGGATTTATTCTTAATATTCCGTAAAACAATATACAATCATCGAGAATATCGCTCTACAAGAGATCAGCATGCTTTCTAACACCCTATCCGCATGATACTGATTGATAAAGATTCTGATTCTGACAACGATCGAAATGCATGCAGGGAGGAGCCGGGCTGGGAGGCACAGCAAGCGGCCTCCGAGGCGCAGGACTTGGAGCTGGTGGCCGGGCCGGGCAAGGACTTCAAGGACTGGTAAGGAGGACTGAGGATGAAGAATTGACTTTCAATCGTAACGAAACATCTAGTCGTTTATTATGGAAATCATCCATCGCTCTCCTCATTCCTCACTGTCTCTCGTGAAGAAGGCGGTTCATTCCCCTATTAAACGACTAGTTGTTTCGTTACGATTGAAATTCTAATGAAAAATCCGTCTCTTCATTTCTCGTGAACTGCGCGAAACAAAGACATGCTGTTTTCACAATTTATTCGCAGGGTGCCGGAGGTCTCGGGCAGGGACTTGCGGGTCTCGGAGGGAATCTGGGAGGGCCTGTGAGTATTTTTTGAATTCATTGATTCTCAGCAACAATACCACCGCCATTACAGAACGGTCTGGGAGCTAACGGCCTCGGCTTGCCTGGACAAGGACTCGTGAGTTGAAATATCTAGTGGAAATCATACTCCTTAATAAAGGAGAGATGTCTTCCGATGTCTGTTCGTTTGTCCACTATTGCGAAAGTCACGTAAACAGGCCTCGAAACTGTAAGCATCGGCTGGTCATACAATATGATTATCACGAAATTCCAGAACGCTCTGGGAGCTAACGGCCTCGGCTTGCCCGGACAAGGACTCGTGAGTTTGAAGGAATTTTTTAATGAGATGATTATCTGAAACTAACTTTCAGAACGCCCCAGGACTTGGACTGGGCAATCCCGCTCTCGGGGGACTGGCGGGGCCGGGTGGGCTAGGTGGAGCTGGAGGAGGAGCAGGAGGAGGAGTAAGCACGGGTTTTCTTTATTTTTTGGGCAAATCGACTCATTTTTTTGAGCTTCTCCAATACCGAAATGTGTAAAAAATTAAAGAAATACGATATCTCCAGACCGGCCCCTTCCCTCGCGCCGCCAACGGCCCGCTGCCCAACTGCTTCGTGAATGGCGCAGGTGAGAGCCGGGATATGACATCTGTAAATCCGAGAGCCGTTATTTAGGCTTCACCTGCTGCAATCAGGGCATGAACAGCGCGATCGACAACGCGATGGCGGCCATGCAGCGCGAGCCGGGATATAGCAGGTGCAATACGCACCGGATCGTGCAGCGGATCGAGGTATACGGTAGGATGGATGGTGATGGTGATCGCTGACTGACTTTAAAGAAGGCGTCCCAAGAACTGCACGGGTGACTATGCCAAGTGAGGAATGGGAGGGGCACTCTCCTAATTTCACACGCTCTCTCGCTCATTGCCTGCTTTTCAGGGCCCTTTGGCACACAGCCAAGTGCTCACAACTCAGTTCAAACTAAAAATGGTGGCTTGGGTGTTTCGAAAGTGTTATCGGGTAGCGACGACCCATAAGCTCACATCGAGAATTCAGTTAGCCAGATATTCGTGGTACACCTTCTTTAAATCCAAATTGATACTTTACAGGCAGCGCTGAGGGCCATGCCCGGAAATGCACAGCAGGACTTTGAGGTTCGTTGCAGAGTTCGAAGCATAGATTTGTCTCTATCACCTGTCCGAACTTATTTACTGAGCTATACATTTTGAATGACTTCACTCCTTGATCTGACTGGCAAGAGTGAATGGGTAATGACGTGACGTTGAGCAATGAAAGTTGTTCAGATCATCGTCTCTCTCGGGGATTTCGCACAAGTCGTGCACTTTCAAGGCGACCTCGGATGCAAGTCCGGCGCTGATGGAAAGTGAGTGGAAATAAATCAAATTTTGTGTAATCTAGTTTATCGCCTCCCTATTTAGGAGGACTTTTTAGAAGGACTACTGATGGTCAAAGATAAGTGGGTTAAAAGACTTTAGATTATTCAGATTCGACTTATTCACTTAGACTTATTCAGATTCGTACTTTAGAGCGGACGTTTCTTTCAATTTCTTAACCCAGTATCAAATTCAGATTCATCTTGGCCTACGGCACGCCCAGGAATGATGGAGGATCGACGACTAGGATGCGAATGTGAATTGAGGCTGTAGTTTAGATTGTAAAGTCCGAAGATTCTAGAAATATAAATTTTGCACAAATAAAATATTCGAAGTATATTTATCTTTCTTTGAATTTCGGCACAAGAAATTTTACCATTTCGAAAAAACAACAATAAATATTTATTGCGATTTCGGGGGCGACGGACGACTCGTCGTTACGTTGCTATTTGTGACGGGCATCGGCATTGTCTGAAATGTCATCGTCATTGTCATTGTCATTCGCCGAGTTGTTGTTCGGTAGGGCTGGCAAATGACAAGCATACTCCGCGTGCTCTCCCACCCCGGTCAGAGAGGGCGAGAGAAGGAGGAGAGCCTATTTGCCAGCCCGATTCGACAGTCGGTTCGGGGAATAATTAGCTTTGGTATCGTCACTGTCTCCACCTGTTTATCATGCGTTTGAAATACTCAGCAAATGAGATATGCTGGTTAGCGAGAAATCGATTGTCTAGGAGAGAGGAAGGAGGAAGGAACTCCTCCCGATCTCTTCCTTTCTCTGCCCCCTTGAAAGCTTATCAAAGGTCAGCTACGAGTGGAATGAAAAATATTCTTACGATATACCTGCTTGCTTGATCGTCGACTGAAACAGGAGCGAATGAATGCGCGGTAGGCGGGCGTGATTGAAAGCAGAATGAGCGAGTTCAGCGGTGAGTGAACTTGGAGCATATACGCTGCGATCAGGCCCACGTCTGGAATTATCTCTCGAAAGCTACGAATGTCGAGTATCGAAAACAAAATGAGCGCTTGAAAAGGTCAGCGAATCAATGCACAGATCGGCAATTCTTTGCAGAAAACGTGATAACTATTAGAGTGCGCAACACGGGCCGCCGTATCTTCATTTCACGCATTGTCTTCACTTCACCGGGCGAGAAAAATGAAGAGACGGCAACCCGCATTGCGCACTCTAACTATGCCTCGTTTTGAGGTGACCCAACTGCAAAGATTGTTTCACAGTAACATCGGCCCAGTTGCAACCACGGTTCGCACTAATACTCACTGACTATTGAGAGCGTGCCGTTCCAAAATGCAACAAAGGATATCAAGGGGGGTTTGAAATGCTCAAAAAACTCAATGTGCTGGTTAGCGAGCTGTCGATTGTCTGGGAGAGAGGGTGGGGGCAAATGGGTGGGGGGGGGGAGAGTAGGTAGATCACTCGCCTCCTCCCGGCCTGTTCCGTCCCCATCGTACGTTCGTCAAAGATCAGACACTAATGGAATGGAAAATACTACGTTTTTCACAAAACTTGACAAAGAAATTGTACGCGCGTTTGGGGAAATTGACGACCAACGGAAACGTCGCCCGACCACACCGATTGCCTATAAATACGTTCAAATTGAGTTTCGTCGGCTCACATCATCATCATCATCATCATCATCATTTTATCCAGGTCGAATAGAATACAATTAGGGTCATACAAAAAATGAACAAAGAAACGAAAGGGAATCAATATTCTTCTTAGTGTAGTCTTCTTATCGTAGTCGTCTTCTCTCCACGCTAAGGGCGGGGTCTGGATGTGACGTTCTCTGACTCCACAGTTCTCGGTTTAGCGTGTGCCGCTCGGTCAATCCTTTGGATGCAAAATCTTGTCGTATGCATTTCATCCAGGTCATCTTTGGCCTTCCCACTGGCCTCCTTCCGCTCGGTTGATATCTAAGGACCTCTCTGCACGGGTGATCTCTGTCCCTCCTCTTTATATGACCGTACCACCGAAGTCTCTTCTCCCGAACTTTTTCCACAATCGGGGCAATACCGAGCATTGCTCTCACGCGTTCATTCCGCAATCGATCTGTCATCCGCACCCGGCAGATCCACCGGGCCATTTTCATCTCAGCCACGCTTAATCGATCTTCTAATGCAACTGTCATGGCCCAGTTTTCACTACCGTAGATCATTGCTGGACGGACTATCGATCGGTATGCCTTGCTTTTCAAGCGCATCCTCACTCTTCTATCTTGCAATACTCCCGCGCATGCTTTAAATTTTGCCCATCCACTTCTTATTCTACTATTCACGTCTCTTTCCGATCCTCCGTTTTCGTCAATCAGAGATCCGAGGTACCGAAATTGATTCACTTGATCAATCGTATCTCCATTCACATCATTCATGACTCCATGACCACCACCAATCATCAAGAACTCAGTCTTTCGAGTGTTCAATGTGAGCCCTCCTGCCTGCAACCGCCTTTGTATTTCATGCACTTTCCTTTCGAGTGTGGCTACGTCTGTGTCTATAAGACATATATCGTCCGCGTAAGCCAGACACTTTGGTGCAGCTTCCATACAGTCACCTAGGACCGATTCGAGTACAACTATGAACAACAAGGGGCTCAGAGCACTGCCTTGATGTACACCGACTCGTATTGTAATGTCATCCGTAGGACCGAAAGGAGTTCTTACAAAAGCTGTTGCTCCTTCATACATCTCCTGTATCAATACGACATACGATTCCGGTATCCCTTTGTCTCTCAAGCTTCTCCAAATCTGCCGTCGCGGGGTTCTATCATAGGCCTTCTCTAGATCGAGGAAAACTGCCGCCAAACCCTGATTGAACTCTGTATGCCTCTCTACTAATTGGCTCAACATAAACATTGGCTCTGAGGTTGACGACCCACTGACAAATCCAAACTGAGAAGGGTTGAGATTCATGAGACCTCTCAATCTTCTATCGATGCATCGCTCAAGGATCTTCATCGTATGTGAGATCAACTTGATGCCGCGATAATTTCCGCAGTCTCTTATGTCCCCTTTCCCTTTGTACAGTGTAACTATCTCACTCCTTCGCCATTCCTCAGGCATTTTCATTTCTCGCAATATTCTATTGAATAGCCTAGTTAGCCACCAAACTCCAGCCTCACCCGCAGCTTTCCAAGCGTCAACCGGTATCTTATCTGGTCCATAAGCTTTCCTCCATGGGCATTTTGCAATAGCCCACCGTACTTCTTCCAATGACCAGTCAAGTATCGGCTGATCTATCCGATCTCCTTCATCTAGCCGAGTTTGGGTCTTTTCCACATTCAGGAGTTCATCAAAGTAATCCTTCCATCTCTCCCTTACTTCTCGCTCTGTTCTTAACACTGAACCATCTCGTGAATATACCATCTTCACTTCTTTCAGATCTTTCTTTTGTATATCTTTCATCTTTGCTAGGCGGTAGATGGCTTTTTCTCCTTCTGGTCTATCCAACAAATCATACAATTCTTTGTATGCATTCGTCTTCGCATCATATATCGCCCGTCTGCAAATCACTTTCTTCTTCACATACTCATTCTTACTCTCCACAGTCTTCCTCCTGAACCAATTCCGAAATGCTTCTCTCTTTTCCTTGGTCGCTACTCGCACCTTCTCATCCTTCCAGAACCAAGTGTCCATATCACTTCTGACTCTTCCTGTTGTGCGTCCAAGGATCTTTTCCGCGCATTTCAGCATTCCATCTTTCATCTCCATCCAAACTTCATCAACATTCATCTCATTATTCAGAGGGTCTAGTCCCAGTGCTCCTTTCACAAGGATCTCTCTTTCGAGTTGATCTTTGATCTCTCCATCCTTCAACTTCCACCATTTTATCTTCCGTTCCCTTTCAATCATTCCAGCCTTGGTCTTCTCTGCCTTCCATTTCAGTCTGACATCACACACTACTGGTTTGTGTTGGGGGGCAGTGTCTTCAGAAGGGATCACTTTTACATCTCTAACTCTCCATCTGTCCTCTTTCCTCATCAAGATATAGTCAATCTGCGTTTTCGCAGCACCTGAATAATAGGTCGCCAGATGACTATCCCTTTTCTTCTTGAACATGGTATTCAGCACAGCGAGATGGTGTTGCTGTGCGAACTCCAACAATCTTAATCCATCGACATTTTGCCGTCCAAATCCCTTTCCTCCGTGCACCGTGCAATCACCGAATATCTCGGATCTTTCTCCTACGTGCCCATTCCAGTCACCACCCAGGATTAAGGTGTCATCATCCTTCACTCCTCTCAGAAGGCCACTAGCCCTTGAGTAGAACTCATCTGTCCTCCTTTTGTTTAATCCAGTTTGGGGCGCGTACGCAGAGATTATGCAAATAGTTTCTCCTCCGACATCCAATTTCACCTTCAGCAATCTCTCATTTACTCGTACAACTTCGATCAGACTCTTGGAATATCGAGGGGAGAGCACTATCGCTACTCCATTCCTCAGTCCATCTCCTTCTCCACACACAACCTGATAGCCATTCACCCATCTGCTCTCATCTCCTTTCCAGCGGATCTCTTGGAGACAGAGGATATCAATTCTCCTTCTCATCATCATGTCTATCACTTCCATCATTCGTCCAGAAAGGGTACCAATATTCAACGTCCCAACTCGAGTGCATTCACTTCTCAATATTCTCATTGTCGAAGATCTCTCAGTCAAATTGCAAAGTGCAGACTAGACTGATCTCTATTTGATCGCCAATCCCTCAGATTACTCAATCAATCTCGGACAATGGACAATTTGCCTGTCTCGTACGTGCGTCTCTATCGACGGAGTATGCAAATTCTCTCGTCCTATCTGAGACGCCCTTTTCACTCGCGTACTTTGATCTTTGATCTTTGACGTATCTTGTCCACACTCTGATTCTCTCCTCGTAGTGCCGAGCACTATGTGCCAACGGACTGATCTTTGATCTCTGGCTCACTGGCCGGGCCTCGCAGTACCGTGTGGGTCGCACAGAGGGTCTGATCTTTGATCTCACTCAGTCTACCTTTCACCTTGTCTCGTCCGACTTCGGTACCGAGGTGGTTACTGTAGCTGGATTTGGCCCTCACACAGACTACCTTTCGCCTTGTCTCGACCGATTACGGCACCGAGGTGGCTACTTGTAGCTGATCCTTGCTCTGCTGAGACCTCCTCCGACTCCTCCGACTGCCTCAATCTGTAAACGAAAGAGAACCGAGCGGGAAGTACAAAGATCAACCGTCCGAAACACACTACAGTATTCCTCTGCACACGAGGAAAAACAAGGAAACACACCACTTCCTCCGAGAAACTGTAGTCCGAGTACCTCACACGAGTAGTAGCAACAGATGGTAGGCGCTAGTAGAACTAGAGGGCCGTCCCGTTGCGTGGACTGTCGCCCCTCTCCTCACTCCACTCCTCCACGAGAGAGTAGACCGGGCCGACCACTCAGGACGAGCGAAGATGGTACCTTTTCACAATGGTTTTTATTATTTCCTAAAGGTGGATTTTAGCCGGATACAGTGAAAAACACATAAAATACCGATAAAATGCATAGAAATCGAACATAAACGATTTGCATGTGCGAAATTTCGTTATGTCCGGACTAATTAAAAACGTAGTACTCTCACGATACCAATATTTCCAGTATCCGCGACAATAGCGATGCCGATAGCGATGATAGGCGCAAATAGGAAAATGGTCGGAACGATGAGCTGGAAAAGTCATTGGAATATAGTTTTTTTTAAATAAATGTTTGCGGTCCCCAGTAGGATCGAATTTTGGATGTTACCGGCTTCACAAGGTCTAACCATGCGGGCCTTTGGTTCCTGTATGAGGTTATACTTCATACTATCAATCAATACGAAGAGTGGGCTTCCATAATCCCGTTTCCACGTTGGATCCTAGCAAATTTCCAAGTTGGATCCAAGAAAAAAATACAAGTTACCCCCTAGTAAGCCTGGTCGCAACTCGGAAATTTGCTTGGATCCAACTTGGATTCGTACACCAGAGTAATACATTAAATCTACATCTTTCCTGATTATGAACTGCGTTGTCTAAGTTTTTAAATACTGATAATGAGCGGAGTTTGGGCCACGTCTGTTTTTGAAACATTACCTGAATGTGCAGTGCAATTACGGACCGTTTTATCAGTTTTCGAGTTGCTATACTTTTAGTATTCTGGAAAAAAAGTTCTTTTCTTTTTTTAACCATTCAAAGCACCATTTGACGAAGAATGTAGTAGATGTGCCAGACGATAAGATTATCATTGAACAGCGTACTTATGAGCATCTGAAAACCCGTGATTCAGGCAAACCGTAATAGATTCCTCCAATGAACCGACAAGAAAGGGTTCCAGAAAGGTGTATGATATTAAAATTCGGAAAAAAACGGTTTCTTCATTTCGCAGTTCAAAAATTAAAATTCTTGAAAAAAGTATGTTATGGGGTTTTCGAGGGTGCTGATAACGTGTTCATTTTGCATGTTGAATCCCCGTTGCTCCAGATTACGCCACGTCGCTTATTGTCTTTGTTGTATTGCCCGTTTAAAAAGCGGCTATTTTTTGCTATTTTGGCTCTCGAGGTAGAATTCCGTGTGGAATCGGCGTGGAATTATATACCATGGGAGCTATGCAAAAACATATTTTGAGCTCCTTTGGTTACCGTAAAAGCTAGACGTGGTGTCATTAGGAGCTGATGTGTGCCAAAATGAACATGCCCATCGTTATCAACACCCTGGAGAAGCCCAAAGCACGCAAGGTTTCGGGGAATCGCCAAACTACTTTCTCACAAACGGCATCTTTTACCAACCACAATTGTAGCGGCTACTGCCAGTCGAGTGATCGGCGTATTCTCCACAACTAAATACGAACCGCGGCCGCGCATCCATTGCAGGTGAAAAGGGTACTGAAACGTTGCTCTTACCCACGAGGGGCAATGGCGTGCTTATATTCCCGCCGTCTCCAGTAGTAATTTCTTGCTATCGAATGCTCACATGAGTATGGTCTGAACTCAAAATCTACGATCCTGACCAAATTGATCTTTATAGCTGACGTGGACATGCTTGATTTCCTATCTGGTACCAAAAACAGCTTAAAACCCCTTAAAATCAAGATGAGGATTCTCATTATTTTACACACAAAATATGCGGCTTCATTCGCACAACATTCCTAAAATATTGATAACGCGAATGGAGTGTTGAGGACACCATGTTGAGGTTGCCAACTAAACTTTCCAGAAACGGGGCAAGAGTGCATGGGATTGAACCCCCGCATGAAACTTTCCGCTGAGCCATGACTGCTGTTCTTAGCCCATCAGTTTGTCGGATTTTCGCCCTCTCAGTAGGGGTGCACGTTCGGTTTCGGTATTCCCGGGGTGAAACCGACCCTCTTTTTTTCTCTAGACTCTCTCGCTCGCGCGCATTATTTCTTGTCTCTAACCATCTGTCGCGAGAGGTGTCGGTAAAACCGAAACCAAACCTGCAACCCTACCTCTCAGTAACCAAAAAAGAGGAGACCGTAGTACTCCCCACTGACTTTTCGCTTCAGGAGATATTAATTCGTGATTTGTGGAAACTCGCAGAACGTTTCGTTTTCACCGCACCTCCCAGCCAAGGGAATGCTGTGGTCAATTAGAGTTGTTTTGGAACTAAGCTCGTCAGAACTTGTCTACCTTAAAAATTGGTAAGGATTAGGGTTGACGAATCGGAAAGCGGCAATTTTTCATCCATTCCGGAATGGGACTCTACAAAAATCATTCCGTATCGATTCCGTATGCAAAATACGCCATTTCCGAATCCATTCCGTCATTCCGAACAGACAACCCTAGTAAGGATCAGAGAATGTGCGTTCAGACCATTCCCAGCATCGAATCGCACTGGTTTGCGAGTCGGCTCTGTTCTGATTGAAGGATGCCTCAGCGTTAGAAGGGTCCCAGAAATGTAGCCGGGTCCGGAAAAAAGTAGAAGGGCCCCAAAGTTAGAAACTAGTGGAACTTCTAACTTTGGGACCCTTTTTACAGTTAAAACTTTTTGGGGCCCTTTACCTGAGTTCTCAAAAAAAAATCTCAAATTTGGAACCCTTCTACCTTTTCCGGACCCATCTGCTTGCTTTTGATCCTTCTAAGCATTTTGTAGAGGGGTCCGGAAAAAAGTAGAAGGGTCCGAAAGTTAGAAACTAGTGGAACTTCTAACTTTGGGAACCCTTCTACCTTTTCCGGACCCATCTGCTTGCCTTTGATCCTTCTAAGCATTTCAGACCCTTCTAACTCTGAGCGACCCTTCAACCAGAGCCGGTGCCTCGCGATGAGGGGCAGCAGTTTACCGTGTCCATTGCTCGGTCCGATGCATTCCTTTCCATAGGAACGGCGAGCAATATGACGCATGCGATAAGGCAGCCGATCCAGGGTACATGGTGCAACAGGTTTTGGGCCGTCTGTGGAACAAATTCAATTTGATATTTTCGCGGAGAATTTACGAGGTCGGATGAGAATATTCGGATGATAACCTGGATGTGAGCTAACTATTTTTGTTTGAGGGTTGGAGTGTTTTGTCGGTATGTTCCCAATCCACATGCGAAAGTAAACGAAAAAGATGGTGATTGTCATCCGAATGTTCTCGCATGAGCCGCACTGAGCAATGCCATTTCGAGATCTGATGCGACGAATTAGTGACTCCTACAGTACGGCATACCATCAGCCATATTAGTAATCTATAAATCGCGAACATAGTGTTGCCAGTTCAACGCCTATGTCTCCCATTCGTAATATTCCCTCGAAATTCGTGTGAATATTATGCAGCAAAATCAATTCACCTTGCTCAGCTTGAAGCGACTCGTATCGGGCACGACCGTTTGGTGCTTGAACACGATACATATGGTGACGAACAACGCTAATAGATTACCAAGTGGGCCCATAAGTGCCTGAAAAACAGAAATTCAAATAAAAGGCAACAAAATTTCACTGAATAAAAATGAACTCTGCACTATGGGACTTTAGGGGCTGCTAAGACAGTTGTAACCAAAACTGATGCTAACTCATTTTGCTATTTTCGCTCCATTCCCATCATTCGCTCGATTCTCTTGTGACAGACGCGATATGTCAAAGTAGTAGTCCACTAGGCCAAACATTGTTGGCAGGGAAATGACTATGACTGAGGAACGTTTGCGGAAGGTTCGTCAGGCCGAGAGGGATTCGAAAAAAAAACGATGGTGCCGGATTGCTCGACGCCTCACGAGCCTACCTAAATCGCATTCGCATGGCTGGGATGCAATCTAAGTAACCTCAAACCATAAAGCAAACCCATGAGTTAAACGTATAGAAACCGGCTATTTAATTTTACACGTTCCTTTCTTATCGTGATAGCCACATTTCGGCTTGGAACGACTGACTAGAAGAATGGCGCATAGAGAGTATATGATTTGCGTGAGGTGCGTTTGAATAACGGGTTTGCATTGAAAACGTGATATCAGATCAACAATTGTTATCGAGCGTTTGAAATGCTCAACATACTCAATCTGCTGGTTAGCGAGCCATTGATTGTCTGGAAAAGAGGAAGGGAAGAGGTAGAGGAGATAACAGCAGGTCATCTCCCTCAACTCAGTTCGTCAAAGGTCAACTGAGTGTGGAATGAGAAATACTCTCACGACACCAGAAAGCGTCTCACCAACGGAACGTTGACAGGAATGCCATCCCGGCATAGGATGCCGAAGCAGTAGGATGCCGCGGCAGGCGGCAGCAGTATTAACTGCACGAGCACGCCTCCAACCAGATCGTTTAGCATCGAAGCAGTCTGAGCATAGTAATATAATAGTTTATCTACGCCCGAGACCGAAAAGTGACATTAATAAGGTGGAATATAAGGAATCCTGAATTAGGTGAGTTTGGCGGGATCAGCGATGAACCTTTGCTTCAATTTCGTTATTTTTCAAGACAAGGCCTACGATTAAAAAAACTAAAAAATCTACTAAAAACGATTTCTTTCTTCAATTTTGAGATTAATCGAAAGAATTTGGTGGTGTTTTTGCCGAATAGCGATTTTCCGGGATGGCATGCTCGCGATATGAGGAGGGCCAATTCGCCCCATCTCTAATGCTTACTTGAATGAGCAGAAGGTAGGTGCGGACAGAGAGCATGTAGTCGGGCGTCTTTCGCAGCAGGCAGTAGAAGGCGACGCAATTCAGGGCCAACGATATACCTTGTATATTTGCATTTTCGTTTCGGACACATCTGTCCCGATTGAACGGAACGCAATTTAAGGGACCAGTTTACATAGCAGTAATCGAGTATTATCATTAAAAATTAAGAAAAATAACAGTGGTAAACTCCGCCCACTTCTTTACTTTTTTGGAATCCGTTACGTGCGTACAATTTTCAAAAAAGCGATACCGAAATGGACGTGCATCGTTCTCGACAGAGTCTGCTCATGAGAGATGCTGATGGAATAGCCCGGCGTAATGTTCATCTGAAAATCTGGTGATCGACCGCGAGTTGTCCTATAAGTGCTGGACCGCAGGGCATTGTAGTCCTAACATACTCTGCGGTATACTCTGCAGTCCTTAGGAAACTTAGGAAACCCTAGAAACCTTAGAATCTTAGGAAACCTTACCTTCCGCGAGCGAGACTGCTGATTGCTAGCACGCCAAATCGATTCGAGTAACAGATTCGAGTACGCTTAAATGCGAGTAAATGTGAGTATATCAGTGCGCTCGCTTAAGAATCGCACATTTCATCAGGCCTGCAGGAGAAAACATCGAAACATCGTTTTTTGTTGACGAGGGCCTGACGCGCTCAACAACAACAACAGCAAAAACAATCGTGACTGATTACAATAGGGGTAGTTGCTGAACGCAAGGTGACTGCTTCTAGTGTAATGGTATAGCCGCGTCAAGCTTTCATTTCATAATGAAAATACAACGCCAGCTTCTCTGATGTCCGATGCTTGCTACAGTAGGCAACCTTCCGCTACCGAGACTGCCGACTGCTACAACTCCAAATCGAATCGAATAAATGTAGTGGCTGAGAATCGGTCGTTAAGCAGGTGTTTTATTAAAGGCTAGGACTACCGTTGTCTCTATCAACCAACTTATTCATTTCACGTATCTCTCCTTCACACCATGCAGTAATGCTGGAGCAGCGACGATCAGAATACGAGTGGGAATGGATTATGCTGAATTCATAGTCACTCATTCCTAATTTGGATGGTTCTATTTGCGGTGTCAGAGGGATTCGAGTACATGCGTGGTGGACACGTTGTTGTCGAACAGATGTTATGAAAGGTTGAAACTAGAATGGACAGGTGAAGAGTGATTTTACGATTTTTGAAATGTTTGAGCGGCGTTACCGGGTCTCGGGAAGAGTTGATTCGAATTAATGAGAAATCTATTCGGGAATATTTTCCACTCCAGAACAGAAGATGTATCCTCTTATAATCCCGCTAGGACCCGTTTGCTAATTCCATATCGATATCGAGACCTTCTCTTGTCAGGCTTCACTCATGAATGAACGTTACAGATATAATAACTTTCACAACGGAACGTTTTCACGAAATCATATTATTATTTGTAGAACACAGCTACAAACCATGTGTTATACCATTGGACTTTTTTGTTATCTCATTATTTAACACGTATTCTAGGTTCATTGTTCTTAACATTAGTGTTGTACTACATTGTTTATCCTCTGAACGTTTTGTGACCATCTAATATATATCTCTTGTTTTGCCAAACCGATAAATAATGTTATAAATTTGAGTATCAGCGGAGATATCCCTTTTTCCTCATTCAGAAAAATGATTCCTGCCGATGTTCCTACTGTTGGAAACGCGGTTTTGAGAAGTATACGGCACGTGCTAACTTTTCTTTCCATTTTCATGGCATTATTCACGATAATCATCATTCTTTCTTGCAAAGACAGATTCAGTCAAAAGTATGCGCGACTGATACTAGCTGCGGTTGTGAGTATTTTAACTGTTGTTGATACTCTTTAGTTATTGTATGCCAGGTAATTTCCCTGCTCTGCGAAATGGATCTGCAACTAGTGATTGATCCAGTGTTTCTGTTTCCCATTCCATGCATGTTCAGGTAAACTAAACTATGTTCAGGAAACGTTAATTTTTAGCATTTGTATTTTTCAGGGATAATCCGATGTTGAACATTCCTGGAGGGATGTCATCGCACTACGTGAGCTTCGCGCTTTCAGTGCATGTTCTGATTTTCTTTCAGATGATTTTTATTTCAATTTTGGTGCTAGATGCTCTTCCTATTTTTTCCTGTTTTGTACATCGACACCAGGTTACCATATTTTCTCACCTCTTTAGAACCAAAAACAACCTTATAAATCAAGAACTAATCAGGCTGTTATGACGCCCGGTTCACGTTGGTCGTTCTCGTCTCGAATGCAAAAACTGCCTTCAGTTATCTGCACTTCAATTTTCGCTGTATTTCCAGTCCTACTTCAAGTATTTTAGTTTTTTTATACCGTCACTTTCACTATCTATTTACAGCGAGCTTGGGTGCCTCACGGAACGTCTGCGCAGTATTCCGAGGCAAGTTTGATGTTCCGAAATTTTTTAAAAGCCTCCACGATTTCCCATTTTACTCCTTTTTACACTCTATGGCCACCGTACATAATATCTCAAATGGCTGAAAAATCGCTCGATCACTCACCTTTTTTTAGTTGCAATCGACGAACTTGTCCGAGGACGTCCTTTCGCGCGTTGATTGCTTCTCGTCTGAACGATTTGAACAAATCTCGTCGTACGGATTGGTGGTCTTCATTGTAGAAGTGGCCTTCTTGGCTCTGGTGAGGCCTTGTTATTAGAGTTCTCTTATTGGAATCAATTCCGAAATTCCAATAAGAGAAATTACCATTCGAATACGTTGAATTGGCGAGAGCCGTCCTTTGTTCTTTCTAATTGAAATCCAATAGAATTCCAATAAGAGATCAAATTCCTAAAGCTCTCAATTCCAATAAGAGAACTCTACTTGTTATCCCCAAGCTGAACTGAGATTCTCAGCGGCTCGGTAAAGGCTCGGTACAGAGCAGTTTCTTCACGATTTTTGTCATTTTTTCAGCTGGTTTCGCATACGTTCGTCTGTCTGAGAAAGCACACGGGCATCAGTGAAAAGATGAGGGAGTATCATCGAACAATGACTAGAGTTCTTGTGTTGCAGGTAGTTATTCAAATTAGTTTTATTTTTCGAATATTTGTCTACTGGTGCTATGATAAAAAAACACAAAACACATAAACGAACAATTTTCGCTCCTTCCAGTCAAGCGTTCCATTAATATTCATCATCTTACCCTTCAGTGGATGCTTGTTCGTGTACTCTGCGAAGCTGACTGAACCACGTTAGTTGTTCAAACTTTTTTAAATCGGTTTTTAATCGGTGATATTCAGAAATAATCCCGGTTCTGCTAACGATTTCCTCCGCCCATTCTCTCATCCACTCTCTAGCGATTATCAGCACCACGCCCTTGTATCGAAGACGAATTATCACAATGATCAAGCAACTAAGGATGACTAGGGTTGCAGACTCGGCTACGGTAGTGCCGCAACATCTCGCACTAGACGCGTAGAACGGGAGATTATCTTTCGACATTTCCGTTTGTGTTTCAAACATTGATTGTTGTTAACATTCATTGAATATTATGATTCGTATCTACTGTTTCAGGTAAGCGTTCCATTTCTGAAGCGGTTGCAGGCTCTGTAACGGTGCTGCCGCAACCGCTAGCGCTAGACGGTTAGATACAGCGAATCTTTAGGTAGTCACGGTTGTGTTTCAAATATTACCTAAATGTAACACGGAACGGATGAGGTAATGCCTTTTACGTGAAAAATGATGTGGTTTTCTATTTCTTATATTATTCTCGCTAGAATCGTCAATCTCTGAGTATACTTCGATAAATTGTGTTAAAAATATTTCATTTTATAATTTATGATTGCGCTAAAGGTAACACTCGATGCATGTGGAAATATACGCTTGCTACGCTAAGTGGTGAATTATTTGAAACTACTACGAAGCTTATGAGTATCAATGAAGAACGTCAATGGCTTCTTCCAAACTGAATATCACGCGAAAGAAGAAATACGGAAAAACTTCGTCATTCCTGTGATTAATATTATCACATCTCCTGAACACATACTCTGCCAATGCTTTCTTCTGATTTGACTTCGTTGAATCATTCTTTCTCTTTTCACTTCGTTATTTTCTCGCAATCTCGATTCAATTCTGATACGAGTGATTCAGAACAGCCCATTCTCACGACCTTCCTACACAATGCAGACCGTTCTTTCAAATGAGTATAAAATGGTATCTAGTTTGGTATTTTGCATCCACTTACGAAATGCTCCTTGCGATCGTTTTCCCTGCAGTCGTTACCATTGCTGCCGGGTCAGGTGTGTTTGCGATCGAATAGTTCCGGAGTAGGCTTGTCTTGATGATGGATTTCACTCCTCATAATGCTCTATACAATGTATTCCAGCTCCGCCCGAGCACGCGTGGCCTGGGCCCGTTGACGAGGCAAGTGTTCCGGATGGTCTGAAGGTAGTGAAAAACTTTCATAAATATGCCAACGACTTTTAAAAAATAATCGAAAGATATTTAAAATATTCGCAAATAATTACAGGACAAAGTGAGCAATGGAACCAAACGTCTCTTCGGCGACACACTTCACTGCGACATCGGAGAGGACTTTCTGATTGTATGTTTTCCTAATATTTCTAAACTTTGACTGGCTCATAAACTTCAGCAAAACAAGGATGCCATCGCCTATCGCACTTGGGCTGTTCCTCTGTTCAAGTACGAATTGATTCCGGGAACCGCGAGGTTTAGTTTTGCAGAATGCATGCAATATATTTGTTTTGTTTCTAGATGGTCAGATCTCCTGGGACAGTTTCACTTTGATGCAAAAAATGTGAAGGTAAGATTTCGCTCTATTAAATGTGAATCAAACTCCGTTTTGCAGATTTCATGTGTCGGCGATACTGTTCTGAACATTAGTGAGTAATTTTTTTCGTGGCTTGGATGAACTGAACATTTGGTGGCTTGATGTTGCGTTAACCGCTTCAAGTATATCTTCCCGTTACATTGAACACCCTCCCAATCAGACACTACCGATATTTAGACGACTGCCGCATGCTGTACAGTGACAACATTGTCCGGCAAACAAGCGCATTTGTCCATCGCAATTTCAAGTGTGCCGACGGTTACAAGATCATGTAAGTTGTGGCCTGCATTTTTCTATATCCAATTTATCGCTAAATTCAGGCACGTCAAACCATTCACAAGCACAAAGTCTTTCGGAACTGAACTGTTCTGCGCCGATGGTGGCTTACTCGGTAATATTTTCGGATATTTCACTTTTTTTCGACATGATCCATTGTTTTTCATTTCGCAACATTGAAGGAACCCCGAAATGGACGCTTTACGACGGCATCAAGAATTCCACAATCACCGATATCAATCCGTACATCAACTGTGTTCCTACAGAGGTGGACAAATCATCTGCGACTGCAGTCGATGACGCTCAAAGTATATTAAATTCGTGACTACATATTTTGTACTAGTGATAAATCTGCTTGATATTGGAAATTTTAACGACAAAAATTGAATATATCCAAGAAAAGCTATACAACAAGAAAACAACTCGAGAAAATTCTATAACCATCAGCTAGGTCGGAGTGATTGACCATTTCCGAAAGAAGAAAAGTCTCGCGCGTACGGATCTTGACAAAATTACCAAGCATACGGGAGTGGAATACGTTGCCAGCCCGTTCACGACGGGATACTGAAATATTCAATTCAACTTATTTTTTTTGGTCACCGTGAGCGGATAGGTTTCTTAACAAGCTCTTCCTAGTTGATATATTTTATTCCGAATCCCACGAGATACAGCTAGAGATACATTTCTTGAAGTTTTGCATAGACCGGAATAATTAGGAACACGCTCACCCATTCTCGAATGGACATTAGCGCATCATGTAGATGAAAGTGAGAACAAACTGCTAATGCGAACTGAAATATTTGTTTCATCCTGCCACCTCAAGTGGTATACCTGATGAACTCCCTTTAACAGATGGCTGATAGAGGAAACTGCTACAATAATAAACATGTTTCGCTGCTGCCTAATTATCGCAGACACAGTTACAGAGTTGTCCTGAAGCATGCATGCTTGCGGCTTGCGCGAACTAGTGATGACAAATCGGCACACGCCGACTCAAATTGCAAATACTATTCAGCTATACAAGTGAAAGAAAGTGTACACCGAAAAGAAGCACGCGCCGATTAGTCATCACTAATGCATACATCAAGGCAAGATGTAATTTGACAAAACACAATCATTACGCTGATAGGTTAACTCTGTGCTTACCCCAAGCAACTTCTTCAGCCGACGAAATGCGCGACTTGCGAGGGCAGTAAAAATTACATTGATGACAATGTATATCGCGAATGTGACGACGGAAGTCATTTTAATTATCTGAAGCAGCATTCATGACAAAAATGATTAAAAAACTCGGTATCAAATGTTGAATAACCGTGAGGAAAGAAAAGGCCGCGGCTTATTTAGTTATTTTTCACCTTGGTAGTGTGCGAATCGAATGCAATGATTGTGTCATTCGTATCGCCGTTTCGATACAGATAAGTTGAAGGCCAGGCCGGAGTCACGAGAAACAGAGGCACAACGAATTGCAGCATTAGTAATGGGATAATCACAGACGAAGACCAGTTCTGAATTGCATATTTTTATTTTATTTCCAGACGGTTCTTACGTTTTCCGATAAATCTTGGGTACGAATGACAAAGTAGCGATGTATCGCGATATAAGCCTTTCCAATAGTCGCGGCTACCGCCCCGAAATTGTTGAGTGCCTGCCAAAAGATGATTAATTATTTGCATCAGCACGTTCAAAATGAGATAACGTACGAATGAAACTTTCAAGATATACACGGTCCACAACTTCTCAGTGAATGAGAATTGCATGTTTATTATATTTGTTACCACCGTTAAGATGCTGTAGAATCCTGAAAACAGTAAATAGTTTTTTGTTCAGGGGATTCAGCTTTCCAATGCTTTCTAGGCAACCTTCCAAAGAATACATTGGACAGCAGGGAATTGTAGCCTCTTGTAAGAGCCGGATTTATTTAGAGTCGTCTTATAACGTCGCAAAAAACATACCAGTTGCAATGAAGAATTTGAAGAAGGGCGTTTTGAAATATCCATCACTTGAGGTGGCTAATCGCACAATAAGGTAAATGTAAAGAGAAGAAAGGATTATATCGGGGACTGCTTGACTCCATTCAGTCATGACATTTACTGCGTGAATGCGTGAAAACTTTTTGCATTCATAATTTGACGCGTATGTAGTTCGAAGACCAGCCAGCGAAAATAGGAGTAGTGCTTTGCACAAGACAAGACCCTGATTATAGATCGCGTAATTGCTTGACTTCGAAGTCCGAGCAATCTTGTAATTTCACTTACTGTTTCAGCTGTCATAGCGACGAGAGAATGCGAAGATGAAGATACGACTACTACATCGAAATTGCGGAGATTGAGTTGAGCGAAACTTCAGGGATAATACTTCTCGCCTACATTTCGAGTTGCACTCAAGTATCCGTGTATATTCTCGGGTATTTTTTTGTATAGCCGTCTCTGAGAACATTTTTATCTCTCGACCAAGACATAAGTTTAATAACAATTTCATCAAATTCTACGATTGAATCATAGATGCCGTTTAAAATGACAAACAATAAAACAAGAACCGTTAGAAAATGAGATGCTATTTACACAACAATCCAATAAATTACTATTACCATCATGTCGGATGAGTTGACCATTTCCGAAAGAGGAATACTCTCGCTCTAACGTTCTGCGACAAAATGACCAAGCATACGGGTGTGGCATACGTTGCCAGACCGTTAACAAGGGGATACTGAAACTGATAATGTAACCTTCATTACTTTCTCCTGTGTTTGGGGGGGGATTGAGCGAATGTGCTCCCATTTTGAGGAAGTGAAAATAAGTTTTGGTTAGGTGGACGGTTAATCTTACAAATAAACATGCTCACCCATCATATGGTCAATTGCGCCTCTTCGAGATGAAAGTGAGAACAAACTGCTAGTGCCAGCTGAAAGATTTGAAATATACATCTTGACATCTCCAACTGTTTTACCTGATGCAGTCCCTTCAACAAATGACTGATGGAGCTCACTGCTACAATAATAAACATGTTTCGCTGCTGTCTAATTATCGCGGCCACGGTTGCAGAGTTGTCCTGAAGCATGTTTGCCGATTGTGCGCAATAATTATGACAATTCGGCACACGCCTCTAATTGCGAATTCTATTTTTTTTTAAATTGCAATCAAGCAAACGGAAGAGGTGCGTGTACCGATTTGTCATCGCTAGTGCACAGAAACAACGCAAGTGTACATTTTACGACAAGCTGTAATTTGTCGAAACTCGAATAGTACGTTGATAGGCTAACTTTGTGCTTACCCCTAGCAACTTCTTCAGCCGACGAAATGCGCTACTTGCGAGGGCAGTAAAAATTACATTGATAGCAATGTAGACAGCAAAGGTGCAGACGGAAATCATTTTAATTATCTGAAGCAGTATTCATGACAAAAAGTGTATGAGTCGCGGTATCTTCAATGCAAACACACACGCCCTTGTCGGCTCAATTATCCGATAAAGGTGAGGAATGACAAATGCTGCGGCCTATTTAGTTTTCCTTCTTACCTTGGTTGTGTGCGAATCGAATGCAATTATTGTGTCATTCGTGTCACCGTTTCTATATAGATAATATGCTGGCCAGACCGGAGTCACGAGAAACAGAGGCACAACGAATTGCGCCATTAATAGTGGAATAATTACGGATGAAGGCCAGTTCTGAATTGCATATTTTAATTTAATTTCCAGACGGTTCTTACGTTTTCCGACAATTCTTGTGTACGAATGACAAAGTAGCGATGAATGGCGATATACGCTTTGCCAATGGTTGCGGCTACTGCGCCGAAATTGTTGAGTGCCTTCAAATATATTTTCATGCAAATGAATCAATTAAGTGCAATTCAAAAAATCTCAAATAATATACTCACGAATGAAACCTTCAAGATATAAACGGTCCACAATTTCTCAGTAAAAGAGAATTGAGTGTTTATTATATTTGTTATTACAGTTATCACGCTGTAGAAGCCTGAATATTTACCGACAGTGTTATCAACATTGTACCATACAAACCAGTTGCAATGAAAAATTTGTAGAATGGCGTTTTGAAATACGCGTCACAGCTCAGGAATAATCTTAGAATAAGGTACATGTAGAGGGAAGAGAGCAGAATATCAGGGACGGACTGACTCCACTCAGCCATGACTAAGACTACGTGGGTAAGTGAATACTTTTTGCATTTAGAAATTGTCGCGTACCTAGTTCGAAGACCAGATAGCGAAAATTGGGAGTGGTGTTTTGCACAGTATATGATTAGAGTTAACTTCGAAAGTCTCTTGACTTCACGTTGATATCACACTGGACAGGGTGTTGAGGGAGTGCATGAAGAGAAGAGACGAAGCGGCGATTACTCGCATTTTGAGCTGCCGTAATTGAGTTGAACGAACCTTCACGAAGAAGTCTTCTCGCTTATTTTTCGACTCAAGTACTTCAGTTTAATCTCGAGTGTGAATTTTCCCATGTAAAACAAGTGAAACATGAAGCAGTGAACCATGAAACAATAAATTCAATTAACACAATATTTTTTAAAGGAGGAGACCCATGAAAATCTAGCTAACTGATATTGAGTTCTCGATGTGAGATGGGGGCTCGTGATTACCCGATAGCACTTTTGAAACTTCCTTGTTTTTTTTAAAAATTATAGTTTGGACTGAGATATATCAGTTGACTGAGCTAGCGGAATTTGGTATTTAGAAGTTGGCTAGCGGAATTTCGGTATTTAGAGTTCTCACTGACTACTCTGAAGTAGCCTGAATCTTTTGAAAAACAATTTCATAGGCTATGCATCATATCAGAATCTCTATGTTTCTTCGCAACCAGGATTTCGTTTTAAATTCTCTAAAGACATCAATTGCAGCGCGGCCAGAGGGTATTTGAACTCCTGATCCGAAGTGTAAATTATAACTAATGAATTGGATGACAAGACACCATCCGTCTGGATGGACTGTAAAGTGACCGGACCATTCCGATCTGACGGGACATAAATAGGGACTTTTCATTGCGTGAGCATTCGTCTCGCCTCCTTTACTTGAGCTCGCCCATTCTTAGCGTAGTTATCATAGATTGTGCATGTCGACAATACACCATGACCGTTTCTTCGTTAAAGCATTTCTTTTTTTCCGGATAATCTATAGAATCGTGAGATTTTATATTCCCGTTGACGAACTGAAGAGGATAAGATGCGAAAAAATTTTCAAAGAAGTCGTTTGCAGATGTCTACTTCATCTCGCTTGCTTGTTATCCTGCACTGGTGAAACTTAAAATATTCAACCTACCGAACGTTCTTCCTCACGAAATTCGCCTTTCGTTGTTCGATGTGTGCGAACTGCAAACACTTCAAGAGGAAGCTGACGTCTTCCACACGTGGCGGGCCTTTTCCCTCATGAGAGATGCCAAAAAATTAAGTGACATTCCGGTGCGTGAAAATTTATGCAAGAATCGTTAATTGAAGAGCGTTAATTCAATTGAATAATTATTAGCAAGGATTGCATTAAGAAATTTTAATGCAAGAAAAATAGGTGTAAGGGTGTTTAAGTTACAAAACTGTTTTTTTTTTCAGAACTGTCGGTGTTTTTTGAAGTTGAGACTTCTCCTTCGATCGTCGCTGATGAACAGCCGATAGAGACGCCCAACAACAACAGAAATAATAATAATGAAGCGACGTCGTCCATCGATGATGAACATTTCAATTTCATTCTAACGAAGAAGCCCGACCTTGGTCGGTTTAAATATTGTAAATTTTTTTTTAGAAACTTTGCACTGATAAATGGTTTCAAGACATTTTTTCGTCTTCCTTACGCACCACATCAACACACAACACTATAAACAAAATTTTGAAAGCGAACTTATTTTTCTCGGACCCGTTTTTATAAAAAAAAAATGTCAATTCGAAAGTCTATTCGTCATATATTTCCTGTAAGTGTCGACGAGGTAGTCGAATTGACAGATCCTTTACGAAAGAAGAAAAGTCTCGCTCGAACATTTCTTGACAAAATTATCAAACATATGGGCGTAGCATAAGTCGCAAGACCGTTGACGAGGGGGTACTAAAAGTATTTATTTATTTTTTAAATTAGTTTTTACATAAAAAACTAAATAAAAAATCACCCATAGCCTTATCGCAACCTGCAGTTCGATAAGTCCTAGAGAATTGACAACAGCTATTGCGAACTGAAAAAACCGTATTTTTGACAGAAATTGTCTCATTTATAGAGCAGAAATATGATCCGCCATGTCTACATTCTGCACGCTCTCTCATCTTTACTTGGCGAATGAGTGTGCGAAATGAAGGGACGAAGGCTCATATTTTGAGCTCATTGTCAACTGATTTACCTGATGCAGCGCCTTGACGAGATGACTAACGGAACATACGGCCACAATAATGAACATGTTTCGCTGTTGGAGAACGATTGCTTGGGATGTTTCGGCGTTGTCCTATAATTTGATCTTTGGATGGAAAAGGAGGGGGCGTAATTGACAAGCATCTCGAAATTACAGACTAACACAAATTTTCAAAGCGAGTAGCTTGGGTCTGTCTGTACTGAAGGTATTTTTAGCCTAATCATGGAAAGTTTTACTCACCTCTAATAATTTCTTCAACCGAATCAACTCTCGACTTGTGAGAATCGTGAATATCGTATTGACAACAACATAGATCACGTAAGTGCAGACGGATACTAGTTTCAATATCTAAAAATACATAATTTAATTCATAAGTATGGTAAAATTTACTTACCAGAGTAGTTGTCGTATCTAGTGACACAATAACACTATTTTTGTCTCCGTTCCTGTAAAGATACGAAGCCGGCACAACAGGAATGGTTAGAAATAGTGATATTATGAATTGAGCCAGTGACAGTCGGAGAATTAGGGAGAATGACCATTTCTGAATAAATATGCACTTGCTCGGTCATAAGTCACAAGTCATAAGTCTACTTACTTTTTCCGAGAAATCACTCGTGCGCAAAACGAAGTATCGGTGAATGGCGATGTACACTTTTCCGAGTGTGGATCCAACAGCTCCGAGGTTGTTCAACACCTCAAAAAATTGCTACTATTTTTTGAAAAAGTTTAATTATTCTCACATAAGCTGGTTTCAATATGTAGATGGTCCAGAACTGCTCGTTGTATGGGAATTGTACCATTACATGAAAGCCAACAACGGCTATTATACTGTAGACTCCTGAATCTCATTTTTTTATTAATTTATTTCGAGCGCTATTTTCTTTAGATTTTGAGAACAAAAAAATAAACATACTGACTCAGTCAGCAAACTGAGGTAACGTACCTGTAACAATGAAAAACACGAAGAACGGCGTTTTGAAGTAGTCATCTTTCGAAGATCCAAGGCGAATAAGGAGGTAGATGTAGAGCAAGGATAGGATGATATCCGGAGTGACTTCACTCCATCCAGTCATGGTTAATAAAGGCAAGGCGAAGATATTTCGAAGATATTCAATGCACTTGCGTTGTTCGGGAGACTACTATGGCTAAGAATACTCAAGGTCGGTCCGAAGAGGATATTAGGATATCCGGACAGTATTGGATATTTTTACAGCTAGCAAATGCTCCCGATCGAAGTAAAAAAGGAGAACCCAACGGAATGCCCGAAGCAAAATTGGTGGTTGTGTATTGCACTCGGTTGATCTAGAACACCCCGCATTTGTAGTCTCTGCAATATCGTATTGTTAGCTTCAGTAATATCGGAGATCAAAACTCGGGCCTAAATTGAGCATCTAGGTAAGGCAGTAATTTGACGAAGGGGTACTCAATCACTGATCTTCCATAGCGCACTTTTCTATCACAAATCGAGAATACAATGGATATTTCCTATGTAGAAGAACTACTTTTCCTACATCTTGCGTGTGTTTCGGCAGGAAACGTTGTAGTGCTGAGGCGTTTCGAGAAGTCAGCAACCTGAATCATTTCCATCCCGGATCTGCCACATTCATTCCTCAGAATTGCCTGACTCTCTTAATTTCGCCTGCTCTCTCGCTCTGTCTGACTTCCTATAGAGCATGTAAGGAGAAGAGGCGCTTCTTATTACTTCCTTTTGATTCTCGAGGTGCTTTTGTATAGATTTTGAGCTGATTCACGCGCAATTTCTCATCCCGGCGCCTCTTTCTCTTCCACTTTTCGAGAAGAATATTGTCTAATTCTCTTCACTTCACGGCCATTTTCGCCCTTTCTAAGTACTGAGGCAGTGGAGTGCCATCACTCATTCAATCTGGGTTTCGAAGGGATATAAAAGGGCGGGGTAGAGAAGAAGGAAGTATCGACAACGACGATGACTTCTCTTCTCGTGATCATCTGTGCCCTCGCTGCATCTACTGCAGGTAAGCTGTAGAAGAACTCAAAATTATTTGTTGCCTTTGTTTCATTTCACGTTCATTTTGCCCGAGACATGATGAGTGATTTTTCTTTCTTCAATATTTAATTTTTAAATAATTAAATTTTAAATAAACACCTGTTCAGCCATCAACAGTGAAGATTGGCCCAAGCCCGTGGATGCTGACAAGATTCCGCCAGAACTCAAGGATAAGGGTAAGGTTTTTTCTTTCCTTGGCAAGCATAATTAGTCAAGCCAAAAACCATTTTGATCGTAAACGGAATACTTGAAATAAAAAAAAGATCATCTTTAGAATAAGATTTGCTTATGACGATCTGATAAATAATAATTCGTAGAAATAACGGCGTAATAAATAAATAAATAAATATTAGCATGATAAATGAACAATTGCGAGATCTGAAATGACTCACTTTCAAGTGTACAACTACACACAAACCACGAATTGGATGGGCGATCATATGACCTGCAATCCTGGACATGAGTTCCTCTACGTAAGTTCCATATTTTACCACCTTCTCTTTGCTTTATTATTACCACATTTCTTAAAAAGCTAAAAAAATAACAGTGAATAATTATCTATATTCGCAGCAATACAAGAATCACACGGCTTTCCGCACCTATGGGGCCCTAAACTTCCGTCTGGAAAATGGAAAGTCAGTGAACATGATTTTTTTCAATTTATGATTATCACCGTAAGTATTACCATTTTTACGACTATAGTAATATATTAGATTAGTTTTTACAGTTATTTTTACTTTTTTTTCTTTTTTCACTATTGCACTATTGCAGATGGATCGACGCCCTAGTCAAAGTATTCAAATTCGATGCAAGGGAGGCCCATGTACGTAATCATTTGAAATTTTTTTAGAAAAAACTTCCCAAATTAACATCTTCTTTCCTTCCAGGTTTCATGCGTCAATGCTCCCACTGACTTCCTGACTGTGTATGGTGAGTTTATGGAAAAAGTATTCCCCTTTTAGCGTTAGCAAGAATTATATTCTTATATTACAAAAAAAAATATATATATATATATGGTCATCTAGTGTATCCTTACCCTTATTTAACGAATGAAAAAAATAGAAAAAACACGATTTCCAGACGACTGTCGCGCGCTTTATGGAACCAACAACCTGGGCATTAACGCACTCATCCATCGCAGTTTCAAGTGCGAGCCTAGCCAACATATTACGTAAGTGTCCTACGCTCTAATCGAGTCGACTAGAGTTTGAAATATGGGCAAGGGCTGGGATGACATCCGCGACAGCGTAATTGTAAGGGGGTAGGGGTTATTGCGAGCCCGAAAGCCTCGCTAGGTTGTTGCTTGAGAGCGGCGAGAGCCCGTATCTGGCTCGCTTCGGGATGACATCACTAAAAATGGATTTTAACGCGTTAAATTTCTAAATTAAAACAAAACAAATACAAAAACAGATATTTAGGGTGAAAAACTGGCTCGGTACCACCGACCTCGGCAAAGGCTCTGCTCTCTACTGCTCTGCACCCCCGCTCTTCGGTAAGATCGAAATTCCTTCCCGTTTCTGCCTCCGTCCACCGCTCACTCCGAGTGCTTGTGCAGGAAGATGTTAAAGAAACTCGAGCGGATGGGTTAAACCCCCTTAAACCCCCTTTAACCCCCTTAAAGAAGCTGTCCCACGAATATTTGACTAGCTGAGTTATCGATGTGAGATAGTGGGTCGTGGCTACCCGATAACACTTTCGAAACTCCCATGTTTTCAATTTTCGTTTGAACTGATATATGAGCATTTGGCTGCGTACCTTGCGCTCGTAGGCAACGAGCGAGAGAGAGTGCGAAATGAGGACAGCGCGCCCTCTCATTCCTCAGTTTGCATTGTCGCCCACGCGATTCGTGGAACGTCTTCTTTACCATCTTCCACATTTGCAATTCGAATTTTGCCAGGCAATCCGACGTGGACGCTGACTAGTACCGATGGAAAGACAAACAGCACGATCAACGAGAAGAACCCCGTCATCAACTGTGCTAGCGGTAAGCATAAAATGTGGTTGACAATCGGATAATTGCACACTTTCAGACTAAGCAAGCTCCCACATCGCTACAGTGATTCATCACTACTCTCACCCATTCTTTTGTAATTCATATATGCATGGGATAAACGTCTTCTAAACTGCTCCGATTCTTTTCCTCCCTGCACAATCGAGATGAGGGAACAGAAACAGGCTGTCAGAGTGAAGAATCCATCTCTTCATTTCGGCTGGTCTCTCGTCACTCTGACCTGCGAGAGAGCATGCGGAATAAGAGACGGCTTCTTCTCCCGACAGCAACTATGGACAACCATCAACTGTCAAGACCTGTTGGGCAACTGAATAATTCGTCTCCTCATTCCTCATACTCTTTTGTCGGCTAGATTGGCTAGATAGCGCGCGGAGTGAAGAGACACGTCTCTCATCCTGGCAATCCTAGTCTCTTCTGGCTGGTAAGGGAGGTGAGGGATCAGGGGAAATGGAGAGACACATTGGATGCGGAAGTCTCCCCTATCCGGGAATAGTCCCTTCCCCTCTTCTTCTCATTCGATACTCCGGCTTTCATTCAGTCGCCTGACTAGGATGTGGGCTACCGTATTCAATTTGTTGGCATCACTTGAGGTAATCTCACAATCATGCTTGTTTATCGAATTCGCGTTCTGATAAGGCTATCGATACAATTCATCCTCAACAACAACAACAACATGTTGAGAGGTTTTCGTGCGGCATCGATACGATAATTCGATACCGCATTCAGCTCGCACTTGCCCTCACTTGCTTTCTCCCCGTCAACAGTACCGATCATCTAACGATCATCGCGACGTCAATGGTTGCGACTCAGAGAGCCTGCGAGTACGCATGTGAGAAGGATGCCCAGGTAACAATGCAATTGATATATTGTAATGATTAAAAAACGAACTTTCAGTGCACCCACATCTCCATCCTTCAACGTGCGACTGATGCCGCGTGCACACTCCTAGGTAGAGTTGGAACTACTGAGCGTACATGTTCATTTCACACTCTATCTCCGGTCAGAGTGAGAGTTGAGAGAGTGTGCGAAACAACGAGACGATTGATATTTCGAAGTCTATTTTCAGGAAAGAAGATCGTTAGTGAGATTTGCACCGTGCCCCAGCTCATCTACAGGAAGGCAGATGAGAATTGCCCGGGTGAGTAGAAATCTTGCTAAAAATAGACATCCTTCAACAATCTCACAAAGAGGCAGAATGGATCTCAAAATGTTAACTAATGTGACTGGAAATGAAAGGTTTTTTTGGAGAGCTAGGTGTTGTTGGTTGCTACCATAAAAGCAATTCGTCCGTACTCTACGTCGCTTTCCATTCAGCTCGCACCAATGCTTCCGCGGAGTTTGGCGTGGATGCCTGCATCGCTTTTCCTTCCCCGATGACGATCGGCCAGAAGGGCATCTGTGCGATGGGCATTGACAGGGTCGTGAGGTATACTTAACGTCACCATTTGCTACCAATTCACCGAAGAGAACTGCCAACGAGATTCCGAGAATCGAGTCCCTTCTCAGAGTGGTTCTTGCGGACGGCACTCGTCGCACACTTGATAACGACGTCGCCAGCTACGTGCAGTACGACGCTGCGAAGAGGATGTGGACTTACAAGTTTGTTGTTTTAGATTTATTTGGGAGAATGATCCATCTTTGCTCCTGGAGGAAAATCTAGCACGCAAAAATGCACAAATTCAGATACGAGCAGATGCGAGTTCCATTTCACGTGGACTTTGTCGCCGGCGTGTGCGCGGTTTCAGGTGACGTCATACTTACGTATATCAAATGGAATCCCAAAAACATTGCTACCCTCTTTTGCAAGAATTGTGTTGTCTCTTGTAAAGAAATCAGCCAATCGGCGGTTTCGTTGCTCACTATTCATCGATGTGCTAATTTTATGCACGCAAAGGGTGCAAAATGATCATGGAAACAACGGGGAACTCTCAGACCCGACCATGTGTCCCTGCCCCGAGCTTCCCCTAGCGAATAAGGCAGGTGGAACCGCTGTCGTCACGAACTTTGAGAGCGGCATGTGTCCGGGCAGGACGGTGTGGTAGGTCGCATTTTGATTCATAGAGTCGGCCTCCCGGTGGTCCCACCTAGAGTTGTCTTCTGACTGTAAAAATTCTTGAAGTAGATTCGCCTTTTTTCCACAATGAATATTAATGATAAGCACTATTTCAGGTACATCTGGGACAAGGACACGACGGAACATAAGAAAGGCCAGGGAACGGTTTGCTGTTCCGCAATCGCCTTAATTCAAGTATTTTTTTCAGGTCAAGATCTGGTGCCGCGCGGGAGCCTGGTTGATGGAGTACATGAACTACGGATTGCTCATTCTCGAGGCGGCGTGTGTTTGATCGACAAGGAGTTCTGTTCAAGTACCGACGCGTAGTTGTAGTCACGTCGATGATATTGAATAAAGATTGTTGCAACGTGCTTTTTCTGGCTACCTGGCCTTATCCAGGCGTGGTTGTCTTATGACAACTGTAAAATCGCCATGATTGTGGAAGAAATTTCATCTTTTTACCTTTTCTGACTACTATATTGTTCACAATTGAGATCGATACAGTAAGAAATATAGGTTATGAAAATGACTTGTGACAACAGTGTTGTCTGCCAATAGCTTTCGTGGCAGTATGATTTCTCCCTTTCACAATCGTCTTTCTGAAAGCTGACCGTGCTCAGCGAGTCTAGACGCCTGGACAGTAACTATAGGCAACTATGGCAGGCACATGCCCATCCTCATCTATCAACCGCTATTGGGCAGGACTGGCAAATGAATAATCGGTCTCATCTTCACGTTTCGTCTGACCGGCGAGGGAGCTCGCAATTTCGAGATAGCCATTTCGAAAGTCATCCATCGTCAGCTATTCTCCTTGTTCGGGATCTCAAGACGGCCCTCAGTCTGCCTGTTGTCAATCGTAGGATGCGGACTATGGTAGTTGTTCTGCTGGCTTCACTCGAGGTAAATTTATACTTTGCACTCCGCGAGTTGAGTTTATAAAAGCACTGCGAGATGAGTATAGGCATGAGGAATGTCTTAGTTCTCAAGTTAAATTATCAAATTCAGATCGGATCAGCAATCACTTGCTTCCTCCCCATCAACAGTTCTGATCATCTCACAATTAACGAGAAGAAAGAAGTGCCGACTCAGAGAGCATGCGAGTACGCATGTGAAAAGGATGTTCAGGTAATATACAAATGTTGCCAACGCGCCATCTCCTTATTCCATGCCAATAACCATGCTCAAAACTTGCACTTGCAGTGCACCCACATCTCCATCTTTCAACGTGAGACTGATATCGCCTGCAGTCTCCTCGGAAAGAAGATCATCAGCGAAACTTGCATCGTGCCCAAGCTCATCTACAGAAAGACGGAGGAGAACTGCCAGGGTGAGTACTTTCGTTGATTCCATCCATTTCTAGAATTCTTTCGTCTTGATGGTATGTGCTATAAGGGGATCTGTGCTTCTACAATTGGGTGCATCCATAACCTCCCATGACTATATCATCGCTTTTCTAGCTCGTACCAACGCCACCTCGGAGTTTGGCAAGGACGCCTGTGTCTCGGCTACTTCGCCGATGACTATTGGCTTCAAGAAGCAAATCTGCGCAGCGGGCGTTAATTGGGTTGTGAGGTATGAATCTCGTATTTTCATTCCTCTTGCACTGGAATGCAGGCATCCTGAACTGTACCCTTGAGAGCAACAGTTGAAAAAATCTCTTTAGGAGCGCCCGTTAGCATAGCAACTGTGGTTTCGTATCTTGACTGCCTATCAGAGTCGTGATGGAGGACGGTACTCGCCGCACGCTGGACACCGACGTTGCCAGCTACGTGCAGTACAATGCAACCAAGCGGATGTGGACGTACATGTACTGGTTGGAATTCTAATGCTCTGAAATAATTCGATTTTGGCCGAAAATGGCAACTCAGAAGGAAGCAAGAATGAAAATTAATTCATGTGACGATTACAGCTCTCATTTTTCAGATTAGAGTTCGAAATTCGGGTAATCGCCTCTTCATTTCCACACACTCTCTCACCAGTCAGAGAGGCGAGAGAGTGTGTGAAATGAAGAGACGACGACCCGTATTTTGAACTTTTTTATTTTTTATAATTCAGATACAAGACGACGGCCGCTGATTTCCGTGTGGACTTTGTCGCCGGCGTGTGTGCGGTTGCAAGTGAGATTTTGCTCGATCATCGCGCTTCTCTCTGTTATAGTCTCTCTAGGATGACGAAATATTCGCTTGCAGGTTCAACCTCTTGCCCGTGCCCCGAGCTTCCCGTCCTGACGGGAGGAACCGCTGTCAGCTCAGATTCGGCAGACGGAGCGTGCCCCGGCGGCAAGACCTTGAAGTATGTGTGAGGCTGCTATTACTATGAGGCTGCTATCGCTTGCCAATGAACCCATTAACTTGTCTCCATCTCGCAAATAATACGTTTTGAGCCTCAGATTGAACAAAGACTTCGTGTTTCAGGTGGATCTGGGATAAGAATCCGGCGGTTCCCCAGACGAAAGTCGGACCGGTTTGTTCTCATCTTAATCTCATCAATAATCAATTAGTTATTCAGTTCAAGATCTCCTGCAAGGCCGGAGTCTGGATTATGGACTACTCTGCTTACGGATTGCTCGTTCTGGAGGCTGCTTGCGTTTGAGACTCACAATAATTGTTCTTTACTTCGGTCTTCACAGTTATAAAATAACAATGCGTCAGCTTGTGCATGTATTTATTTATTCAATACTCCTTTCGTCTGTAGTAAAGCATAAATTATGTTACAAAGTGTGACATTTGTTCAAAAGTGAGACGGATTCGTTTTCTTCCAAAGATCTTATCCAGATGGAGTGTAATCGGAACAGTGCTTCCACGAAAAAATGACGCTGTAGGGATTCGCCTACGCGCAATGAATCATTCTAGTTCAATGGGAAGCCCATCAAATTTAGTGCCCTCACAAGATCTAGTACATTTTTCGAGATCTTAGACATCAATGCTCCCAAAGGCTTCTTATTGTGAATATTGCAACGGAAACGTAATTAAATCGTACTACACAATAGAGGCGATAAAAAGACTAAGACTTATCACAACTACACTAGCAATCACTGAAGTGTGTGATTGCTAGTGTAACACTAGCAACTCATTATGTGATTGTGGTTGAGGGTTCAGCGCTTCTCAATCAATTGGAACAATTATATGCTGCCTATGAAAATATATATTTACTAATTTCGTTTGGTGAATCATCGTCTAGTTCAAACAACGAATTAAACGATGACTCACGGAAGTGAAATGGAGACTACCATAGGGAAGTGTACTGATTGGTTCGGGAAGCCAGCAAGTTTAGACAGGTCATCAAATGGAATTCATAGAAAACACAAGTCTGAATAAAAGGGAAGAAAGTGGAGATCAAACACTACTTCGCACAGTCTTCCTCCAGCTAATTGTAAGAATGCAGAGCAAACTGGTGCTACTGCTATCGACTTTGTTCGCTGCTGCGCACTGCATGACCGAGGTTCATTCATTCATTCATAATTTATTCCGTCAGGAAAATGTAAATGAAAATACGATAGAGTTGACCAGAGACGGATGTCCGTCGACGTTGTCGAATCGGTTCTTGCAGCAGCAAGGAGATCAAAGATCAAGCCAATATTTAATTAGGGATACGGGGAAAAATGAGGAGGGTTGGGACGAAATAAATAAAATTATTTAAAAAAAATTAGGTTAAAATTGATGATATCATCCGTTGCATCCAACTTTCTCAAAAAGGAATAACAACGAAAATTCCAGATTCGAATCGGTCTCCTGGTCGCGGAGAACGTTGACCCCACTGCCATCGCCTATTCAACATCAGGAGGAGCAATTGCCGTTGCATTGGATAGGATCCAGAATGAGATGCTGTTAAGTGGATACAATTTCACGTGAGTCGTACGGAGTGTAGTACTTGGTGTAGGAAACGCCTTGAAATCACGTATTCTTCAATGCTCATTTACTCTCCATTGCATTCGAAACCAAAGTGGCTTGGAAAAGAGCCATCCAATTTGTTTTTTTTTTTCAGATTCTACGTTCGCAACTGCGACTGTGATCCAGTTCTCACGATGGGAGCGTTTGCCGAGTTTGTTCAGAAACTGGACGTGCATGCGGTTGTCGGGCCTCCTTGTGGTGAGTATTATAGAGAATAATACCTGTCCATGCCCGGATGCATAGTCATACAATAGGTCGCCGGCGGCGTATTGAGAATTGTTTTCTTCTCTTCGTTTTTCCTTTTCTCTCGTCAGTCAGAGAAACAAAAGAGTATTGCGAAATGAGAGAGACCCACTGGGTTCATGATATACATTGATATCAAGCAGTTCGCGCGTAAAGCATTCATTGTTCTAGGAGGATTGTTCTCCGGCACCATGTCTACCGCTTACTCCATTCCGACTTTCATGTGAGTTCGTCATATTTTTTTGTTAATACTTTTTTATTTTCATTGTTCAGGTGGGGCTACACCTTCCTTGCCGAACTTGCCAACGACTCGAGATTTCCCTACGTGTCAACGATCACAGCCACTTCACTATCGTTAGTGCATGTGATCTTTGATCTTTGGCTTTAAAAAATGATCAGTTCTAAAATGTGTTCAGATTGGGCTACGGTTTCATGAAGCTCGCCGAGTACAACCAATGGGACAAGTAAGAGATCCACCCATTCTTCATGGTGTTGTTGTTTTGTTATCGACCATTTTTTGATAATGGTAACGTTCGCATACAGAACAATCACAATAAGAACTTTACAGAGAAGGAAGAAGAAACTATACATTTTAGAATCGCAATTCTCTACACCAAAGACTCCACCAAATACTGTGATAACATCATTACGGATGCTCTGGTTCGTGCAATATTGAATGTGAGAACATCACACAGAAATTCAGACCGCAATCAACGACCCGAACACTTATCAGAATACTCTGGTTTACACGGTGAGTATAAACTACATCGTCACCCCTTCAAAATTCATGAACAGCGATAAAATAGCCCTTTTAATGGAAATTCCAGGCAGTCTTGGATGAATCGGACGACACAAATTACACTGCGCGCATGCAGGGAGCAAAGGATCGAGCCAGAAGTGGGTTTCAATGGGCGATTTTATTCCAAGATGCATTTTCAGATTATATTTAATTACCAAAATCTGCCATAAATACGTATTCAAAGACTATTCTAACGCGATAAAGAAGTATCTCTTCAGTAATAGTTCTCTGTCTCTCAACCGGCCCGAGCAAGCGAAAATTCTTCGCGAAAGCCAATCAGATGGGAATGACGACGAATGAGTTTGTGTATGTGCTGCTGAGTGTGAAGGGCATTGGATTCGGTGAGTCTCTCTTTTAGTGAATCTGATTCTAGAAAAAAAACAAGTCGAGTCGGAATACTAAAAGGGTGATGGGCGAGCGTAGTCACGCAAGTCCGGCTGATTTGACGTTGATAATGCCTGACGCGTTTGCTTTCAGGTCAATCCGGAAACGCTCCCGAAAGACGTGAGTTTGCAGCATAATTTTAGTTGTTGTGATGCGTCAAAGATTTTGGTTCGGGGTCAAGATTGCAAATCATTACAGTTGCCTCTGGTTACATTCCTTTCTGGGTGGATACCGTGAACAATAACACGGATGGACTGACCGCACTGGCGAAACAGGGCGCGACGAGAATAATAAACGTACGGTTGTTTTTAATTTTATATTATCTTTTTTGACATTTTTTACTTCAAATTCGACTCAGATCGATCTGGCAAGGCGAAGTGATAGCGCCGCGAAATCATTCAATGTGGACATCATCAAAAGGATTACAGGTAAAAAATACTGCTTGATTATTCGAATATTTTCAAATAATATATTTGAGGCCCACCGTTATACTGCAACTCTACTGCGTGCTTGAACGCTGTATCCAACAACCAATCGGTAGATGTTCGTTTCTTATTTTTGTAATTATACAATTCGAATAACATTTTTTCGTTGATATTCAAAAACAATTCAGGCTGGAACATTCGCTCGTTCTCTTCATGACGCCTTCTATCTGTATGCACTCGCTCTCAATCGGACGCTGGCAATTGATCCCGTAGGAGGGTTGACCAATGCGAACCTGATTAACCGAAATCTGGCAGGGACTTTCTACGGTAACAACCACAAGCACTGAATAGGATAGATTGTAAAGGTGATGTTCAGGAATGACTGGTGATGTGACAATTACGGCTAATGGAACACGAGCGCCTTTCTTCACTGTTTCTGCGTTGGATACTACACAGGTTCAACTTCATTATTACACATTTACATCCAGTAATTTCACAAAATCACATAACAATTAGAGTAAGGAAAAATTCAGACGGTCGCCTACTACTTCAACATCACTGTTGACGCTAATCAAATGCAGCAAGGGCAGGGCTGCGATGATTGCGCTGTGAGTTGAACTGTAACAAATTTATCTTCGTTATGCATGCTCTATTTTTTGCCATTTTTCCATGCCACTTCAATTTGCTAATATTATGCGCACTTGTGACATTTTATATCGACGATACTATGGTACTATTATCATCAGGCGATCTCTCCACTGGCATCTGCTGACAACCTGTGGGCGCCCTGGGGCAGCAAGCCACTCACGACTCCCATATGTGGCTACCAAGGGAATGCCTGTCCAAAGGTACGCTTACGGTTTCGACAGCATCTGACAAGAAGAGCTACACTGGTTGTTGGCACATCGTGCTCACTCATCGTCCGAGAGAGCACTCAAAATGAAGAAACGGATTCTTCCCAATGATATTCATGAAGTCATAGATTCCAGGACTTCTGGGATCAGAACGGTGTCTTCGTTGGGATCGGGGCTGCTCTAGCCTCTTTGATTGCGATTGCAGCGATCGCTGTTGCTGTTTATGTGTATCGGTGAGACACATTTCGACCAAGTAAAGAAGTTCAGAAACGCGGCAGAGAAAACCGAATAAACGAACAAGCGAATGTTCGCATCAGCATAATAACGCATGCATTGTAATTGAGGATGGATGGAAAATGCGAGAAAATATTAGAAAACGATGTTTTTTTCAGTGAGCGCAAGAAGGAGATCGCTCGGCTCAACTCTCTGTGGCAAATATCGCATCGATCATTGGAAAAACACGAACGGAAGGTGCGATAATACCTCAAATCATCAATCAAATGCGATGGTTTCCGCAAGTCGGCACAATTAGTGTTTCGAAACCATTTGCATGTTCCATTTTTCAGAAATTGGATCAGAGTCTGCGGTCGCTCACCTCATCAACGGTGACAGTGACCACTAAAGGCTCGAAGGGAACTCAATCTTCGGATCTACAGGAGACAGCGACCACTGCGTTTTATTATTTCAACAAGGTATTAATCGTGCCTATTGAACTCTCATCAGTAATATTAAAACATCGGCATGTGGTTGAAAATTGGTCTCTTTAAGGACCTGGTGATGGCATCCAAACACGAAACCTTCATGAAGTTCGATAACACGGAGACAACAGAGTTTCGAAAGGTTCATGATGATCCTTTTAAATATTTTTTATTTAGGTTCCATTAACTTGTTTGTCTGATTCATTCGACTTGGTGAATCATCGTACACGAAGGAAGCCAAATATTCGAAATGTTTTCATTTCTATGCAGATGCGTACCTTCGACCATGAGAACGTGAATCGCTTCATCGGAATGTCTCTCGATGGCCCACAGATTCTGTCGATATGGAAGTACTGTAGCAGAGGCAGTCTCAAGGTGAATGTTTTTGAGTTGTGAAGAGCCTCGAAGCCGAAATCTTGACTTGCGTGGTTATTGAGTAGAATAAAAAAGAAGATGAATAGACGAGGTTCCTTCAGCAAATCATCGACCGCGGCACAATGCAACTCGACTCATACTTTGTCTTCTCACTCATCAGAGATATTGTGCAAGTGAGTTTCAAATTAAGAACCTTTTTCATGGAAAAGAATTGAAACATACTCTCATCAGGGCCTCGACTACCTCCACTCTTCCTTCCTCCAGTGCCATGGGAACTTGACTTCATCAACATGTATGGTTGATGATAGGTGGCAGGTTAGACTCTTCGTTATGGGCGAAGAAGTTGTCTATTTATCTCGTGTGCTAGCTTACCACTCTGACTGCCTGATAGAGGACTAGAACTGTAGAGTCATATTTTCAATCATTACAACCCTAGTATGGGACTCAAAATAATTCGACAAATATACTGCTTGTAGGTCAAACTCTCCGACTACGGTCTGCGATCGGTCCGCGATAGGGCGAAGAAGAGAGGTGAGCTCTTTATATCTTTTGTATCTCATTGTCAATTTCACAGCAATTCTCCACACTAAAATGTCTTCTATCTATTCGTCGACCTAATGCGATCCAGCAGCCTGACCAGATACCATTCCATCCTCAGGTCTCTGGCAAGCCCCGGAGCTGCTCCGGGACGTCTCCGCTCCCTCGACGAAGCCATCCGACGTCTATGCCTTCTCCATCGTCGCATCGGAAGTGATCACTCGGCAGCCGGCGTGGAAGGGCAGGAAGGAGAACATGGATGGTCAGCTTTGACGATGCCCAGATGTTTCTTTTGAAACAAAATAACCGTAAAGAAGTAGCAAACGAGTCTGATGAGTCTGACTAGGTGATGATGGGGATGGAAATATCTTTGAAAATACGTTTCAGAGCTTCTCTACATGGTCAAACGAGGCGGGCCGTCGGCTCCGCGACCACTTCTTGAGGTCCCGGAAGGAATAGAACTGAATGTGACACTGGTAAGTCTAGATTTATCTAAACTTAGTGCATTCCGGGTCAGTGGTCATTGGTAGTATGTTCACACATCCATGCGTTTCAGCTACATCTCGTGCGCGATTGCTGGAGCGAGGAGCCCGCGGAGCGGCCGACTATTGAGCAGGTTCAGATTTCAGTTTCTGCACATGTCGTTCTCTTCTGGTTAAATGAAATTGTAGATGGCAAAGAAAAGAAAATGGAAATAAGAGAGACCTTGTTCTTTCAGTTATGCGAACAGTATTTATACTTATAAGTGGTTATTTTTTTCTATGTAAAGAAATCGACAAGGTGGCCAAGTTGACTATTAGAGAAAACAAACGAACGAAGTCCAGGTCAAGTCCATCATGCGCTCGATGGTCAACGGCCGGCAGCAGAACCTGATGGACCACGTGTTCGCCATGATGGAGCAGTACGCGGGGACACTGGAGGAGGTTAGCTACTCAAAGATTCATT
This sequence comes from Pristionchus arcanus, assembly GCA_900490705.1. NCBI lineage: Eukaryota > Metazoa > Nematoda > Chromadorea > Rhabditida > Neodiplogasteridae > Pristionchus > Pristionchus arcanus. Next base: position 353,257 of record LS487482.1, read on the forward strand.
TTATATCTTTGATGAAACTTTTTTCATATTAAACGCGTGATTAAATTTTTTTGATCGAAATATAATAATTAATTTACAACTGCATTTCAGGAAGTCATCGAGCGCACTCGGGAACTTGTGGAGGAGAAGAAGAAGAGTGATCTGCTGTTGTATCGGATGTTGCCGAGGTTCGAATGTTTATTCTGTACGAATAAAGCTAATGGCAATCTGTGGTAAAAAAAATGCGAATGTAAACAGAATAATATTCAGACAAGTAGCCGACAAACTCAAACTCGGGCAGTCCGTCGAGCCGGAATCTTTTGAGTGCGTCACTATCTTCTTCTCCGATGTGGTGAAGTTCACGCTGCTGAGTCAGAAGTGCACTGCGATTCAGGTAATAGGCAAATAAAACGAAATAATCTAATTTCGACAAACTCTTGTGCTTCGAATAATAGTTCATTATGTACAATGGAAAAAAATCTTTGTTCAAAGCTTCACTGAAATGATTTCAGATAATAAACCTACTCAACGAGCTGTACACCTCCTTCGACACAATTATTGAGAACCACAGCGTTTATAAGGTATTGATTGTTCTTCTGATACTAAATCAAGAAAGAATTCTCAGGTCGAAACAATAGGCGATGGATATCTCTGCGTTTCTGGGCTACCTAATCGGAATGGTCAGTAACAATGCAGATTATCTCTTTTAAATTTTTGGTGACTTCCGTGCTCTTTGACGCATCGCTACTCACTGGACACTCAATTTGCTTTTATATGATTTTTTTTGTTTTTATCTCAGGAACCGAGCACGTGAGGGACATTGCCGAGATGGCGCTGGATTTCATGGCGGCAGCGAGGGAATATCGTGTAACGCATCTGCCGGCGGAACGAGTGACACTGAGGATTGGGATCAATACAGGTACGCATTTACCGGTTTGTAATTCACGGCTCTCTTACAATTCCCTAGATTTCACGATTGAATGATGTCCAAATAGTTTTTCAAACACCCTTCAAGCTTCATTTGCTCAGTTCAAAGAGCTTCCAAATCGTTCTAAACCCTTAAATCATAGTTTCTCAAGCTGGTCCCTTAGCTGATATCGGAATATGAGCCTAATAAAATTCTAAATATTTAATTCCAGGTCCATGCGTCGCGGGCGTAGTCGGACTGACGATGCCCCGATACTGCTTATTCGGTGATACGGTGAACACCGGCTCGAGAATGGAGAGCAATGGAAAGGTAAGTATACTAAATTAGGGTTGTCAGGGTGACGAACTAGTCGTTCATTCCACGTGCGTGCGATGAAACAAGTGTTGAGTTCTCACTGATAGCCCTAATGACTTACTATCGAACGAGAGCGAAAATCGACATCCATGAAAATCTTCAAATTCGTATTTAGCCCGGCCTCATCCACATGTCCGCGGAGGCTAACAATCTGCTCGTATCTGCCTACGCCGGGCAGTACAATACACAGAGTAGAGGCGAAGTGATCATCAAGGTGTGTTCACGATTGCATGAAATGTGGTGTAAAAACTGTTCCCATGATGTGGCGGAACGGTCCTAATCTCGAATAATTTCGTTTTTATGTTTAAAAAATGTTTTTTGTGTAAATATTTTCGAAATTTTGCAGGGCAAGGGAGTGATGGAAACGTTCTGGTTGATGGGACGAGCGAATGAACCGGCAGTTAGGCTCAATCCTCCCACCGTCCCACCGACTGAACTCGCTCCCGCACCTGCAGTCACTGCATCAGTTCGATTTGATGAGATGCACCATAGTGGAGATGTAGGACTGTACACGGAGTACCGTCGAGCATGACTTTTTTTGTTTTTGAATGTTTTTATCACATTTTATTATACCCATGACAATTATAAAGTTCACACAGAAGCAAGATATTGATGAGCAAGAATTTCCTGGCAAGTTGGGCGATTTGTCGGGTCCACTTGCGTGAGCATATCAACGAATGCCGTCTGGAAACAAATATGATAATTTTGATTAAAAATAATTGAACATACAGTTTCTGCATCCTCGAAAACAGCAGTCGGTGTTCCTGAGCGATAGGCGTCGAAGATCTTAAAATTAAGACTGTGTCAGGGAAATTAAAGACCATCTGCACTTGTAACCGATCATCTGACGTCATCACAATGCATATCTCCGCTAGAATAAGACCAAGCGAGAAAACATCGGTCTTTGAGCTGTATTTAGAAATCAGTGATCTCTGAAAAAGAAATGTTTGCGGAACCGGGAGAATCGGGACTACTTGTTCTGGGCTCATGTACATTTTTGTACCAATACTTGTGCGAGTTAGATCTGTTTCCTCTCCACCCTCTGCGCTTCGCTGAGTTGCAATGCCGAGATCGCATAACTTGAGATGATCATTATCAACGAATAGAATATTGGCGGGCTAAATGGAATACTTTTTCCAAATTAATAATCTTTAACATACCTTCAGATCCCGATGAATCAAGTTCTTCTCGTGAATATAGGCGAGTGCAGCGACCATTTGCTTGATTTGACCGACCATTTTCATGCGAAATAATGGTCGTTTCGACGGATCGATATTGTCAGAAAGCCATCTAGCTAGAGAGTACTTGCATAACTGCAAGCTCATATTTTCATTCGAAAATAAACAAAATGACTTGCCTGCATTTGAATGTAAATGAACACGCTGTCAAAGCGGTAGTTAATTGCCTGAAGTTACTCAATATCATTTTTGTTTCGTTCCGAGGGTCACATAATAAAACTCACGAAAAGATTTTGTGATGATTCATCAAGTCTTTGGCGGATATTTACGTCTTCATTTGCCAGAATAATGTCAATTTTAATAATGATTGCAAATAGGCTGTTGAACCTGCCATCCTTCTGGAGGTCTTTCGATCCATGCACTATTATAACGTACGATACCCGAATGATCTAGCTCAGCCATGGATCGAGCTTCGTTTAAGGCCGCTTTTTCATTTCTACATTGATTAATTTCATTAGTTTTTATTTTTTTCCAAACAAATTGATGAACAACATACTTGGGGTCGATGGAAATTCTTTTGACCGCGTATTTCCAGCTATCGATGTCATTCTTTGCTTCAAAAACAACCCCGAATCCTCCAACTCCAAGTACTTTGCTAATTTCAAACTCAGTTGTCATTCTGCAATGATTCGTTCACAAGAACAAAACGTGTGCAGTAATCCTTACTTAGAAATGAAATGGTCGGATATTGTACTAGATTCCTCTCCAAGATCATCGAGTGAGCATTCTACGCTTGCAACCTGAAATAATGAAAATTAATATATTTCCTTATTTTTCCCAATAAAATCAGATGACCTGGAGGCTCCGCTCGATAATATACATGCACAACTCACATGACTACCGGGTAAGCGAGCTGTCAATTTTGAAGCCGGTGAGTCAAATAAATCCGTTCTGGCCCATAACGTGATTACTTCTTTGTGAATTCCGGCTATCATGCAAATGTGAAATGATTCGCTGAATGAAAATAATATATGTGCATTTCAATCGGCATCTTTTACCCAATTTCTAAAGGAGGTAGAAATTGCATTGTGGTAGTGTTAAGTGCGTGCAAGTACGCTGCTGGATATGTTCTATCAGTAAAGTAAATGAACGGAGAGGAGTCTTGCGCGAATGGTAGACAAAATTGAGAGATCTGTGAAGAGAAACGAGTGAGTAGCACTGATTATGAACCGCAACCTCGACAACGATTACGTTATCTCTTAATTTGACAATCGATGGTCGAGAGCCATCGCCATTATTGGCTTCGTAAATTGCTTTACCTCTGAAACGAAATTAATTTCGGATTTTTTTTATTTGAAAATACCTGTGAACACAAATAAGTTCGAGCTTTTTCAGCACCGCGTTAGAAACGTCAACAAATACTGCACCCGTTTCAGGGTCATCGCATAATCGATAAACATAGTTGTTTCCATATCGGACTCGCGTACACAATCCGCCTCCTATTATCGTCTCATCCTAAAGTTATGCAAATTTGGATGTAATGTTTGTATTTGCAAAAATAATTGTACCGGAAGCATATCGCGTACTTCCGAAACATTAATCGTCCCTGGTGCTATGAAAACGGCTTTATAAACTTTCTGAAAGGACCAACTTGAAAATGAATTCGAGCAAAAACAAAGAAAAATACCTTTATTATGTCAGAGCAGAAATACATCGCATTTCCGAAAGCTCGCACTGATCGAATGTTTTTATCTGGTAGAGCAGCGTCTATTTCCCTTCCTCTGAATTAAAATATTTTATTTAGTTAAATTAACTCTGAAAATGAACTAACTCCGTTTTGACATATAATCGCATTCCGTCCCGCTCATCGGCATGATAATAGAAGATTGTTCCTTAAAACGCACACGATTCACAGCGATTCATCGATGTCATCGCAGTCTTCACACTTTTCTCACTTTTCTCACGGCAACATGTAGGTTTCGAAGGATGAAAGGTTTACAGCAATGACATAGAAATATTTTCGCTATCGGGATTGCCGACCGCGTCGGACGGTTAGAGACAAAAACTAGCTCGAGAATGTGAGTCTTCCAAAATGAGCGGTGGTGAACCGAAACTGTAATCTTACGACATACCATCCTCAACCTGGTGCATCCTATCCATTACAGGCAGCTCTTCCTCGTCCAATTCTAACATATCGGGCTGATAGCGCGTTGGCTCACGGGATGCGCTTTCGCTATTTCCCATTTCTGAATTATTTTTTTTTCAATACTTTGATCATACCCACGGTACGTAAGGTTGAAAATCAAAACGCAATTGAAATGTAACCCGATAACATTAATCGCAATGTTTTACAACTATAACAAATGAAACACACAACGAATATGGCATGAAACGTAAGGTGAGAGGCGATCGGTTGAGCAGGAGTGCTGATAACATCACTCCCTCCGTCAACCCTCTCTCGCGCTCTGTTGAGTGTAAACAATCAATCGACCTTCGTGAATGAACGGAAGAGATTTCGAAATTTTTAATTCAAAACAGGAAGAACAGCGAGTAGTGCAGGCTTAGGTAACCAAATATCAGTTCCCTTGTCTTACGTATTTTTCTTAGTTGCGATTCAACTATAAACATACACATTCTTAGCGTATGCGCCAAAGAGGCGATGGTAAAATGTACATGGAGTACCTTCGAGCATATTATTAGATTTATTAGTTTTTGAATGAAATTATCACGCTTTATGATGTCTTTCATAATAGTAAAGGTCATAAGGATGCTAGATATTGATGATCAAGAATTTCCAAACAAGTTGGGCGATTTTTCGGATCCACTTGCGTTAGCATCAGAACAAAGTCTGCCTGAAACTAGGAAAATACGTTACACATTGTAAAAAATACCGTTTCAGCATCTTCGAAAAGATCGTTAGGTGTTCCTTTACGATAGTTGTCGAATATCTGAAAATGCATACTACAGAATGGAAATTCATTTTTCTCCGCACATTAGTCCTATCATCAGATGCCATCACTATGCACATTTCCGCAAGAATAAGGCCAAGTGTGAAAACGTCCGTTTTTGAACTGTATTTCGAGGCAATTGATCTCTGAAAACGTATTATTTGAAATATAGGAAGTAGATAATCCTACTTGTTCCGGGCTCATGTACATTTCTGTACCAATACTTGTACGAGTTAGATTCGTTTCCTCTACACCTTCCGGTTTTCGTTGTGTGGCTATGCCGAGATCGCATATTTTTAGGTGGTCATCATCAACGAATAAAATATTTGCTGGCTAACAAATGGAATATATTATCCATTTTAACAACATTGAACATACCTTGAGATCTCGATGAATCAGATTCATCTCGTGAATATATGAGACAGCGGAAACTATTTGCTTGAACCAGACTTTCATACGAATCAGTGGTCGTTTAGAGGCTTCGTTATTGTCAGCAAGCCATCCAGCTAGCGAGTATTTGCATAGCTACAAAATTATAATCGCATTTGAATGAAAACAAAATGAATTACCTGCATTTGAATGTAAATAAACACGCTGTCAAAGCGATAATTCATTACCTGAAATGACTCTATTTTATGATTCGTTTCGAGAATATTGATCAACGCTCACGAAAAGATTTTGCGACGATTTATCAAGTCTCTGGCGGATATTCACGTCTTCGTTGGGCTGAATAATCTCAATTTTGAAAATCACAGCGGCTTGCAGAGGCTTTTAAACCTGCCATCCCTCGGGAGGTCTCTCAATCCAAGTACTATTGTATCGAACAATCCCCGGATGCTCTAGTTTTGCCATTGTGCGTACCTCTTTCAAGGCAAGTTCTTCATGCCTGATTTGAGAAAAAAATACTTTGACGTTACATTTCGGAATCAGACCTCGCGTTAATTGCAATTCTTTTGATTGCGTATTTGCAGTGATCAAATTTATTGTTTGTTTCAAATACCACACCGAATCCACCGACTCCAAGCACTTTGATGATCTCAAACTCTGAAGTCATTCTGAAACATAATCGTTTCTCCATGTTTCGAAATATAAAATTTCACTTAGACGCATATTCGTTGGATATACTGCGTTCTACTGCAGGAAAATCCATCGAGTAATCACTGTTTGTAAACTGAATAAACTAGATAATCACACTGATTCGGCAGAGCCCCTCCTGGCGAAATATAATAAGTAAAACGCACATGGGTGTTTGGTAGCTTGGCTGAAATAACTGAAAATCCACCAAAAATATCAGTTCTGCTCCAGAATGAAATTACGCCATCGTCGATTCCAAGAAAATTACAGGCTACAAATTCCCTGAAGCAAAAAAATCTAAAATGGTGGCGCTAATAGGTTTCTACCCGATGTGTAATGCCGGAAGTAGTTCCATTTTCTTTGTGTCCAGAGTGCACAACATAGAGGTTAGATGAGAAAAAGAAAACATTTTTGTTGGCGGATTGCAAGTTATATATACGAATGACGATGATTCTTGAGCCAATGCACTAGTAATATTGAAAGGAAGCTGAACGAAAAATATAATTAGTGCATAAAATGATTCAATTCACCTCCATCATTATTGCATTATCCTTCAGTTTGATAATCGAAGCACGATTTCCTTTAAAATTAATTGGCACAAATATTACTTTGTCTCTGCAATGATTGCAAACAAAGTAAAAAACAACAAAAAATGGCTAATCTTACCTATGGATACAAATAACTTTGCTATTCCGAAACACATCATCCGGAATATCGACCAAGATCGCGTCCTTTACAGGATCATCACACATCCGGTAGACATGCTTATTTCCGTATTGCACTCGGGTGCACAACCCATTTGAATATAAAATTTCACCCTGAACATGATTTATGGTCAGTCGTACCGGAAAAAGATCACGAATGTATAACAATCAACAGTCGTACCGGAAAAAGATCACGAATGTATGAAACGTTTATTTTGGCTGGAGGGATGAATTCTGCCATATAGATCTTCTAGAAAACGAACATTGCCAATTTTTCCGTAAAATCTCATGTAGCACCGATTTGTATTTCGGCGTATACAATAAATGTTCACCTTTGCAAATTCCGCACAGATGTAAATTGCATTTCCAAAAGCTCGCAATAAATACACTTCCCCGGGTGGCAATTCTGTACTGATTTCAGATTCTCTGAAATAAAAAAAAAAGATCTAGAGATCACAATATACTGTCTCTTTGGTTCGCACATTTTTAAACTGGAAAACTATTTAATGAGATCAGACGGGTCATTTATTGCCTCTCCAATGACATTATCAGATTACTTACTGGGACTTCACATACAATCTCGACGGTGATTGAGATTGCCGATTTTGAAAGCTAGCATAGTGATGCGGATTGGATTTGCTCATCGAAGTGGCTTCCAAACGGTTGTCAGGGTGGAAATAGAATAAGGTCCCTTTGAAAAATCCGATATTTCAGCATCTAAGATTAACCCACCATCATCGGTTAGATGAATATCGTCTCTTGATAAATTTGGCGAGACGCTTATTTCTAATTTCTCCAAGTCGGAGTAGTCGAATGAGCTGGAACTATTGCCCATTTCTGTAATATAAATAAAAATAAATACAAAGCAATAATATAATGCAATAGCGCATTCAATGTCGTTAGCGATGGAAAAGGACATACAGTGCTTACTCGAATCCGGGGATCCCATTAGCATGCTTTTGAGGTTTAACATGTTCGTGAATTGTAGTATTACATGAACCTACTCGGCGATGAATAGAGACGCATTTTTACGCACAGCACGCACAGCATTTTGCATTGTTCGACGCACAGCATTTTTATAAAAACCACATTATCCTACCCCTAGTCGCGGAAAAATCCGATTCGTCAACATCGACAGACTTTCGTCTATGGTCAACTTTATCGGATTTCTGTACACTAATTACACTAATTTGACGGATTAAATAAGTGAGTAATGAATGAATAAATTGTGAAAAAAAACATATTTTGACACAATCTTTTGAAAAAAATGGTTAAAAAAAACGATTGCTGAACAGCGCGAACGCAAATAAAATGGAAAAATGCTACTCGATAACTAAAAAAATATAGAAATGTGCTATAGACGGTCGATCGGGCGCGATTACTCACTGATATGGGTTCTCGCTCTTCTTTCCCGCTCGTAAGATGTAAACAATCGATGGAGAGGCGCACCCTTTGAGTAGAATCGAGAGAAATTGATTATTGACCACAACCTTGAAACATCTAGTACTTATTTCTATCATGCACATCTACAATTCATATCCTCCATAATCTAGGTGCTTTTCAAATTTCGAAATTACTCTCACTCATCTTTCAAGGTCTATTGACACCCAATGAAATGAGCGTGAGAAGAGTGAGCACTGTTATCAGCTCGAAATTCAATTGGTCTTTTCGTTTCACATGTGACTTTCGAATCGTTATCCTTTGTTCTTCTTTAAATTAATGAAATAGTAAATCAGTGACAACTGCAATCAACCATCTTAGACCTTTCCATTTTCGCCTTCTTTTTTTCTGTTGTTTTGATTTCTATTTTCGAAACACTATTGGCGCGTAGTATGCATAAATCATTGAAGATAACAAGCTAAGAAATGGGAAATCTCGTTGGTGCACCCCGTACTGGAACGACAGAAGTCCGAAGTCCGACCGTAATGTTGGAATTAGAGGTTGAGCAGCTGCCGGAAATGGATATGATGTACCAAACTGAGGATGGTATGCGGTATGATTTCATTTCGTTGTCATTGGTGAAAAAGGCAATTCTTCGCGATATGTTTGAAGAACTTGGCTAAGCTCGAACTTTGATCTAAAAAATATTTCATTTCAGGAACAATTTTCTATTATCACTCCGATGAACGGGACGGGATACGATTGTATGTGAAAACGGAGTGAGTTATATTTTATAAGCGGTTTAAAAAATGTTTCCTAATCATTTCAATTAAGAGGAAGGGAAATTGACGCCGCTCTGCCAGATAAATTTATTCGTTTAGTACACGCTTATAGAAATGCTGTTTACTTCAGCTCTCCCAATATGAAGGTAGAATATGTTGCTCAAAAGATGCCAAAAATAGAGAAGAGTTTCAGAAAATTCACAAAGCGATTTTCATTGCTCCAGAGACGATTCAAATTTCTGAAGTTCGTGATATGCTTCCGGTATCGACAAAAAACATAATCAATTGTTATTTTTGATACATTTTAGGATGAAGAAATAATAGAAGGTGGCTTGTGCAGCCGAGTGCGATATGGTAACAAGTATGTCTATCGGCTTTGCGATGACCCTGAACGAGATGCCGTATTCGTTGATGTTTCCGAAAATGTACTCAAGAATCTCAAGCTCACGTGTATCCACAGGTATTGAATTTATCGAAAAATATGCAACATAGTACTTTAGGGGTAAAGCAATATATGCGGCCAGGGAGTTCGAAGGCGATCGAAATTCAATTATAAAACTAAGGGAAAACGTAATTGTAGCAGAGGTTGTCGCTTATTAGCACTATTTCCATTGAAAATTGGTATCTTCAGATACCTTACCAATTTATGGCACCTTTCGCCGAAGACACTTCTCCGTTCATTTATTTTACTGACAAAACGTATCCTGGCGCTGACTTGCACACTCTAGACACGTCAACGATGCAATTTCTTCCACCATTGCGAATTGGGTAGGAGTTTCTAAATACTTTTTTCCACTTTTCCACTTCAGTGAGTTTCCCATCTGCATGATAGCCGGAATTCATAATGATATGATCACGTTTTGGGCCCGGACGGATTTTTTCTATTCATCGGCATCAAAATTGACTGCTCAGTTACCCATTACCCATGTGAGTTGCTTGTTTTGCTTGTGAGAGCACATTTGAATAATTTCAAATAAACTTATATCACATGATCTCTGTTTCAGATTGCAAGTATGGATTGCTCACTAGGTAGTCTTGAAAATGAAGACAATACAATACCGGACGATTTCATTTCTAAGTAAGCATTTCTCCAGACTAAGTTATCGAGTGCTTTCAGAATGGCTAAAGAATTTGAGATCACAAAAATGCTCGGAGTTGGAGCATTTGGAGTTGTTTTTGAAGCAACTAACAACATTGATGGTTGGAAATACGCAATCAAGAGGATTTCAATCGACCCCAGGTGCGATCAGAAGGGATAGAGACAGAAATGGATTAACATAGGAGAGAAAAAGAAGCGTTAAATGAAGTTCGAGCCATGGCAAGGCTCGACCATTCGGGAATCGTTCGGTACAATAGTACCTGGATCGAAAGACCTCCTGAGGGATGGCAGGTTGGAAGGTGAAACATTTTTCACAAGTCCAATGATATTCAGTCCAACGAAGACATCAATATTTGCCAGAGGCTCGATTCATCATCGCGGAATCTTTTCGTGAGCATCATTATATTTGAACATTCGGATATACGTTATCATTTAATTTTAGGTGATGAACTACCGCTTAGACAGCGTATTTATTTACATTCAAATGCAGGTAGTGCTAATGTTTACTTCTGAAAATATTGAACCCTTTGCAGTTATGCAAATATTCTCTAGCTGGATGGCTGGATGAAAATCACGAACCGTCAAAACGACCACTAAGTCGTATGAAAGGCTGGTTCAGGCAAATTGTGACCGCAGTCGCCTATATTCACGAGATGAACCTGATTCATCGAGATCTCAAGGAATTACTTTTTTTTTCATTTTTTTTCATCCGGCAAACACATACATTTAGCCAGCAAATATTCTGTTTTTCGATTATGATCATCTCAAGTTATGCGATCTCGGTATTGCTACGCAGCGAAAACCAGAGGGCGTGCAGGATACAAATCTATCTCGTTCCAAAATTGGTACAGAAATGTACATGAGCCCAGAGCAAGTATGCCTGCATTTATTTATTCTGGGAATAATATTTCCTCAGAGATCATACTTTGCGAAATACAGTTCGAAGACGGACATCTTTACACTTGGACTCATTCTCACTGAACTGTGCATTGTAATGACGCGCGAACAGCGTTTGGAAGTAAATTTAGTGTATTCTCCTTATATTTATTAACAATAAAATATTTATACAGATATTTGACAATTTTCGCAATGGAACTTCTGCTGATTTTTTCGAGGACGCAGATACGGAAAGTTTTCCAATTGTAGCAATCATTAACCATTGTTTTTCAGGCGAATTTTGTTGGAATGCTAACCCAAGTGGACCCGAAATGTCGCCCAACTTGTCAGGACATGCTTGCTCATCAGTATCTCGCATCCGCGTGATGTTTGAAACAATCTCGAACTCGATTATAATAAAAATCAATTTATTTTTTGCCGAAATTTGGTAAAGGTATTGGGTTGGTGCAAAAGTTTCTTTCCTTTTTCTAAACTCTAATATCTTCGAGCCTACTTCATTTGTGCCGAATTGTTCCATAGTGTTTTTAGGGAGTAGGGTTTGGGGTTATTGTCGTACATTGGAAATGGATCGCGTTTGCATTGACGGGGAGAAAAAAATTTCTAAAGAGCAAAGAGTGAAAATTTCCGTAAATTTTTCAATTTCGATGGTCCCAGTTGATCACCTATCCTATCCATGCCGATCAACTTTGGAATATGCCCTCTCAGGGAGTGATAGGCGAAGGGTTAATTGTTCATTTAGTCACAAAATATCCGGGTCTCAATCTGTGAGGGAGACAGGGAAGTCGAAAAATGACGATTTTCGAGGGGTGGATTTCGATAACACTTTGTCAAAAAATCCAGTTCGCGAAAGAGAAGTTGAATCCAATCCTAAGTAAAAGTCAATGCTTGGCATAGCAGGTACTTCAATTTTATGCACTTTGAATATCCGTAGAACAGTGTGACATATTACAGTGTTATCCAAAACAATTTTCATATTTTCAAGATGATCTCAATTTTGATTTTGGGGCTGGGATAAAAAAGGGCCATCGTGCCAGATAATTTAAACTGCATAAAAATGTCACATTAGAATGATAGTCGTCAACGCTCGTTTTTGTTTGGGCATAATTCCTTCATCCAGGAAATTACGATGCTTTGAAATACAGGTGAATATTTCGATAATTGTGACTTTGCTTGCCTACTGTATCCGTCTCAATGAGCTGAGTAAATTGTGATAACGGGCGCTTTATAGAGTATCCAAGCACTTATCGATTGCGGATAGGCAGAACTTGTTTGGACAATTACAAAGGAAATTATGAGCAAAAGTTCCAATGTCCAAAAAAAGAAAGAAACTTTTGCACCAGCCTGATAAAAGGTCATACCGTTAAGGCACTTGCGGCCAGCGGGAGATCACTGCTACGCCAGTGTTAAAAAGCCAATGCAGCCCGGAGGGCTCAATCTCTTCTTTGGACCTACTCTCCGCGTGATCTAGTCATTACCAAATTCCCTTTCGGGCGCCTTGGTCAGACGGGAGCGGTGTCACGACCGGCAATTGTTACCGGGGGAGGGGGGTGGAATGGCGAAGATGATCTTGTAAATCAGAAATTGTTACTCATTTATTTACCATTTTCGCATCGTACAGACGATGACTAACAGCACAAAGTAGAAGTTTGAATCACTTTCATCGAGTTCATCATAACATCATCTTCGTAGGACTTAGTATAGTGAATTTCCAATAAGAATACTGAGATACGCCGCTTCTGATAAGGTTACTCGTTAAAAATATTTCCGGCGCTATTTAGGTATTTCCGATGAAATTCCACTCTATCTTGATAGCCAACTATAACGAGACTACTATTATCTAACAATTCTCCCATCGCTGTACACATATTGTGGCGGAAAGTTCGCTTCACCTCCTCATTATAGGAAGGCTAGACGGACTGAGGTCTCTGATTTTCACTTCGTTCTTGACCAAGAGCGCACAAAATGAAGACTATAATTCGCTGTTCTGATCACATTGAAATGATAACGTTTGAAATTCTGATAATTCCTGTTATTTCTTGAGCACACCGCCCTCGCTCGAAATTCATTCCCTTAGGAATACGTTGCGTAGCATCGTCGCTCCGTAATTATGATTATTTGTTCGATAATGTTCGCTATTGAGCAATATTTGATATTCTACGTGAAGTTCAAGCCCATACGCGCAGTTCAATTGAGTCAATAATTTCAAATACTATCATACCACAGAAAGTACTGAATGCAAACGATTATTTTTGATCTGAATAATTTTATATCACTGTGCAATAGCGTAGGTTAACATGATATTCATAATATGTGCTGGATGTTTGATGCGCATCATTGGCATTTTAGTGTTATTCATTGAATATCGTGATATTCACGAACGAATATCATTCGATATTGTCAACCGGTTACCGCAGAGCGGTCTTCCTACATTTATTTCCACTGGGAACAGATCTTCGGTAGGCTCATGTAGTGCGAATGCACTCATTAAAAAAGAAAACCGACCACAGGCATTCAACCATATGCAAAAGAGCTGTGATCAATATAGATATTTCCCGAAGTCGTTTGTGTTTTGTGTTCACCGCTCATTTCGAAGACAATCCTAATGTTAAAGAGTTGCTTGGCAGCATAGACCGAATAGTTCAATAGATCAAATGATGATTTGATGATTTTCTCCATTTTCATTCGATCCAATTTTTCTCATTTATTGATTTATTTAGATGAAATTCATGGATATTATCAACGCCACTAGCCACTTTCTCAACACTTATCCGATTTGTCCTCCCATTCTCATGATAATGCTTACCTGCGGACTCATTCCCATAATTATACTCATGTATCTGATACAGAAAACCGCAGTTCACAGCAATTGCAGGTGTGTATTTTAAAATCACAATTTAAAAATAAAACTATTCTCGAAAAAAAGCAGATACCTGATCACTATGTGGTGTGCGTCATTCTGTGGCATGTTCGCTTCCTATTACGGAATTGTTATGCTGAATATAGTGAGCGACAAGGGATATTTCCCAAGCTCTATGTTTGAACCTGGTATGTTTTGAATATCGATTGAGCTTGTACATAAAACTATGCAGCATCTCGACAACAACTATACGCAATTCATGCGTTGTTCTTCCTTTGCTGCTCGGGTTTTGAGGTTGAAGAATGTTTTTTACATGCGGTAGATACCTATATTTAGGCCGTAATAGCATTTGAACGAATTATATCGTCCATTAATCCCATGCAATACTATGATCGATCATTTGACGTAGTTCCGCAGTTGATCGTTACAATTCTGATAGTATTTTTTTTCAATTTTAAAATCTACACATATTATTTTTTTTTTAGATTTTTATCTCAGTTTGTCATTGCATTTTCGTATATGGAGGTAGTTATATATATATATATATATATTTTATTTTTTTATTTTTTAAAAACAATCAGGTGATCATAAATCGATCGCGAGTGCTGTGTTTGTTGTCTTTGATACTGGAACTGTCTGGGTAAGTATTTTTTCACTTTGTAAAATAATATTATTTCAGCTAAATTTCTACGCCGTTCGCTATTGCAGTCGACGATACGAAGAATTGTATGGGATCGCGGAGCTGAATGCGAGATATCAAGTATGCAATTACGTTTAATAAAATAAAACAAACCATGTATTTAATTTTTAATAACAAATAAACTTTCTAGGTGAAAGAAGCACACACGATGGCAGTAGCAATGAAGCCCGTCTACATCGCCAGTTACGTCATCAAGGTAACGAACCTTGTTAGTGTATACGCTTTCTGAGCTTACTGAGCCCCAGATCACAACCTAACAAGAATCATGAGTCACACAATATGACAATTAATATGCTCTAATGTGAACATCCTTTTCTTCGGAAAACTTAAAAGTAAACATAAATGTACATCTCTTTCTTTTATCATTAGTTATTAATTTGCCGTGAATTATTCAGTCTCTAAGAAGTGAATATCAGATGTTGGTCAACACAATGAGAGTTTAAATGAAAAATCACCAATAAGTTTTTTAAAAATTTTTTTTGGAAATTCTATCTTTCACTATCTTTCAGTTTTCCGTCAACTTCACATGCATCTTCTTCTTCATGTTTGAGTATGCGTTCACAAGCATAACAGGATACGTCGAGGCATTTTACGTTTGTGTTAGTTTATTTATTCCTGCGCATAAGTTTGCGACGCAACTTGTCCAAACTCGTAAATCGAGTATTGTTATTTGATAGGTTGATTACCCAAGAATCTTGCACGATGAATTATCGTATTATCAGTTTTAATATTCAACTTTTCTAGGTAATGTCCATCAATGGCGGTCTCACATCGGCGTTGCTCATTAGAAATCATCCGCGAATCAAACAAATATTTGTTGAAGCGAAGAGCAACGTATTGTGCGTTTCCATGTTTCTTGTGTTGGCTCCAAATTTCAATTATTATTTTTCGATTACATTCGAAGAACTGGAGGTGATATAACACGAAGGCGCAAAGAATGGTTTTCAGGTGCAAAACGTCGCGAGTAACACCCGATGTTCGTCCCGTCGTCGATACTGTGGAGGAAAGCAATACGTATTTTTCGATGCTAGACGCGTCTTGGAAATAAATTAATTTACGCGTGCCTTTGCAATTAAAATAGACATGGTTTAATTGCTTTTGGTCATTCGTAAACATTCATACCCTCTGGCAACCCTCTTCTAACTAATTTATTTTTATTTTTAATATCTTCTTCCTTCTCCGCCCAACTCATTATTCTTACAAAATCTTGCATTATTCTGCAAAATCGTTTGCATTATTCCTTTTTTCAACCTTTTCAGTACATTTAATCAGCAATTGATTCCGAATGGACAGTGAGCAAGAATTTATTATGGCACAAATTGTGATGTCTCTTACGCAAATCATGGGCACTCCATCGTACCGGGTGCTTGATGCGATACTAAATAAGATTAAAGATGATTGGGATTTCGAACGCTATGATCGGAATGAATATCGTCGTTTCCTGATCGTTGTACAGCGAGGGATATCTGTGAAGAGGTAAGTTCAATGATACTAGATACTAGTGATGACAAATCGGCAAGCCACTCTCCTACTTTTGCACTCTCTCTCCTACTCTCTTATCTGTCTTGCCTGCGAGATAGTATGAAAAATGAGGAGAGGCGAATGCCGATTTATCATGACTAAATGATTCCGTGATGGGTACCTGAACGCGGAGAACTCTACTTAAATTAAAAACTTCCTTTACAGCGTTGCCTGCGGTCAGCAGTTCCCTCGCCACTGTCAAAAATGCAATGACAGATCACCACCGCAACGAGCCGTCTGTGTCGATCCCGATTGCGGCGCTGTCGTATGCAGCAACTGCGCCAGATCAGCGGCAACGTGTCCTAAGTGCACGATCTCAACTGAATACGTACAATTGTTCGAAGAGGAATCAAGAGATTGCCTGATATGCTTGGATACGCCCTTTAGCCGAACTGCCTTCGCCGGATGTGGTCATATTGTTTGTACGGCCTGCGCGATTCAGATAACGGTGGAGACGATGCACCCACCGCCATGCCCGTTCTGTAGAATTCCCGTGGTCTTCTTGAACATGGAAGAGACGGTGGTCACCCCACCAGTTGAATCGACCAAGGATTTAGCTAGCTAATGCAAACGTTCGGCCAGCATTCAATCTGCAATTGTTGTCTTTCGTTATGCATATTGTAAATGATCGATAAAATGTAAAAGGTTCTGTTGTGGAAGTATGATTAACATTTATTTTTACAAAGGGAATAATTATTTCGTGAAAGCCGCGTCTATATGAAATTTTTGATGCAATTGTTGTCAGAGTGTACGAAAAGACGCGTATTTTCTCATTTGTTGCGAAATTGTTTTCCTCACACTCTGCTTATATTTGAGGACCTTTGGTAAATTTTGTTTTTGTCGCTGATGAAAGTTTTTCCTTTATAGGCTGCATACAGTCAATAT
Source organism: Pristionchus arcanus (assembly GCA_900490705.1). Taxonomy (NCBI): domain Eukaryota; kingdom Metazoa; phylum Nematoda; class Chromadorea; order Rhabditida; family Neodiplogasteridae; genus Pristionchus; species Pristionchus arcanus. The sequence goes on from LS487482.1 coordinate 370,543, forward strand.
TGAAACATGTCTTCATACGATATCGATAAAGCTGCGATATTCGCTAATATGCGATTCAATGCTTCATTTGAAAGTGTAAGCGGTAATCAAAAAGAAAATGGAAAATGAATAATTTTTTAAGGTCTTTGAATTTCTGAAGGCTGTTGTTACTTTTTACAAAAACCATCCAGATCGGCCGATTTTGGGGGAGAATTTGAGCAACGACGAGAAAGAAGTATCTTCTATTATATTTGAGTGATCATTTTACCTATTTTTAGGTAATTATGAATTCGTTTTTCACACCCGGTTTGTTCCATCCAAAATCATGCTTGACTCGTTGGCTATTCATTGCCAATGCAGCAAATAAAAGAGGCATTTCCTTCGAACAAAAAAGGTAGCTATCTCTTAATTTTGCTATATATGCCTGGTGTATTCGGAGAGTTGTGAATAGTTTTCCCAATTTACAACTAACAACTCCAAATAATAACTATATTTCAGGCTCATACGCAAAGGATGCGATTTACTCCGTATCAACTTGTATCCAGTCATTTGTTCCCTTGTTGATGGATTAAATACTCATCAGAATAACACTGAATGCATCGAGTACATGCTCTTTTTCAAAATGGTAGGAAGAAATTATCCTACCGTCAGTCCTACCAAACGAGATGCGTTAATATGATGTGACTTTTCCAAACTTGCGTGATTGGTAATTACAAATAATTCCGTTGAAGGGAACGTGCCAGCGCGATGCACTTATTAAAATCGAATACGAGCTCGACGACTGACATCATTATCCTAAATTGCCGCTACAAGTTATCTGAACACCATCAACATGCTGTTTTCGTAACAAAGCTTCAAATAACATGTTCGCGGATAAATTGTTTGTATTCCTAGCAATATATTCTTCGATTTTACTTTGTGTATTGTGCCAGTTGGATTACGATCTTTATTATTTAAATATTTGAAAAGTATGCGTGATAACACCGCCAACTTTTGGCGTCCATTCTGTAATTAAGCATCCATTTAGCTGTAATTAAGCATCCATTTAATTTGATTTGCAATTTCACTGGCTTCACGATTATGTCGTACGATGTTGATCGCGCTGCGATCTTTGCCAACATGGATTTCGATGGTTCATTCGAAAGAGTGAGTCAAAAAAATATATTATTTTTTTGAAAAAAATAGTTCAGGTTTCCCCATTTCTCAATGCAATCATTACATTTTACAAGAATCATCCAGACCGTCCGATATTAAAGGAGAATTTGAGCACAGATGAGAGAGATGTGCTCTTTAATTATTTTTCGCTTTTCCAAACGCTATTTCAGAAAATATTGCGGCATTTTTTGACTACCGTTCTAAGGGACGAGCCGTATTTAAACATTATTCCTTTTTCAAACATGTCCGCTGCTGGTTATGAAAGTCCGATATCCGAAGAAAGAAAAAGGTTAATTATATTTTACAATATTTAGGGGGCGTGGGGCGCTGATCAATATGGGGTATCAATATTGATCATTCATATTTTCCTTGTAATATAGAAAAATGGAAAAAAACACATCCTTAGCCATGTTTCCAATGGTCACCATTTTCCATTGATCGAGCAAACTCTCGTGTGCGATATTGCGAATCAGTGCTTTACTAACTTGTAACTCCAAAAAATAACTATATTTGAGGTTCGTCCGTGAAGGATGTGACGTGCTCCGTCTCAATTTTTACCCTGTCATAGTATCACTGGTGGACCGTCCGACATGGATTTGGGGTAGAACAATAAGATGCATCGGACGGATGTTGATGGATGATTGGAAGGTAGTTATTTGTTCATATGTTTATTTTAAATTAAACAGTTGATATTTTTTTTGCAGAATTCAGAGGAAACTTTCACTTATGTTCAAAGGGAATACATGCTCGAAGACTGACTCAGTTGTTGTTTCAATACGTTTAACCAAATCTAAAAATGATTGTTTCTTCGCAAAAATTTTGTGCTTTCTGGATTTTCCTTGTTGCTGTTGTAGTACGATATGTAAGATTTATTTATTTTTTTCGTATCACGAACGCATGCTACTTTTCCCTATTAAATTCTTCGAATTTATTGATTTCTTTGCGATGGGAAGCACTCGGAAGAAGTACAGCTTAGCTACCTAGAATATCAATTTTTGAATCTTTTGAAACAGTTATTACAAAATATAAAAAAAGACCTCTTTAAACTTTCTTGACATTGACAAGTAAATGAATATATTGCACGCCGAGGTAATGAGCATTATTGTTGTCAGAATATTACCTAAAATGTAAAAATACGAAATATTTTTGAAATATATATATATTTTCGTGCCTACTCTCTCCACGAAATTCGCTTTAAAGCCGCTGGGAAGAAAGGCTACGAGAATGTTGAGTATCGCTGATAAATTATTATATTCATAGTAACAATTTTCCGATTGACATACACTGTGGCATCTCCGAAATAATGGTAGGTATCAGAATTACAGTCATCATTTTCGTTACTCGGCCGTCGGAACTAAAGAAAAATTTTAATATTAGTTTTATTACAAAAATATACCTCATTTTTTCAACACTATTCGTGGACTTGCACTCGTTTCGTAACTGAAAATAGGCTTGTCAATGATTCATGATAAGATAACTGACTAATCTCAAATGTCTCAGTAGCAGGACTGACAGTGCGAATAGTAGACAACAAGGGATTCCATTGTGAAGAGTACCAGAGATAAAGTAGGCAACACGCAGAAGCTATAATAATTCTTTATCGTGAATACAGAGAATTCGCAAACCAGGCAATCGTTGTAGTAGGCCCACTGGGATTCACGGACTTTCGCAACTAGGATATCGCGTGACATGCTGAATTAGGGAACGATTTTACAACTGATTTCACGATTTCTCACTTGCAACTTCTCGAAACCGGCGCCCACTGGATGGAAGTTGATATAAAGACGGGAGTGCTTGCAGCAAGTAGCACTAGGATGGATAAAGCGCACCAAAGGGCGATCTGGCGAATTGAAGGCAAGAGGAAACCTCGACGACGTATGGTGAGGAAGCGAAGTGAAGCGACGAAAACTAAAATTTATAGTGTTGTATTACTTTGTGATATAAGTTGCGATAAAAACGTTTTCAATGCGTAAGCACGGAGGCTTCGATTAGTTAAGAGACCTTTCACGAGAGTGTGCCTACCCCACGGACGACTTTTCACAACCTATCCCAATATTTCACGGGTTATGTCCTCATACCGAGTGCTGATAATTGCCCCAATATGAAGGGTTCTATTTAAACACAAACCAGCGAGCCAAGAAGCGTGTGCACGTAGAATGTCCATTCCATGTCTCGCAAGGATAATAAAAATTGCGTGACCAATTGTGTTCTGACCAGGACTGAAATTATTTTTCAACCTTTGTTCACGATTAGTCCTTCATACTCGCATTTGGAAGTGAAGGTGGACCGAATAACATTGAATAATAGAAAAATGACGACTATCGTCTGATCTAAAGTCATGCAGAAGAACAGATTACTGTAGGAACCGGCCAGTTCTTTTCTAAAATGGAATTTGTAACTATTAATGATTTTCGAAATTCACCGTGTCAGAATGAACATGCTCAGAAGGTTGGCCAGAATGTTTATCGGAGCGAAGATGAGCACGAAATACACGTAGAATTCCCGATATATTTCAGAGATCAAGCTGGAAAGGAGGGGTTTGTAAAATATTTCATTTTTGAACCAGCATCGATGCACTTAAAAATAAGAATTGGTTAGGGAAGACCATGAAGGAAAAAGAAGTATATAGAAACTAAATTAAACATACTGTATCACAGTGTGAATACCACTCTCCGTCGAGTGATAGTCATACGAGATATAAGGGCACGAGCGATTCATCACGACTGCGTAAAAATGTCTGGGAAACCGAAGGCGGCAATTAGCGATGGGGATAAACAAGCCGTTTTTTACAAAAGCGGTGGGCAAAAAAGGCCTACTTAGAAAAGGTGGAATCGTAATGTTCGAGATCTGGGATAAAATGCCCACGTTGATTAGAGGAATCTTCGAAAGGCAAGCGGAACTAGCGACCAAATGATCTTCTGATTTTCACGATACTCACGTCAAAAGCGGACTAATTAGAGGCTTTCAGAGGGTTGAGAAATACGTGCCAGGGAAACGTGATAGAAAGGCTAACTCATGTTGTATACAAACAACGAAATTCGAAACACCATAAGCATACAATTTCATGGTCCGAAGAATTTTTAAAAAGCAGAAAACCGATCACTTACAACTTTAGTGTTAGACGGCGATCACGAACAGGGAGAGCCGGCATTAACACTAACAATTTTATTTCTCCAGTATTTCAGCATAGTTCATCATTTCTGCTTTCACCTCGCTCATTAATTTGTTTCACAATTGTTGTATTTAGAAACAACATTATAAAAAATAGTACCATTATTGACCCAACTTCTTTCTGCATTGCGTCTCATTTCTTCAAGATCTTGGTTCGATTCATCATTTTGATTTTACGACTGCTCCATGTGCTCGACTCCAACTGATAAAGACTAGAAGAATATAAAGACTGGACATCAAACGCTAAAGACACTTTACCTTTGCGATGCAAATACACAATACCTATGCAATTTATCAGAGGAGTTGATCAAAATCTGTACGTTATGCCTCCTTTTCCGACAGAGTGAGTGCCCTCAAATTCACGATATTGGTCAGAGTTTCGTAAGCATCCCTGCAAAAGATCACGGATGAAAAGATAAGGAGACCCGTAGTTTGACGGGCGACTATGAAGGAGGAGAGACAGCGATATTGACGAGCTGAGATCATAAGATGGCTCGTACGTCGATTCTAGTCGGTCTCTGCCTTTTGGGTGCTGTATCAGGTAACACACAAATTTTGCACGACGTTTAGAACACTTTTCGCGTTTTTAATGATGAACTTGTTCAGCCCACTTCCTATCCCATACTCATTCCATTCCCAAGTCACTCCAGACGAAACCGAACTATCCGGGCCCAGCATGCACTGCGGATGATCAGGCTGTGAGTAATATTCATCTATAATTTTTTTTCAATTTTGATTTAAATTCTTTCACAGTCATTCGATAAACGAAATTATCAAACTTGGACAAAGACTGTAGTGATGACCCCGTAAAGGTATTTCTTTCAGAAAACCAAGACGTGCCTCGACGGGTACTTTGCTGCGTACGGAATCGATACTACAAATGTATTATTTTCCTCATTTATTTTGTGCATTTTTTTGTTTTCAAAGTCAGCCAAAATCAAACTTTCTCTTCAGGGAGCACCCGAATTCCTCTACTTCATGGACCTCACCAACTCGGTGATTCAGCAGTACGGAACGAGTGGATTCGATGTTTACTGCGAGTAAGGATTATTTCCAATGGCGTCTTTCATGAGTGAAGCCGTCGATAAAAATGAACCCCAATTGAAATACTTTTTTTTTAGTTTCGAAACCACGCTTGAGACCTGTCTCGGACCTCTCATGACCACGCCTTGCATGAACTCTGAGGCATTCACCAATATGTATGGAATGAATCAGGTGACATTTTTGTGGATTTATAATTTTTCTGGAAATTGATTGGATTAAAATAATTATTTCTGCAGGAAGAGGCTGTCAACTATGCAACCAGCTACGCTGTTGAGGCGTACACCTGCCAGAATCTGGATAGTCAGTACTTTTTTTCGTTCTTTAGTTTGTTTGTAACATCGTCAAGTTCAATTTCAGTAACCAAGCAATACTACCCCTGCATTGCCACACATCAGGATGACATTGCTCCGGTTTGTTATGTTTTGAAGTTCTTGTCGTTTCTTAATTTAATGATTTTGGTTATTGACCGTAGAATTAAGTAAATCATGATAATTCCAGGCCATTATCGACTGCACGAAGAAAATGATGGCCGAATTCGAGGGCGCTACAGATGTCTGCGTGTGAGTATTTTTAAGCTATTTTCACCCCATCACCTTTCTTGTTGCCGTAAGAACCTTTTCGTCAACGCCGAGACTACTCAACTCTGTTGTCATGTAACATGACAACATGACAGCAGAATAAATAGTGTTAGTTAATATTTATGTTAATTTCCAGCCCCTACGACCACTACATTACCTGCCTCGAGAACCACTACGTCGACTTCTGCGATGAGGGCATCCGATCGTCAGTATTTTCATATTGCGTTTCAAAATTTTGAAAATTTTGACGTAAAAGGTGAACGAAGAGGATGCTTATGTATATGAGCAATTCGACAAATCCTATCGGTATTAATTAATTTCAGGTACATCTGTAGCACTGAGGAAATCGCGATCAATTTCACGATGAACGGCCAGTGCGCAGCGAGTCTGCACAAGTGCTGAGCAAAAATCAGAAATACCCAATCACCAAATCAAATAATAAATATGTCATCAATAAATTTATATGTACATAGAAATATACACAGGAATGCGAAATACACACCAAAATAACAATAAATACATTGTCTCAGGCTCTTTTCTACATATGTTAGGCTCAAAACATCAAATTTAAATGTTTCTATGTGAGTTTTATTCTCGATTATCATCCTATTTCTCGATTAGCAATCTCTCGATTCGAGCTTGTCATCATTGTTGCTTTCCTCACAGTGCGAAAGAGTGTTTTTCTGATCTGTAATATTCGAATATGAGGTAATTAGGCTTTCAATCGTATCGAAACAACTAGTCGTTTAATAGGGAAATTAACCGCCTTCTTCTCGAGATACAGTGCGGAATGAGGAGAGCGATGGATGATTTCCATAATAAAAGACTAGTTGTTTCGTTACGATTGAAAGTATAGAGGTAATGCGATAATGTGCACTATTCAGGTGAGATTGCAATAGAGAAGATCTTGTTGACCACGTGAGGGTAATTAGGGGCCACAACGCAGGTAGACGATTTTACACTATGGAGTCAAAAGCATGTTCAAACTATCCCTCATGGACCCAATAACATCATGTTTTTTACCGTCAGTCGATATCTTTTCTCCGAGGCGCGCTACCGCTCGAGAAGTACGCGCGGAACGCATTGGGGAAGAGAGGGGAAAGACGAGACGAGAGGGAAAGGGGCGGAGCCTCATTTGCGTGTGTCTCTCTCCCTCCTCCCGCTCTCTCGCTCGCCTCCCCCCGCGCATCTTCAAACAAAAAGCGCAATCTTTTAACGCATGATAAAAAATCTAAGTTTTTCTCTAAAATTCCTAAAATATTCGAATTAGTCGAAAAATTACTGCCCAAACAAAACTTTCACGTGGGAACCCTTCAAAACGACCTATTCCCTTCTTTTAAATGCAAATTTGACCCAATTAGTGATGCTTTGCAAATTTTGGGCAGTGCTCAATCGATTCGGGACCGTATTAGCTATCCAGAGCAACTTCGATCGAGAGATTTCGTTGAGAATGAAGCTTGCGCTTTTGCTTTCTCGCTTTTTCGCGGAATCATGTCAGACGAAAGTGGGCGGAGCTTGTGGCCCCTAAGGGTAATTCGATAATTTGCACTATTAGCGCATCGAGATGTTTGAATGTTTATCGAATCAAGTAAGCACTCGTGCCAGTATGATCAGGATTATGGATGCCAGAATAAACAAGTTTTTTTTTTATATTTTTGGCCTAACTAGGATAAGATCTTCTCACCTCAGCATTATTAACCAAGTACACGAAGGAGTTGCTCCACGCATTGAGAAGAACGAAGAGGGTTGTTATTCTGAACAGAAATAAGAAGCTGTTAGTCTCAAACTCTATTCAATGCAATGTTCACAGCTAAAAAATCACGAAGAAAAAAGCAGGCTGAACGTGTAAAATTTTCGAATCAACCCTACAAATGTTCGAAATTCGAAACACCCCAAAGAAAATTCACCACCAAATTCAATGCAACAGGACAGAGCCCTTTTCAAATTCAGAGGTTAGCTGGTGCTCACCCATAAATCCAGTCATGCTGATCATCATCAGCTATAAACGGAGGAAGAATGCGAAACGATAGCCATGAGATTATGTAGAATGCTGCCATGGCGGCAAATTGCATCGCGTATCTGGAATAATAGCTATTTTCAAGATAATGTTCGAAAAAATCTTAAAATACACGTCAGACAATTCGTATTGTTGCTATCTTACACAAACTCCTGCTGCCGTCGTTTCAAAGCGGCGTCGCTCAGAACTGAACTCCGAAGTGATCGCATGTAGACAATTATCTGTACAGATTTAGTTCACTTCTCACTCGGTCCCTTTTCATGATCATATCTACGATCCTTCTATTCTCGTCTATCTAACTCTACTTTGATTGTGTGATCACATAATTGATGTGATGTATATTCATACATGATTTTCTAGTTTGGATAATCGGTGAACAAAATCGTACATCTTGAACGATCAGGATATTTCATACGTGTGAAATTTTGTATCCAATACTTGTTAGTGTTAGCCTAACAATCTTCGGGTGACATTATTATCCAATTACTAATGTTTTCAATAAGACAAATAGGAAGCTAAATATCGAAATACGAACTACCATCTCTGAATTTTGCACACTTTCACTCGAGCGAGATAGTGTACAAATTGAAGAGACGGCGGTTCATATTTCGAGCTCTACTCACCGCAACATAGCATACAATGGAGCACACGGAGCTGAACGTGTTGAGTGGAAGGTCGATAACGTAATTTGAATAATTCGGAGTGTCTCCTTTGGGTTGGTACACGTAAGAGTATACTTCGTAGTCGAAAGATTCTCTGGAAAAGCAATATTTTTGTCAATATCACATTTTAACCCATTTTTATGCACAAAAAACTTAATCATTGTTAAAAACTGACCTACAACATGGCGAGATAAACTGCGTAGCAACTGCCGCTCCAAGAGATAGAACATGTACAAGGCCAACAAGAGCTAGAGTTATCCTGTTCGTAAGGAATGAACCGCCTTTCCACAAAACGATTGCGTACAACCTGCAACAAAATTCATTACTCATTCAACTTCATACTTTTTGACCACCTCGAAATCTATGACACCTATTGTGCGAATAATCTCATGCTTTTCAATGCCAGAATTTTAGACTCTTGTAATTCTCCCGTGCTAAACTATGTCACAGACGCATGTCATAGTATCGTGAGACTTGTACGAGGACTTTGAGCAGCGGAAGTTGTTCCCATTCTCATGGTGCGTTAAAGTTTGGATTATTGGAAACCTTCTATTCGGTTCACATCTTTCATCCCTATTGAGTGTAGTGTGAAAGTAAGAAAAATGGGCTCTCACTGTTCATCTGACCAATGAGATCAACAAGATACGCCACGTCACAAACCTCGTCGTCGAAATCAGAATATGCGAGAATGTAGTGTAGTACCAGCAGTACATCATCAGAGAGGAGAACATGACCACGGGAGCGGCATCGATACCTCCCGGGAAGAGCCAGGACTGAATTTAGTATTTGTAATCGATCAATGAATGGGTACCCTGTTGAAATTAAGAATAACCTGAAGAAAAATGGACGGTATCAAATATGCGACATGAATTAACAACATGAAATTGTCCATTGCAATAGATGACGCGGAAAGAATATAGACTGAAGTGTTTTGCTGAAAACACATCGATGAGGATACTTCTTTACATTTTTCTCGGTATACATTGTTCCTTTGTTCCAAGAAGACGTTAACTTATTCCTTACCGGAAAATAACGCACCCCTCTAAACAGCAGTCGACCTTTCAACACAGCGAAGAGCACAAGACAATTGATGACTATCTCAAATGCTATATTGGATGACCAACAACGAATCAACTTACTCCAATAGCTGAAACGACAGTGAATGCACTACCAACGATGGTTGAAATCTGTGTCATTTCATCCATGATGCGATATTATATTAGGTGAAGAATATTTTCGCATTAGTAGCATTTATGGGCGGAGCAGTCTGGGCTACACTGCGGTGTCACATGGAAATAACATGAAGAATCAGGAAACCTAACCACCCGAGAAGTTACTGCGCACGCCCCCTCATTGTTGGACACACTAGAAGTATCTGGTGAGTTAGCTTGATTCTTTGGTTTCAAGTATGGAGCCGGAACAAGAGATCACTACTTTTCATCAACAATGGCTGATGATGATTCATCACAGAGGTTGGTGCAATGACTGTGAAGGTGATGTTAGCCAATGTTGTTTTTTTGTGTGTTTACTTGATGCATTATTTGGCACAAGACACAAGTTAGCACAAATAATTTGGATAAATTTGCTTGCTTGATGGATCTGCCTCGTGTGGGCTGCAAGTTGGCAGCTTTTATAATCGCCGAAGTAATGATGAAAAGGACGCGATAATCCTTGCGCAACGCCGAAGCCATAAACCTATCACTGCCCCCGCTTAATTACCCCGCTTATCCCCCTCATCCTTCCCAGCTTTGTTCGATAACCCCCAACAAATTATGGAATGCGCGAAAGGTCGAGGTGCTTTGAAACTCGATTCAGTATCTCCATGGCATGTTTTCGACCCGGAAACATTCCATACTTTCTACAGAGATGGAAAAAAGTTGTTCACACCTTGCAAGTGTTGATGGACACACGCAAAAGAGAGGCGTATAGCGAGCAAGGAAGGGAAAAGGGAACGGACGCAAAAACTGATCTCCTAATGATCTGTTCTTATCCATTGTTGTGGTGACCTCCATAGATGCTATTGGCACGTTTCAGCAGTCAGAGAGTAAGAGTGAGAACACACCTTGGAAAGAATTAGTGGTCGCTATCCAATGAAGGTGTTCTGTCATTGGCACGTTTCACTAGTCAGGCAGATGAAGATACTATTCAATTCGCTGAGGGTAAGATATTTTAATCCCTAAAGACGTTCACTATTGCGCCATCTTCTCACCAGTCATGCGGAGATATGGATTAGGATACTTGGAGAGAGTTAGCGAAGAGCCGTTCACTGTTGTGTTGCCCTTGCGTAGGCTGCAGCTGGGACGGATGCGGAAGTTAAAACGTTCAGTTCATCCTCCATTTTTTGTGACCTTGGTACTTTCGAGCGAGCTAATCCATGGAGAGTTTCCTTCAATCTTACGCCCAGCACGTACGTCTTAATTACTACCATTCTCACTCTATTTCGCGCAAAGGTTGGCTGGATTTTATCACTTGCGCCCCAGCCCCGACCCCCCCTCGCGCCCCCCTCACGATAATTATAAAAGTTTGAGTGCGCGTGCTTTGATTGTCGAGATTGTCTGCCCAATAAGAAATTCAATCAGTTCGGGAACTTCCATTGGCGCCGCATTTTGCTTGGTTCGAAACGTATCCCACCGCATGCTCCTCCCTCTTGTCGGGTGATGAAAGCGAAAGGATATCCGCCACATACTTTCACTTATCCGTTCAATCTCCATTTAACCTTCACTTTGATGCTTTTACTTTCATTGTTTTTTCATATGGTAACCAAATTTCCGATGCTTTCAGATGCGCTATTCAGTCCTCATTCTGGCAAATGCCTTAGTAATGTGCGCCCGGACCTCTATCAAGGACAACATTTATCAGATCCAAGGAGTGTTCGTCGACGATGGTTTGTTCATGATTTGTTCTTGTGACTGTTACACTTCTCCGATATCTCCGACTTCTTCTCCGACTTCTCCGATATGTCTCTTCTGGGTGCGAGTGATTTCAGCCGATAGCAATGAGATTTGAAACGACTCTCAAAACAAGAACATTTGTTACTTTCCAGCATACGACAACGCCATAAATGACAGGAGGAAGCGAGAGGCAGTGCAGACCGTCCAACCTGCCCTCGCTTCGACCTCATCAGCTCCCGATAATCAGCGCAGCCCACGCCACATCTCCGGCATCACCGCCTCCTACGGCTACCCGTTGCTGCCTCCGCAGCTGCAGCAGCAGGCCCTGCTGCAACAGCAGCAGCAGCTGCAGCAACAGCTGGCCGCTGTCCAGCTTCAGCAACAGCAGTTGCAGCAGCAACAACAGCAGCAGGCCTTTTTGCAGCAGCAGCAGCAAGGTAAGCAGAATTTATAGTAGTGCTTCTTACTTTAAGTGGTTGTGGTGTACGGAAAATGAAGTGTCAAGTGTCAATGAATGAAATGACTTCCCGGTATGGGTTCATTTAGCGCCTTTTAGGACAACAACAACAACCGCAGCTGCTGAACCTCCCAGCCAATGGCTTCGCTCCGAATGCTCTACAGCTGCCAGGCTTGCAGTCACAGCTACCGCCCAAACTTGGGCCTCCTTCAGGAAAAGACGGATCGTCGTACAGAACTGTAAGTAGCTAATGCACATCTACTTTCTTGGATCTAATGATGCCCTAAATATGGATTATTCCACAAAAATTCGATGGAATTTCAGGGCCCGAAGAAGAAAAGCACGCATTACGCGTATCCTCCGCGAATGCGACTCCCGCTACCACAGTGCTTCCACAATCCCACTGGTGAGCGTTGTGGTACTTGATAAATACTCCAAAATCAAACTCTTGCGCATTTTCACAATCCATCAAAACTGAATAAACAAGAAAAATATATAATTTTGATCTACTGTAGAATTTGGAGGCACTATATTTTAGTTTGTTAGAGTTTACCGAGCATGAATATCAGGCTACGTCTGCTGCAATGAGGAACTGAACGACCTTATGGTTGACACGTGGACCACGCTGGAGCAGCGGCCCAAGTTCCAACCGTGCAACGTCAATCTGATCGCTACTCATATTCAGGTAAGCAGTGCTTGAATATCTCAATATTAGTGCTTTTGTCAAAATTACACTCAAAGTTCCAATTCGATCCTGTTTGAAAATATCTCCGAAAGTGATGCATTTGTTGAATTACGATGTATTTTATCACAGTAGGTAACTGTTTCCTCCCACTCGTTTCTACAAGGATATACTTTGCCATCTAATTTAGCCTTGCTTCTTGGCGGGTAATTAAATCGCGCATGCGAGAGAATTGAGCAAGCTATATAACCTTTCCACCCACTCCATTCTAGGATGGTGCGGTTTTGACCGAAGAATGTAATCAAATTAAGGGGCCCAGCTGATGCAATTGATGCTGATGTTTGGCTATAGTTTGAGAATTTCCTGGGAGCTTCCAATGTCTGTGAACGAGTAGGGCATTGAGAATAATGAATCCGCGTCTTCATTTCTATTGTTAGCTGGCTTGTGAATTCCTTCCAATGATCACATGCTTACCAGACTCCAACTAAATCCAGCAATTTCTAGCTCAACGCGCAGCGCCACTTCAACACGTCGTTCGAGACGATCGTCGCGTACGATGACTTTGCTCAGAAGATCAACTTCAGAGGGGATATGGTCTGCAAGGTGGAGTTGGGCAATCGGTGAGCAATCGAGTTCGAAATACGGGTAATCGTCTCTTCATTTCTCACACTCTCTCGCCTCTCTGACCGGTGAGAGAGTACGAGGAATGAAGAGACGATTACCCTTCTTTCGAACTCTAGTGAGCAATCAGCGAGTTTCACGATTGGGCAGGTTGGCCGGCTTGCGAGCGAATTTACGAATGAAATGAACAAATTAGAAATCGAACCAAAACAGATCCCTTCAGATTCATTCTCGCGTATGCAACAGCGACGGAGGCCTACAACCACGACCTCGCTGGATTGAGGAGAGAGAAACGGGAGACAGTTGAGGAGGTAAATTGACCATCTATCATTTCGAACTATCAAAAATATTGCTCGGAAAGCATACGGTAAAAAAGGCATAACAAAGTTTCAAAAACTTTTTTTCAGTTCTCCTGGTCCGCTGGCATCATGGAATCCTGGCACTCCATACACTCATCGCTGTTCTGAATTGATCTTTGATCTCCAGCATTTGATCTTTGATCTTCGCGGAACTAACAATTTGTTTGTCAACGATTTCGTTGCTATATTTTGAGATTGTTAATATTTGTACTAATAATTATGTTCGTCATTTGATATTGTGTCATTGCTTGCTTTGTGAAATTAGCTATAAATAATAAATAATATTCATTTGATAACATCACAACATTTTAATGAGCATAAAAGCCGTTCAAAGTGCAATCTGCAGCACAAGTTGTAGAAAGGAAACATCCGAAGTCAACATATCAAGAAGGTTGTACGTTTGCAACTCTTCGGACTTTAGCGCATTAGCATCCTGTAAATTATGATCTTTATTTCAAAAGTTAGGTATCGACACTATATTTTCTAGCACTGTCGACATTTGAGATTTTCCTTAGAATATATTGAGCACGGAGCGCTACTAGTTGACTGAGAAATTACCTGAATCGCATGTTCAAGTAATAACAAATTCCCCAAACGAGCGCCATAGTCATGTAGTCTCAGCTCTTCGCGATAATATCGATGAAGGTCATTGCAAATGTTCATTCGAATCTGCAAAAAAAAAACAAAAAAATGAAGTGTGAAGCACAAAAAAACACACCGTCTCAGCCATTTCATGAAGCTTTGCAGAGATTTCTTGGCTAGGATCTGCAATCGTCTTCGATTAGGCATATTTTCCTTTTTTCTAAAAAAACAATCATATCCCGCACCAAATTGCCATGCGATGAGTCCAAATAGCGCGTTAAACTCTGTATCCGTCAGTTCGCATCGTTCAAAAAGTGGCCACATAATTTCGGCCAGTCGATCTATGTAGTATGTCATTGACCTGAATTATGAATATGAGATAGGGATGGCTTTGCAAGAAATGTTCTCTTCATTTCACGCACTCTCGCACCGGTCAGAGAGGCGAGCGACATGAGGAGTGCTGTTTCTTGCCAAGCCAATCCCTTTTGCAAAAGATTCAATTCAATCATCTCACTTGACAATATCGCCATGTCGCGTGCTTTCATTCGAATCTCGTATGAAGAAACATAGATTGTCCCGGTCGATGCAGGTTGTTCGAGTAATCATGCACTTTCGCCTGATTTAAAACGATCATCTCACATCTGCTTGGAATTCTTTTGATAGTCACATCTCGCATGCCGATTTCTCGATGTTCGAATCGTACTCTAATCGTTAACCAATGATGAAAAAAACAAAAAAAGAAAAACTTACTGCGGGTCTTCTCCCCTTTTAAGTATGGTCATATTCAAGCGGTGAGTTTCGAGAATGTAAACACGCGTTCCGCTGTTCTTCAGCATTTGGTACTGCAAATATTGGCTCTTTTTACATACGTGCCGGGCCCCGCCCCCTCACTCTCTCGCCACTCCTCCCCCTGCCTCTTGCCCCTCCCCCTACTTCCCTCCCCTCTCCCCTCCTCTCTTGCGTCATCCAGAGAAGAGGGAGAGCGCCTCGCTCCGACGCCGCGCTCTCTCGCCTCTCCCCGCTGTCTCTAACCCGTCGCGTCTAGCAAGCGCTCTCCCTACAACATCCCTATCTCACGCTCTCAAAAGAGCGCCTTGCTGCTGCTAGCTAGAGGTGAACCTCTGCTCGAAAGGGAAACCTTTCGGCACATTTTTGAAAGGGCTCCCCTCCTGGAGGTAGGGAAAGCCCGCCCCTCCCACTCTCCTTGGAGGGGGTGGAGTCAAGGGGGCGGGGCCCGGCACGGAGGTAAAAAAGTCCCCAAATATTTGGTACTCCGTTTGATAACGTTTCCCGGCGTTCCGGTGAGCCACCTCGTATTACTTGCTGCTTATAGTTATGTTGCTGCTTATAGTTATTTTTTTTAAATCTTGATTTGCATAATACAAAACCTTTTCGCTGACCTTTTCCTCCAAACTTAGTGTCTCGAACTCCGAAAAGCATGCGCCCGCGAGGCTGAAGTATTCCACAGCGTACATTCTCAAGCAGTCCATGAGGAAGGGCCACGTGCACAATAAAAGATCCTTGAGAGAAATGTGGATCCATGACAGGTAAATGAAAAAATCACCTCCTGATTGTGAGTTAGGTAAGTCCTAACCACACATGCCCACTCAGGTGCAGGAAATCCGTGCTTGGAATTGTCAAACGGCAAGACTCGTACCTCGCTTTCATGAGGGACTCTGACGTGCTCTTGAAGTGAAGTAGACCGCATGGATAACTCGACGAGTTGGCAACGATCCTTGAAAGTCCTAAACTATTTTTTTAAAGAATATTTTGGCATGCGCAAAAGTCACCTCTGTGCTCTACCGATCCTTTGCAGTATTGACTCTGTTGCCGTCACTTCGGCCTGACGTTTTGAGGTCGACGGTGTTGAAGTTGCGGTTGAGGTTGATGCGGATGGCTCTTCGTCAGCCACATTGCTTTTCTTTACCCGAGGATTGGCCATTCCCAACTCCACACACTTGTCAAAGCGACAGCGACGGCACATGGCGCCTGGCATGGACAAGCTATCATTGTCACGAATCCCGAGAAATATGAAACATCAAAAAATCACTAATCACTCACTCTTGCTGATCTTGCACTGTCCTTTGCCTTGGCGACAGGAGTACTGCTTGCCCGACGAGGTAGTGCGCTTGTAGAAATCCACACAAGCTCTGAATACGTTATTTAAATTCATAATTCAAACGCCTATTTTCTCAAAAAAATAAAACAAACCTGCACAACGTTTGCAATGCGAAAAAAAGTTTATTATGAGAGGGAGGGTGATAAAAACGGCTTTATTATTCAAGAATTGAACAAACCGGCAAGAGTCAACGCCGTAGTGGGCGTACTTGGTTGGCTCGCAGCAGATTAGGCAAACTTTGGTTGCCGGAGCTGTGATCTCTTCATTCCCCATACTATCTTGCGCGTCAGATAGAGCGAGCGAGCGTAGCGAAATGAGTGAGTCAGTCGCATTGAGAGTGCCAGACGAAGACATTCAGTGGTCGAGATGGAGACACTACCAATGATGACTAAGGGAGGAGAGAATAGACATCGCGCGCATAACGTGCCATTGATAAGCGCGATGGAAGGCGCTAGAAATCATATTATCTGAGCTCCATTGGTTGGGTTGAGTTGAATGGCATTCAGAAAATCAAATTTAGATTAAAATGACAAATTGAGAAGGGAATCTTCTAGAATATCATAAATGGGTGGTCCGCCTACAATAACATTAAAAGAAAATACTGGAGTGAGTATAGTCATCATTACGCATTACTGATTGCGTATTTGCGTTCGCAAAACGGCACGAGCCTCTCTCATTAAGAATGCTCCGATCGAGCTGGAAATTTTTTTCTAATAGTTGTAATTGAATTATCTTTAATCCATTTCACAATGGCTTTGTTTGACAGAGGCTATCATATTTTGTGCAGAAGCGTGCTTGCAATACGCACCTTGAAAGTGTGCAACAATTCTATCTTACCACCTTCACCCTCAAATTTGTACATTTCAAATGAGCTTATGAGGCGATCAGTTGAAAAGAGGTTAACATTATAAATCCTCTACAAATAATAACAAATCCATTCATGCAAATGAATTTCGCTCTAAATACTATAAATACGATACCAAATAAGATTACTCAAATTTATGAATCATTCGTCTATATGCTGAAGTGTGCTGAGATACGCACTAATATATGTGTGCTTTTGCGGTTGTCCTCTTGATCGGGCTTCCTTTCATGAGCCAGACGTGCGAGAGACCATTTAAAATTGAGAGACCCATAGTCGAAATGCCATCAATATTAGAGACTATATAAGGAAAAGTGATCGCATAGTTAACCGTATTCACCCAGCAATCCTAGTCCACCACATCCAACCTAGCGTTGTCGTACGACTGTAAAATCGCTTGGCGTGGATACATCTATAGTACCTTTTACGCATACAATGAACAGCATTACAACGCTAGCAGTGGTTCTTTCTTTCGCCACTCTACTCACATCACTGCCAGTCGCACAATTAGAAGAGTCATCGATGACGACGCCAGGAGGAATCACGAAGGAAGAGGTATTTCGAATCAATACCTCTTTCGCTACTGTGCCTTTTGACAGTGGTCTAAAAAAATCAACTAACACAAGATTCGTTAGGATTCCCTACGGCGGTAAATTCGCTTTACGTGTCTCCTTTACTTTTTAAAACCTTTTTTAGTTCTGCGAGCAATGCCCAGAATTCATCGACTTCTTCTTGTCCAATGACGGTGAGGAAGTGGCTATGCATGCACTCTCGTCAATTTGACTGGCGAGAGAATGCAAAATCAGAGATGTCTAATCCTAAATTCAGGTGAGGAAGAGGCCGTCTTCCAGCAATTATGCGGCAAATTCATCAAAAATGAGGACAATCCCATGCTCAAGGTAAATTTGAACAGAATTGTAACGTATTCAATAAAAAAAAACAATACTAGTGCAAGAACTACTTGTGGGACAACGATAGCATTACATTGATGAACTTGCCATAGCCATTGCAATTAAAATATATTTATTCGAATTTGGAATAATAAAAATGCAAATTTCAGGTCTGCGTGGCCGGTTTCATGGGCGAGATGTTCTATGTGAGAGATCGACTGGCGGGACGGACGGACGAGGAGGTTGGTGAAAACAAAAACAAACGAAATCAACAACATTAGAGATTCAATGATTCGCATTGCAGATCTGCAACTGGCTCGGATGCCCCAATGTCTACACGACGAGTGCGCCTGATCAATAATAAGCAATTCAAATATCATGAATTGATAAATTGATCTCATTTCTCTATTGGTTGGATGTTTGTGTGCTAAGTGAGCTTGCGAAAACATGAAAAACATACGTTTGTTGTCCAATTGTAGTTGTGACGAAACGATTCAAACATACAAACATCACAGCGTTACGTTTACATTTTTTTTGGATTCCTATTCAACGTTGTCCTGGTCAAGATCTTACAAATACTATTCGTACTGATCTTTAATATATTATCTCCTCGTACTATTCTCACAGTGTTGGTTACGTGGTCTCACACCCGTACAAAGCGTGGAAAACACACACTCACTAGACGTTGATCTCTTGAATTTGTGGCAACTCACCTCTTGAAGCCATTTGAGATATTTTAGCAATATGGCCCCAACTGATGCGCTGGGATGGATTAGCAGCATTGTGAAGCATGCCGGTAAGAAAATCGTATTTGATCTGTGTTTCTAAACTATTTCCGTTTCAGGTCCGTTATTTTCGATGGTTGTTGGTTGTCTGTGCGTGTATTCGGTGAATGAATTATTCTATTTTTTATTAATTTTCGACCAAGAAGAATCTGAACATACATTTTGTTGTTCAGCTCCAAAAAGTCATTATTCTTCGTTCCACTCCTCTTTTCTTCATAATCCGTGTTCTCATGCTGCTTGACATTATCAACATCATTGTCAGCAAAATACATGATATTCCGGACGATTTTGCGAATCGGGAGCTATTCGGTAATGATTCCTCTCCTATTTTTGTGAAATGGATTATAAATAGCAGATGATGTATCCATAACAGTATGTCTCATTGTCGCGTGCATTCGTTGGTTCGCTCAGTTGTTAGCACTCCCAATCTTGTCGATTCTCCACTTTATGAGTGTATTCCGACCCGTTCGATTTCGGAAGCTTCAAATGGCCCAAGGATACGCGCTCAGTAAGCATCTTTCAGCCATTCCTTAGAAAAATACAAATTTAGCCGGACTATTTCTGTCTCTATCAGTGTTGCTAACTACGCCTCTGCTCACGGAGTGTTGCGGATTCACGTATGATTTCTTTTTCTTCTTTTTTTTCATATCACTCCCTAGTTCAGATACTACGTAAACGGAGCCTTCTGGGCGTTTGATTTTGCAAAACCCGGTACTGCACTATACACGCAGCTGAACCTAGTTCTACAGGTTAGAAGAAAATGTGTTTATAAACGATTTTATGATATTTCCAGGGCTTCTGCGTCATAATCATGTTAATTTGCGACGTTTTGATACTTTACAAGGTGTGGAATATGCGAATAAATTCAATGCTTGCTGCGATCCAGCGTGAGTCTTTTGAATTATTTGAACAAATCCAAAATAATTTTCAGACCAATTTCCCTGTTTAGATCCCGCGCAGCATCTGGCCATCTCGGATCATAGTCACACCGTTACTGTAATGACCGTAAGCATTTTAGTTCGAATAGTAGCTTTTTAAAAAGGCAAACAAAGTGTAATAGTATATGTGATGTTGTAAATTTTCAAGAGCGTGACTTTTCAATTGTATAATTTCCCATGTCTAGCTTTCGGGTTTTCTCACAGCATACAACCTTGTATTGGCTACCCGGAAGTAGAAAAGGTGTTCAACACATATTATGGGAATTGAAGGAATTAATAAAGTTTTTTTAATTAAGGAATCGCACTCGACGGTTCGTCAAACGCGCCAGGTGCGATTCGAGAAGAGACTAACAGCTTCATTCCTTCTCCTGTCGCTGTCTTTCATTCTACCGACGATAGGATTCAATCTGCGCCCGGTGTATGTGTTTGTAATTTGTTTTTGATTGCAAAAAATGCATCTTGAAAATTATTTATTTTTAGATGCGTTTTCTTTTCAGGTACCAAAACTGGCCGGTATCAGATCTAATCGGAGCTGTTTGCCTGTGGGTCGAGTACTCAAAGTGGTTCACCTACTCCCTTACCACAACTTTGATTAGAAAAGAGTTTATTAAAATAATTATATGTCAAAGAACACGATAGTGTTTTTATCATTGAAAATTATTCGATAAATAAATGAAATATTTGAACGATAAACAAAATTCAAATTGCTTAAATTTTCTATCATCATAGTTTCACAGGCAGCACCTTGTAGATGTTGCAAACGTCACAGATATGCTCCTTTGATCTTGTATTCGTTTTATTGGTCTTGGGACTTTGTTACTCTGTTTACTCTGTGAAAATATTCGGCATTAATATTTCACCCTTATTTTCTGACCTTTGGTTACTTGCCTACGTACGTATAGTACAAAGTGTGGAAAGTACGTAATCCGATGTTGACTTGTCGTGTGTTTGTTTGCCTATCGTCTCCCTAAGTTATGGAAATATTTTAATATTTTAATATACATATCATGATACCAAGAGATGCGCTAGGATTGACTTCCTTTATTGTGAAGCACTGCGGTAAGCCTTTTTAACCGTTTGTTTCTCAAGAATAATATCTGTTGAAGGGCCCTTATTGTCTGTGTCCATAAATTGTCTCTGTGTCTATTCAGTGAGTTTTCATGAAAATTTTGCTAAAAAATATCACCTTTGCTTTGGAAAGTTTGTTACTTTCATCATAGGATTGTTGCATTCTTTGAGCTCCATCGCGTTGTAATTCTCCGTTCAACTCCTCTTTTCTTTATTATTCGTGTTCTCATGCTACTTGACTCAATTAGCATCACTGTCAGCCAAATTCATGACATACCGGTCGACATCGCCAATAAGGAGCTATTCGGTATTTTTATATTTCCTATTACCCATTTTTCTAAAAAAATTGATTATTCTGCATTGCAGCCCCAGCGTTGCTAACAATTTTAATAATTGTCAAATGCATGCGCTGGTTTGCTCAGTTACTGGCGCTGCCCATGCTATCGATTCTCCACTTTATGAGTGTCTTCCGACCCTTTGAATTTCGCAATCTTCGAATTACGCATGCTTACGCGCTCAGTAAGTCTCAATGCAAGAAGGCATTTATTGCTGTTCCGGTCGTGACAAATTTATCATTCCGAAAGTCGACTTTGCAAATGTAATAATTACTCAAATCATTTTTCAGCGGTGATATTTCTGTCACTATCGGCGCTACTTACAGCACCTCTGCTAACAGAGTGCTGCGGATTTGCGTAAGTTTTCAATAAATTTTGAATTTACTTGTGTTCAGGTATTATGTCGACGGGGCCTTTTGGTCATTTGATTTCGCAAATGGTCCTTTGCGATATTCTTATACTACACAAAGTGTGGAATATGCGATTTGCATCAATGTTCGAAGTCGCTCAGCGTACGTTTTTGAAGCAAATTGGACAAATGCAATATCAACCTATGAAGAATTCGGCTCTGTCTTAATATACGGCACCCATGAAAATATACGGCACCCATGAAAAAATTCGGCACCCATGAAAATAAACGGCACCCATGAAAATATACGGCACCCATGAAAATATACGGCACCCATGAAAAAATTCGGCACCCATGAAAATAAACGGCACCCATAAAAATACACGGCACCCATGGACAAAATACGGCACCCATCGGACACAATATTTTTTGAGTATTTTTTTCGTCATTTTGTGATTTTCATGGTGTTATTGGGGTACGCGGCTCTGTACGGATATTGTGGCTCTTCATCGACAAGCACAAGCACCCCAAAGCCCACTTCTGTCATGATCTCAACTACCTCCTCTTCATCGACAAGCACGACTACTGCTGATCCCAATTCTGCCTCTCTAACTTCTTCTATGTCGTCTACAGTCGCACCAGCTACCACCAAGCAGACTACTGGAAGAGGAAAGTCCACCACTCCGATTCCAAAAGTTACAGCCTCGCCAATTCGATCTACTCGAATGCCTCCCGCAAGAACAACAGCTCCATCATTTCGTTCAACTGTAGCACCGTTCAGAACAACACCTAAAATGAGAGCCACTAGACCTCCGTCAATTACTAGGTCACCAACAGGACGTCCACCGAAAGGAGGGACCGGAGGAGGAGGTCGAGGAGGTCGAGGAGGAACGGGAAGTGAAGGGAAGGGAGGTGGAAAGCGAGGGGGGGGATTGGCTAAGCGTAGCCGTCACATAATAATAATCCAAATTCAGTTTCTATACCATGTTCTTGTATTCACAAAGTTTAATCATTGTCTATATTGCATCTTTTACTATTCATGTGTGTTATTCAATGAAGACAAAATAAAAATCCGTTTCAGTCTTGTTTCAAACATATAGCGGTCAGTAAAGAATTGTTTTCGCAGCGTACCACAATACCACCTTGAAAATCACAAAATGACGAAAAAAATACTCAAAAAATATCGTGTCCGATGGGTGCCGTATTTTGTCCATGGGTGCCGTGTATTTTTATGGGTGCCGTGTATTTTTATGGGTGCCGTTTATTTTCATGGGTGCCGATTTTTTTCATGGGTGCCGTATATTTTCATGGGTGCCGTATATTTTCATGGGTGCCGTTTATTTTCATGGGTGCCGTATATTTTCATGGGTGCCGTATATTTTCATGGGTGCCGTATATTTTCATGGGTGCCGTATATTTTCATGGGTGCCGTTTATTTTCATGGGTGCCGTATATTAAGACAGAGCCAAGAATTCCGACCTATACTCAATTCAGCCCGAGATTATTTCAAGACACGAACAATTATTATTATTTATTAAAATAAATTCCAGACGCATTTCACTGTATTGATCAACATCAGGCAATAGCAAACCAAAGTCAAACCATCACGTCTGTGGCAGTGAGTGATTTTGAATTAACTTTGAAAGTCACTTGAATAAGCCTAATAAGAATAATAATAAGCTTAAGCCATCCGTTTCCGTTTCTAAAATCCCGTTTCTGTACTATAAATGTTAGAAATTTCCATTAAGAAATCGCTTGTTACCGTTACGCGTCAAGTGCGTTTCGAGAAGAAATTAACAGTGTCTTTCCTACTACTCTCATTGTCGTTCATTCTCCCGACAATTGGATTCAACCTGCGCCCGGTGTATGTTACAATTATCTTGATAGGGCAAGAATGTGAAAAATGTGACACAACTAACCACATTCTTAGCTATTTTCTTCTTAGTGTCGCAATCTTAGTGTAACTTTTTGCCAAAAGAAAGAAAACTATTTTCAGGTACCAACACTGGACATTGTCTGAACTTATTAGCGTCGTATGCTTGTGGGTCGAGAGCTCAAAGTGGTTCACCTACTCCCTTACCACAACTTTGATTAGGAAGGAGTTTATCAAGATCATTAAATGTCAAACAACACGATAGTTACTACTGTTGAAAAAATAGTTGTCCTGGCTACTCGATAAATTTTTTTAACCGCTTTGAATAATTGAATTTTGAATGTTTTGCACATTTATTTTTTTAGCGTCTCAACAACTCCGAATTTCCTAGTTCCGTGTCCAGCCCCGCCCTATTGCCCTCGAGGAAGGGGCGGGGTCTTAGGACATTGTAACTCTGGTCACATGCCTAAGTATTCGCCCATTGTATTGCACTCATATTTTCGCTTGTAGTTCCCTGCTCTCGCGCCTATACAAAATGCGATGCTATCCAGACATTGATCAAACTGATGTGATCCAGACGTTGATCTTCTCTTGAATATCACTCCTTCATTCGAAAACTATGCTTCCAAGAGATGCGCTTCACTGGACTTCATTTATTGTGAAGCATGGCGGTAAGGTCGTTTTAACCGGTTTTATCACGAAATATCAATTTAGGGCCCTTGTTATCGATGTCGGTCGGGTGTCTGTGCGTTTATTCGGTGAGTTTGCACAGATTTCAATATTTTCCCTAATTTGTGGCCGTCCGAGTTGTGTGTTCAGAAAACGGTAGTTGTATCCATTGCAATCCATCGCTTATTCGTCGCGGTTTTTTTATTTTTGTATAAGGTTTCACGCCTGTTAGGAACCACGGATATTACAGCTTCACCGCGTTGTAATTCTTCGCTCAACTCCTCTGTTCTTCATTATTCGTGTTCTAATGCTGCTGGATATTATCAACATTATTGTCAGCCAAATACATGACATTCCGGATGATATCGCTGATCAGGAGCTATTCGGTGGGATATTTTTTCTTGAAATTAAATAAAATTTAAAAATTGCGATTCCTATTGTAGGTGTTGCGTTGACTACGATATTTATGTTTATCGTAGTAGCTCGCTGGTTCGCACAGTTACTGGCACTCCCAATGTTGTCCTTTCTACATTTTCTCGGCGTTTTTCGGCCTGTTGAATTCCACAATCTTCGATTATCCCATGCCTATGGAATATGTTAGTTGCAATAAGATTGTTTTTTGTAGTATTCCATTTAATAAAAAAATAAGAAATAAAAAACCTTGAACGAATATCAATGTAAAAAGATAAATGATATCGAGTTACTTTTCAGCGATGTTATTTCTGTCGCTAGCAGCGTTGCTAACTGCACCTCTACTCACGGATTGTTGCGGATTCATGTATGTTACTTTTATTTAAAAAAACATATTAGCAATTTAGGTATTATGTAGACGGGTCATATTGGGCTTTCGACTTTGCAAAGCCGGGAACTACGCTATACACGCAGCTCAACCTCGTTTTACAAGTATTATTTTCAAATTTTTGAAAAGTAATTTCGCAAAAATTTAAGGGAATTTGCGTTATAATCATGTTTCCTTGCGATGTTTTGATTCTCTACAAAGTCTGGAAGATGCGATTATCATCTAAACTTGCCGCTGCCCAAAGTGAGAACTATGAATAGTAGAGTTCGAAATACAAGCAATCGTCTCTTCGTTTCACATACTCTCTCGCCTCTCTAACCGGTGAGAGAGCGTGTGAAACGAAGAGACGATTACCCGTATTTCGAACTCTAATGAATAGGGATCACAAAGGAAACAAAATATCAGCTAAATGTTATTGAGACCACAAAGAATAGTTTAGCATAATTTGGCCACTTTGTGTGAAATCGGCGTTGTGACCTATAAATCCTACCTATGCAACAAACATGAAATTAATTTCAGTACCTAACTTTCCAGATCCACATCTGCCTCCGGTCACTTCTGTTGCTTCCGGCCACAGTCATACCGTCATTGTGGTAGGAGTGAATGCATTGAGCATATTTTGAAATTATTGAAAGTCAGATTGTTCAATTAAGCAGTTTTTATAACTGAGGTATGCTCGAGAAAACGTGATAAACTTAACAAATCGTATTAATCTATCTGAGACAACACACCCGGAAGTGACAATACTTTTCTATAGATCCTATTTTTACTGTTCGAACTTCGCTTTAAGGAAACACTCGTGACCGCGCGTCAAACACGTCAAGCACGCGTGGAGAAGAAACTAACCGCGTCATTCCTCCTCCTCTCTCTGTCCTTCATTCTGCCCACAATAGCATTCAACGCCCGTCCGATGTATGTTATTTTGAGCTCGAACTTTGAGCCGCCGTCTCTTCATTTCGCACAATCTCTCGCCTCTCTTTACCAGTGACTTTACCAGTGAGATAACACATAAAATGAAGAGATGGCGTGTTTGATCTCTATTATTCATATCACTGACGTTACAAGGATGTTTCTGGATAGATCTAGTACGAGCGAAAAAAAACTTTTTTACTTAAGTTTGAAGATGATTAAAGTAACAATGACGATCAAGTTTGCGCGAAATGAGTTCAAACATGAAAGCTTACTGCAAAAGTTTGAAGATGATTCAGGAAATATTGAACAGTTGAACATGGTACAGGAAACATAACGTAACATAAACGTGACATAACATAACATAACGTTATGAAACATAAACATAACGAAAAACATTCAGGTATCAACACTGGGCAGCAGTCGACTTGATAGGCTCAATTTTCGGGTGGATCGAGTGCTCGAAATGGTTCACATACTCACTGACCATTACCTTTATTCGGAAGGAGTTTGTCAAGATTCTAAAATGTCAATGAGCACACTACTAGACGTTTACTTCATTATGCCAATCTTTGTTCTGAGTCAGTCATTTTCGAGTAGGCTCAAGAGCCCGACTAGGCTACATTATGCTTCATTTTCTGTAAAGTGATCCGTTGTACACTTTATATGTGAATAAACTATTCGGTACACTGTTGCAATGCCCTCAGTGGAATTTCCAATTACCTTCTACTTTCCACAAATATTTTTCTATCCATTTCACGTTCACTCGGGATATTAGTAAAATAAGAACAGGATTGTTCAAAGTGTAACTCAATTGGAGTTACTCTGTGGGCAATACTCTTTAAAAGTTCACGCGTTCTCCGGAAACGTTTATAATGAAGTCATTCTCAATTGTCTCCGATTATAAATGTTCACTGTTCACTGTGTATATGTTCACTGATTGAAAATGTCAGACAAATTTCACTGTTTAGATTCACATCAGTACTTTTTCATCTCTGACCACAGTCACATCGTCACTGTTGTTGTAGCTGTGAGTACTTTGAGTTTCGTTTATTTGCCGCTTGATAAAAAATCATTTCGTATTTTTCGCACGTCCTTGTTCATTTCCCACGTTCATTCTCATCATGAATAAAAAAACATTTGCACCCGCAACAAAAAATGATTTTCTCCTTTCCGAAATTCGCTTTAAGGAATAAGGAAACCTGTGCCCTTTGTACGTTGCAATTCTCGATAAATTCATCTACTTACAATTATTGTTTTTTTTTAATTCTCGATAAATTAATCAAGATTGTACAAACTATGAAGGAAATTTTTTTCTTATTTTTTTCTTATTGACATAATTTCAGCGTGAATTTGCAAAGATAAGTTGGGCAGCATCTGACCTGATCGGTGATGTATGCACATGTGTGTAGTAATCTATGTAGATCACGTACTCCTTGACAACAAAATATTTGCGTAATTTGAGCGTGAATTTGCAAAAAAAGGTATAATTTTCAACCCAAATTGGGCAGCGCGCTTGGCTCGCGCATAAACAAACTCTGCTGTTACCCAGACTTTGATCACGCGAAGTTTTTCTGTTGAATTCTTCTCTTTTTCGAAAAAAAATGCTTCCCAGAAATGCGCTTGAATGGACCTCGTTTATTGTGAAGTATGGCGGTAAGGTCGTTTTAATCGGTTTTTCCTCGAAAATATTGGAGAATGTTGATTCAGGGCCATTATTGTCGATGTCAGTTGGATGTCTGTGTGTTTACTCTGTGAGTTTGCACAGATTTCGATATTTTTGGTGCAGTTCATGGTTTTGCTAATTTCTCTTTAGGTTGGGTTGGAACAGAAAATGGTGATTGTAACCATTTCGATCGGTCAGGCCTGACCACAATGTCCAGAACGATGTATATTTCAGCTTCACCGCGTTGTAATTCTTCGCTCAACTCCTCTGTTCTTCATTGTTCGTGTTCTAATGCTGCTGGATATTATCAACATTATTATTCGCGAAATACATGACATTCCGGATGACATCGCTAATAAGGAGCTGTTCGGTGGGATATTTTTTCTAGAAATTAAATAAAATTTATAAATTGCGATTCCTATTGTAGGTGCTGCGTTGACTACGTTAATTATGTTTATCGTAGTAGCTCGCTGGTTCGCACAGTTACTGGCTCTTCCAATGTTGTCCCTTCTACATTTTCTCGGCGTTTTTCGGCCCGTTGAATTCCATAATCTTCGATTATCCCATGCCTACGGAATTAGTAAGTTGCAATAACATAGTTTTTTTTGTAGTATTCCATTTAATAAAAAAATAAGAAATAAAAAACCTTGAACGAATATCAATGTAAAAAGATAAATGATATCGAGTTACTTTTCAGCGATGTTATTTCTGTCGCTAGCAGCGTTGCTAACAGCACCTCTACTTACGGAGTGTTGCGGATTCATGTATATTATTTTTAAAAAATTGTTATTTAATTTCCAGATTAGTTATAATGTCAACGGGGCATATTGGTCGTTTGACTTCTCTAAGCCGGGAACTACGCTATACACGCAGCTAAACCTCGTTTTACAAGTATTATTTTCTTAATTTTTGAAAGTAATTTCGCAAAAATTTGAGGGAATCTGCGTTATAATCATGTTTCTTTGCGATGTTTTTATTCTCTTCAAAGTCTGGAAGATGCGAATATTACCAAAGTGTGCAGCTACCCAAAGTAAGCACTATGAATAGGGATCACAAGCTCCGCCCACTTTGCCTAATATCGAGATGAGGAGTGCACAAAACTCATTATTAGCCAAATAACTCGTTCAAAATTACAATGGAGCTCCTAACATTACCTATCGACTGGTCATAAGGAGTATTTTGACCACGAGGGATAGTTTGAGCATACTTTTTTGACCACATTATGTGAAATCGGCTGCTTACTTTGTGACACAAACCTGATATTTAACAAACCCTAATTTGCCTGTTTAGATGCACATCAGCTACCGGCCACTTCTGACAACAGTCGCACCATCGTCACTGTGGTAGGAGTGAATTCATTGACAAGCTTATTTTGAGAGGGTGCTAGGTCGGATGAGAACATTCGGATGATAATCGACTGGATGAGATCCATCTATTTTTTGAGCCCTGCAGCATTTTGTACTATTCATCAGCCATTCTTCCAAGGAGAGTTCTAAACAACACAAGCGAATTTTTATGCCTGTTCTCATCCGACCTATTAATTTAAGTCGTAGTAAAAATGTTCACCTCTTTCGATTTTAATCGCTGGTGCACCAAGGTGCCCGAAAGGGAAATTGGAAGTGACTACATCACGCGGTAAAGTAGGTCTGAAGAATAGATTGGACCCTACGGACTGGCTTTTAAAATAGTCACTGGCCTAGCAGTGGGCTCCCGCAGGACTTCGTGTGCCTTGAGTACGGGGTGAACTTTTACCATTACCTATTTCGGGTTAGATCTGAGTGCACCATACCCGGAAGTGAAAATACTTTTCTATGGATAACATCTTTTTTTACATTTCGAAATTCGCGTTAAGGAAACACACACTACCGCGCGTCAAACACGCCATTCATGCGTGGAGAAGAAGCTAACAGCGTCATTCCTCCTCCTCTCTCTGTCCTTCATTCTGCCCACAATCGCATTCAACGCGCGTCCGATGTACGTTATTTTGAGCTCGAAATATGAGCCGTCTCTTCATTTCGCATAATCTCTCGCCTCTCGGCTCAGAGTTTGAGCTCTATTATTATTCATATTACTGACGTTACAATGATTTTTCTGGATAGATCATGTACGAGCGAAAAAAACAAGAACTTTTTTCACTCAAGTTTGAAGATGATTCAAGTAACAATGAAGATCAAGTTTGCGCGAAATCTGTTCAAATATGAAAGCTTACTGCAAAAGATGATTCAGGAAATACTGAACAGTTGAACATGGAAACTAAACATAAACGTGACATAACATAATGAAACATAACGAAAAATATTCAGGTACCAACACTGGGCAGCAGTCGACTTGATAGGCTCAATTTTCGGGTGGATCGAGTGCTCGAAATGGTTCACATACTCACTGACCATTACTTTTATTCGAAAGGAGTTTGTCAGGATTATAAAATGCAAATGAATCTTCTGCAATGTAAACTGCAATTGATGTGTGAATAAACTATACGGTACAGTATTGCAGAGTCATCAGTGAAATTAATTTTCCCTGTGAAATATTCCCACGCATTCCACGTTTTCTCGCGTATGTGATCCATTTCCTGACCCTTACGTAATTTTCGCACGCCATATCATAACAAAAATGCACAGACGCGAGCACATTTATTAGACTGATCACAATATTTAATTACAAAACGTAGCCAACAAATAGATTTTGGATATTATTAGAAAAAATATTTTCCGAAGTGCTCTCAGCTACTCCTCCTACACAGCAGCATCTTCTTGGTTTGACTTCGAAATTCGCGATTACACAAAATGACGATGAACCTGATAATCAGATATTATTCATTGCTTTTCAAGGACAGTTTTATCCTGTTTCCGAATGTTTAATAACTGCAAACACGTCTCTTGATTCTCAGGCAAGATTGATAACCAAAAAAAAATAAACAGAACTTTTTCAGAGTCAAAGTTTTACTATATGGACCGAAACAACCAGCCGCACTATAACAAGTTTTTTCCCTCTGAATATTTCTGCGTACGCCCGCACGCACGGGCTTTCTGGTGCCAACTGACGAGACGGTGGAGCCGATACTCTGATTTTTTAATATCTGGTTTTCCCGCACAATTGCGAAGCCTTCATGAGGTAGACATACATTGTTTGCTTTCAAGAAGCTGATTTTCACTATCGTTACGATGTCCAGGGCACCGATGATAATTACGTATGTTATGAACTTGAAAAAGTCGAAACTGAAAATATTAGTTAATAAATATTTATTTATTTTTAAACATACGCTTTCACTTTCTGGCAAAATTCCGTGTCCGTATATGTAAACATCCATACGCCTTGCGGAAGGTAAAGGGAGCAATCTCCTAAATATATTTTTACAGAACTTGACATAAAAATAGCATACCGATTTTGAATTTGTAAATGAGTGAAACAACAGAGAACAACCAAAATCCGCCAATCATTATACGCGTATTGTAAACGCTAAACGATGTGTATTCAAAGGTTGCCCCTTCGTAGTATTTATTTTTACCGGTCTAATATTTCATGTACTTTACCTGAACAATTGCGTGTAGGTTAACGGTGTGAATACAGCAAAGAATCGGTTGGCTGAGATGAAAACGTGAGAGATCAAGCAAATCTGAACCATCATTCGTGTTTTAAATGAAATGATATTTTGTACACCTCATAGAATATCATCATAATGAATCCCACATTGGCTGACCATGCATACATTACATTTGAGTTTCTGAAAATGAAAATTAGTATATCATGGCTAACTATAAACGTCAATCACAAAAATAGGCATGGGGCGTAATAGAAAACAAAGAAGAATTGATGACCGCAATCTGCTACAGCCTGAAATAATAATAATATTAATTATTCTAAAATAGAGTTCGAAATGCGGGTAATCGTCTCTTGGCAATCATCTTCTCTAAATGAAGAGACGAATACCCGTATTTCGAACTTATCAAAAAACAAAATTGCCGATATTTTCACTTCGTTGTAGTCTCACTAGCACTATCGATCATTGAAAGGGTGCTATGTCGGATGAGAACCGTCGGATAAGAACCGACTGGATGAGAACCAACAAAATTTTTTTGAGCGGCGTAGTATTTTGCCAGGATGTTCTAAACACCTAAAACGGAGAAATTTTTTGACGGTTCTCATCCAGTCGGTTCCCATCCGACGGTTCTCATCCGACATAGTACCATTGAAAGCCATTTCCTGCTACCTGGGAAATCGTCAAACTTCCGAATGGGTTATTCAGAGAAGGTACCAGACGAAGAAAGACAACGACTGACAAATTGGACAACAAGCCGAATATGGAGAGCTGAAAGTCGTTGATTTGCAACTATTCTGAAACCAAATTCGTACCGGAAAGAGGATAATCCCCGTGTACTGATAGCCTTGTGAGAAGTCGAAATCGGCCATTTTTTATCACTGTAAAATGATAAAAGAACAAAGTATTGCTTGCGATATCGCTATGAAAACGAATAACAATCTTTGGTGCTTCAATTTATCTGGTCGATGAGAATTGTCCTTTTGACGCAAAATATATTGAAGCAGCAAAATTCTTTCGAAAATGCAAGATAGATTAAAATGAATTGCATTAGAGTGAATGATTGGAAAACACCCAAAAGACTTTCCTATAACGTAAGTGTGGGATGAGAAATGCAATAGTGATAATGTCAGAAGCAGTTGTACAGTAAAAATGATCAGGATCTCCTCTTGCAAACGCCGCGGTGGAATTTTCCATAAGATTGATCAGAGGAGGAGCAATATGATATACAAGGCTAGATATTTTCGAACGTTTGTATACGGTGCGATAGTGTCAATCCAATGCGGCACATGTCTGTGATACAATATTTCTCGCTTACTCAGATCTTGTGATCGGTCCGTACAACTTTTTGCAGAAGGAAATTACGATTTCGCTATGAAAACGAAGAAAAATCGTTAGTACTTCAATTTATTTGACCGATAAGAATTTCCCTTTTGACGCAAAAAAATATTGAAGCATAGATTGAAATGAGCGCTTTTGTATTAGAAAACGCAAGACTTTCATAGAACGTAAGTGTGGGATGAGAAATTAATTATCTGTAATGACAGAACAGAAAATGAAGAGAAGAAAAATGATCAGGATCTCTTACAAATGCCGAAGTGGAATTTGCCAGAAGATTGATCAGAGATGGAGCGATATGATATGCAAGGCTAGATATTATTGAACGTTTTCTCCGTCTTCAAAGACGTCGACGGACATCCGTCTCTGGTCCACTCTCTCGCACTCTGATGTATATTAACTTGAAAAAATAATGAATGAATAATGAACGTTTGTATACGGTGCGATAGTGACAATCCAATACGGCACATGTCTGCTATACAATATTTCTCGCTTACTAAGATCTTGTGATCGGTCCGTACAATTTTTTTGCAAATGGAAAGCGAGGAAACGAATAAAAATCGTTAGTACTTCAATTTATTTGACCGATAAGAATTGCCCAGAATTGACGCAAAAAAAGAAGCATCAAAGTTCTATCGAAAATGTAAGATAGATTGAAATAAATTGCATTAGAGTGAATGATTGGAAAACACTCCAGACTTTCATAGAACGCGTGAGCGTGAGATGAGAAATACAATAGTGATAATGTCAGAAGCAGTTGTACAGTAAAAATGATCAGGATCTCTTGCAAATGCCGATGTGGAATTTGCCATAAGATTGATCAGAGGAGGAGCAATATATTTTTTGAATTTTTATTTTCTAGATATTTTGGAATGTTTGTATACGGTGTGATAGTGACAATGCAATGCGGCACATGTCTGCGATACAATAATTCTCGCTAACTCAGATCTTGTGATCGGTCCGTACAAATTTTTGCAAAAGGTAATTCTGATATCGCTATGAAAACGAAGAAAATTCGTTACTATTTATTTGACCGATGAGAATTGCCCTTTGTCGCAAAAGAATATTGATCAAAAGATAGATTGAAATGAGCGCATTTGCAATAGATTGAATGATTGGAAAACACGCAAGACTTTCATAGAACATAAGTGTGGGATGAGAAATTCATTAGCGGTAATGACAGAACAGAAAAAATGAGAATAAAAATGATCAGGATCTCTTGCAAATGCCGAGGTGGAATTTGCCAGAAGATTGATCAGAGGTGGAGCAATATGATATACAAGGCTAGACATTTTCGACTGAGTGATTGTGACAATCCAATGCAGCACATGTCTCCGATACAATAATTTCCGATTACTCTCGTGATCGGTCAATACATTTTTTTGAAGAAGGAAGTAGTTTGTATTAGCACACAAGCAAGGAAGTTATCTACAATATTAAATTATATTGTATTAGAACTAGACTTTGAAAAGGAACTAGGAACTAGTTCCTCACTAGTCAAATCGAGAGTCGACTCTCTTCATTCCGCTCACTCTTTCTCGAGTGGAGCAGTTCATTTGACTAATAAGTACTAAGGGCCGAATGCTCGAAATGGTTCGATTCCTCGCGAATCATTATTTTTATTCGGAAAGAGTTTGAAAGGAATATAGAATGTCAATGAGCACGCTAATTTGTTGACAATTTTCTCTTGAATTGTAAAATCACAATATTATTGATAAATATTGTCTGAATAAATTCGGCTTAGTTTGTTCGCGAAAATACTGGTATTTTGAAAATACAGCCTCAAATGACTAGTCCGTGCCAATTTTGCAAACGTCGCTAATATGCTCCTTTGATTCGAAATTCGTTTTATTGGTCTGGGGACGTTGTTACTCTGTTCACCTTTTGAAAGTATTGGCCCTGAGTATTTCATCCATATTTTCTCACCTTTGGTTACCAGCTCCCACGCGCGTACAAAGGGAGAGAAATCACGTTTACCAGACATTTAAGTCACTTTATTTCGCCTCTGTTTGAGGAAATATTCGAAAATTATGCTACCAAGAGACGCGCTTGGCTGGGCATCCTTCATCGTGAAGCATGGCGGTCAGTAGTTGTTTTATCGTTGTTTCTCGAGAATTTTTACCGATTCAGGGCCGTTAATATCGATGTCCGTTGGTTGTCTATGCATTTATTCGGTGAGTAAAAAATTGTCGATTCATTGCCAATTTTACGGCTAGGCAATAGCGTAGTTTGTTCGTCAGAAAATGGTAATTGTAATATTTCAGCTCCACCGCGTTGCAATTCTCCGTTCAACGCCTCTTTTCTTCATTGTCCGTGTACTAATGCTGCTTGACATTATTAACATCGTTGTCAGCAAAATTCAATACATTCCCGACGATATCGCAAATCGAGAGCTATTCGGTAAGAATATTTTATTCGAATTTAGCAAAAATAAAATATGAAATTTTCTACGCATGAGCTAAATTTAAAATTGAATTTCAGATCCTGTATCGGTAACGTTCTTTCTCATTGTCCAATGCATTCGATGGTTCGGCCAATTGGTAGCTCTGCCAATGCTATCTATTCTCCACTTTCTGAGCGTTTTTCGACCCGTTGAATTCCGCAATCTTCGACTCTTGCATGCCTACGGGCTCAGTAAGTCACACTGTACTACTTTACCTCAAACCAAAATACTATCCCTTCAGCTGCCATATTTATATCTCTATCAGTGCTGCTTACGGCGCCTTTGTTGACGTCATGCTGTGGATTTACGTATGTGTTTATAGTTTTGTTGAGCACATCCTCTAGTTCAGGTATTATGTCAACGGAGCTTTCTGGTCCTTTGATTTCGCTAAACCCGGAACTGTGCTGTACACTCAGCTAAACTTAGTTTTACAAGTAATTTATATGCCTTTGTCTTTCCGACTATAACAAATAATCAGGGAGTTTGCGTCATAATAATGCTCCTTTGTGATATTTTAATACTCTATAAAGTCTGGAATATGCGTTTAGCTTCAATGCTCGCTGCAGCTCAGCGTAGGTTTCTGAAATAATTTAAACAAACCTAAAATTAATTTCAGACCAATTTCACTGTTTAGATCCGCATCAGCACTTGGCGATTTCCGACCATAGTCACACCGTCACTGTTGTGACCGTAAGTTACTATTGTATTGACAAAACATCGCGCTTGAAAAGTTAGAGACAAATGCTTTCGAAAATTTCCCACGGCTAATCCTTGTTCATTCTCAGGCCAAACATCCTGAATTGTTTTTTGCACCCGGAAGTGGAAAACACTGATATTAAAAAATATGAATAATATATAAAATTATATTTTCAAAATTCTCATAAAGGAATCGCACTCGACCGTTCGACAAACACGCCAAGCGCGCATCGAAAAGAAACTGACAATGTCATTTCTGCTCCTCTCGCTCTCTTTTATTCTGCCGACCATCGGATTCAACCTGCGCCCGGTGTATGTAACAATTATCTATTCTATTTGAGTTTCAATTGATTTATCGATACGACAAAGAAGTGTGTGCGAAATGTATCAAGAACTTTCCATCGATCATGTTCAGATACCAACAGTGGCCAATTTCATGCTAGTTGGAAGTTTGTTGATAGATAAAGAGTGTAAAATATGACAAAAAATGACCGCTTCCTTCAGAAATTTCGCAGTCAATTTAAAAAAATCAATTTCAGGTACCAGCAGTGGCCAATTTCGGATCTTATCGGCTCCGCATGCACGTGGGTTGAGTACTCAAAGTGGTGCATCTACTCCCTTACCACAACGCTGATTAGAAAAGAGTTTGTCAGAATAATTAAATGTCAAAAAGCTCATCACTCAGGATTTCGTTAAAAAAATCACAGATATTTTATGTACGAATAAACTTGATCTCTATCAAATTGTCATTAGAAGACCAACATTCGCCTACTTTTTCGCAGTACAGAATTCCCAGGAATCTCATTTCACACGTGCTTTATATGCTAGTAATTTGATATTCGATCGTATCATTTAAGATGATTCACAGGAAAAACTAATTGTTATTGTTATTGTATTTTTGAAAAACTCGATTTGAATTATTATAATGGAAGAGATTCGGTGAAGGCAGTAACAGTAAAGAACAGTGAAGACGCAAGATAGCACATCCTCTGTACAAACAATTGTCTGAACACATCAAGTTTCTCTCGTGGGATTTTTTTTGCCCGGTAATCTGATACGAGCGTTCTGAACAAACTTTCAAAGATGAATATCCCCAATTTTTTAGATTTTAAAGCTTCTTCCTCGACTTATCCTCGGCAATTTGCAGGTCATTTGATGCGAATTCTTCTATATTCCTTCGTTATATTTGAGGTTGTTAGAACGCAGAATTTGGAAGCGAAAATACTCAAATTTCTGAACTCTCCGTAAGCTTCACCATCATTACTTGTTGCACTGAAAAAGCTGTGAATGTTCAGCAGCTACGATAAGTATACTCGACCGGCTATTTCCGAAACGGATACAACCTTTCTGAACATCTCCGTGAATCTGTTCAATTTGTATCATGTGGTAAGTTTCAGAATATAAATTTCGAAATTCGCATTATACTCCAGGATCAAGCCAAAGAAGTCTTCGAATTTTCTGCTGAGTTCGTGTTGGTGAGGTCTTGAAACGTAAAAATAATTTCTAACCGATATTATAGTCTTGGCACGATCCCCTCATTTCATGGAGCAGAAACGAGTACAATGAAACATGGATCAAAATTAAGGTATAATTCTTATTTTATTTGCAATAATAAATAAATATTCCAGGAAAAATACGTGTGGACACCAGACATTCTCGTTTCGACAAGGTTTGATCATCCGAAGATGAATTACAAGACAAATATATTATTTTAGTATGAAAACCAAGTTATTGCTTGATGACAATGATCGATACGTCGATATCCGATACGATGGTTATGTGCAACAATCCTACTACGGGCTGTTTGTGAACTCATGCAAGATTAAGGTTAGTTATGGGAAGTGTCAAGTGAAAATGCAGAAAAATTTAGGCAGAATTTGTTGATTTGGTTTCAGGTAAATCTCTTCCCCTACGACGTCCAGGAATGCATCATTGAGATCGGTCCTTGGAGCTACACGGTTAGTAATGCTCTTCTCACTGTTCGGCCAAAGGATTTTTCAGAACTCAGAAGTTCACTCGTTCGCTGGAAACTCAATCAATGAACCGCATCACATGTTCACAGTACGACTACTTGTCTCATTATCATTAGCATTGTCGACATAATTGAATCTTGTTAAGGGCAACTCCGAGTGGGACTTTGTCTACATGATCCCGGACATCTGCCATGAAACGGACGAAGATGTCGGGTTGAACTACACGACAGTTCTGTGGAAAGTGGGTAAACTCTTTCTGAATGCGTCGACACATTAGGTCGATGTCGAAATCGATTATTTTGTCCTGACATTGAGCTCTCTACATTCTGACAGTATCTCACTGAGCTGCCCGCTTCCATTCTTTATATATATTCGATATAATTAAATTCGTGTAATTCAAAGGCATATTTAATCGTAGTGTGGCCTGGGAAAACACAAAATTGCAGACGATGATGAAACGGAAGCCTCAGTTCTACGTCTGGGTTCTGTTTGTTCCAACGTTCATTATCACGACCATCTCACTGTTGGGAATTTTCAACCCAACTAATCAGAAAGAAGAACGGCAGGAAAAAGTGAGTGAATGTTCCAGCAGAGTGGCAGGAGCTGTGGAAAAAACGCTCGAGTGTCAATATTGCACGTCTCTTCATCCCTTCTACTCTCTCACCGGTCAGAGTGAGGAAAGACCACGCTGTCTAAAGAGACTGACACTTCATCCTGACAGCCGTAGTCTACAGGTAACACTCGGCCTCACCACTCTCCTCTCCACGGCCGTTCTTCTACAGATCGTAGTGTCAACAATGCCGAAGTCAACCGTGCTGCCACTACTAGGTACGCAAAATTTTCGCCCTCAGAAATGTATATTTTTTCCATATTATTTGAAACGGCATCTTTCAGGCAATTTCATTCTCGCTGAGATTCTCATTACAGCCAGTGGAGTATTGTGTTCGGTGGCTGTGCTGACTGTTCAACAAAGGCTCGTCAGATTTAGTATCTTTTTTCCACATTTTGCTGATAATTATTGCAGAGCCCTAAGTCGCCATTGGCTTCCTCCCTCGTGGCTATTGAAAGCGTGCTCATTTCCCTGTCGAGCTAGACACCTCGATTGGGCGAATATCGCAACCAAAGTAACAGCATCCTTGACCTCACCGGTGCACCCAACGCTCCTACGCAAGAATGAGTGGGTGCTGGTCTAGTCGTTTGCTATATTGGTGGATTATCTCAAATACTTCCCTCGCGATACTTCGGCTTCTCCTCAGCTACATCCTTGACCTCTAGATCTACTCATTGCTCCCCCGCAAGAATACGTGGGTGTTGCGCAGATAGGGATAGCTTAGCAAGATCTCTAGCAAGGTCTCTTTGCACACTCTATTATCATTCAATTCAAGAATACGTGACATAAGGAGATCTTACTAAGCAACCACTAATCAGTGATCATTTACGCTCACTGTGTCGATATTCAGGTCACTCTAGATCTAGTGGCAATTCTACTTTCTCGTCATAATCTTAGAGCTCTATTGATAATTAGGTCACGTAATCACTATCGCATTCCGTCTGGTTTAACGGTATGCGATAGAGAGATTGGTGTGCGATAGAACCAGAGATATCACACCAAAACACAATCCATTCGAACGAGATGTATGAGAACTTTCGCTTTCAGGTGCGCTCTTGTTGCTGAGATGGAAGAGATGATGAATAGGATGAATCGCTGGTTGGAAGTACGGTTAAACCTTATTTTAATTGCATTACAAATATTCACAGGAGGAGCAATCATCCAAGGATCGAAAACATGCTTGGGCAGTAATCTCAAATCGAGTTCACATTATCCTCGCAGTGATATTCCAAGTGACAAATGTCGTTCTCACTTCTACCATCATTATGTAATGTGAACATCGCGGTGGCTATCGATTCATCGTTTGGCAACATCATTTATCATTTATTTACATAGACTCGTAAACATTTTTCTCAATAAAATGTTCATTGTGCATTATCCCTGACCGTTTAGAAGTAAGTGAAACACTTGAAAACCCGGAAATGAAAAATTACTAATGTAAATACAAATGGTTAGGGAGTGGTTAAGGATGAGCGAAACTGCAAGCAAGAGACTAGAGAGAAAAGGCTTCCTAATGGTGCATGGTTGGTTGAATAGCACGGCTACCATAACCCCGTATTCGAAATTGACGGTGGGCAAAACGTGGCGAAGCTAGAGTTATTATTCGTTGATGATGTAGTTGCTGCAGTTGGTAGTAGAGGCTGCAGCAGCTGCGGCTGCAGTGTACCGTTGCGGAGTTGCTCTTCTAATTGTGATTGAAGAACGGCCCGCGATTGCTGTACACCAAGGTTGAAGAAGAATCTGGAATGAAATGTTATTTTTTTCGGCGTTACAAGAGATCCTCTAAAGACTCTGAACACTTCTTTGGACAAACTAGACGACTGAAACGCATTCTATTTTTTATCGATTTACCGCCTGTTAGACTTCAGTCTACATAAAACTTAATAGAAGTTGCACATTCAAATTCGTCAACAAAACGGTAGAATATTGCAAAAATATATGTTTTAGATTGTACCTTAGTGTCGTAATATCGTTGAGCGGTAGGTCGAGTCCGTTGTCTTGACTTGAAGCTTTAACGTTTAGGTCGACGGACTGGAAAGGAATATCTATAAAATTGATTTACAAACGATTTAATTTGTAGTGAAACATTACACTATTTCGAAATTCTATTTTAACGCTTATTATATTTTTTTGTTATTTCTTTAATTATCACCTCATTTAGCAATACCTTGTACATCTCGTTGTCGAAGAAGGGTATATTTGCAGCGGGTTGGTGGGACGGCCAGGGAAGGGAGATGGGAGAGCTCGGGACTGAAATATATTTAAGTTTAACATTCTTATATTATTTTATTCTTATATCGTGTGTAAGGATGCATTTTAGTCGATCAGCACCATTGAATCAACGAAACATTCAAGATTTGGAACTAAATTCCAGCAGAAACGTTATGCGCAACAAGTTGATGTAGCGATTGCGTGTCATTCTAGCGAATTCCCATAACAATTTCAGGCAAAACCGCACGAAAGGATTCATAGATCGACTGATAATATTTTTCGGGGTTATATTTCATGGCATGATAATGATAATGATAATATATCACCTCTCGTTTGCGTCGCTACCACTGTTGGCGTCGTTGGCGGTGTTTTGGACGTGCCTGAAATAGCGAAGAAATGATGGGATAATCCGCGAAGTCCGTCAAACGTTCGAGTCACTCCTACGCTTTGGCAGAAATATATTTTCGGATGAAAGGGAAAATGTAGACTAAATTTACCTTCGCCCATATCCTTGGATTCTTGCTGTGCCTTGAAGGCTGCTATGGCCGAAGCAGGAGCTATCATTTTCTGAAAAAAAACACGGTGAACGATTTATCGTTTGAACGGCACGCGAAAGTGAATGAACTCAACAGGATATTCAGCGAAATCGTGCGAAACTGTGCAGGATTACATTGCGTATGAGACCAGAAGGCAAGGAAATATATATGTGATGGGAAGTCGAGTCATGAGCACTGACTATGCTTGCTACTATTCTCAGTCCAATTAAGCAAATTGGCCCGAGGGGTTGAGCAGGAGCAACACTGACCGGCGAAATATCGCGCGCATTTGAGAGAGCCTCCCATCGTCAGAGTCATTAGGGAAGCGGCTAGCAGGAGGGGGAAGGGAGCGGATGGCTCTGCTAGATGGCAGAAATAGAAGCTGCTCGCTTCAAGTCAGAGAAGGTGAAAGTCCAAAAGAACTGGGAGAGCTCTACCTCTCACTCTGCGGTCACTCGAGGAAAGAAATACTAGTAGGGAAGAGAAATCACTTCTCTGACTGACTGACGAGAGATATGTCGAAATGTAGAGACGCAAAGGAAGGAGAAAGTGCGGACGTGCAGTTTCCAAGGAGGCCCAGTGCATGGAAACAGCGAACCAATGCTTGTCGGGGGAGGGGCAATAGCTAGATTAAAGCATCAACGAAATCGGAGGGAATTTGATCAAAAACGGTGAACAAACATCAAAGGACGTGCTGAGGTGCATCAGAAGAGTCCTAGCTAGGCTATAGTCCTGCATACGTGCAGTTTGCTAGGACGTCCAGTGCATGGAAACAGCGAACCAATCCTTATCAGGGGAGGGGCAATGGTGAAATCAAAGCATCATCGAGGGAGGAGTCGAGAGGAAATTGAACAAAGTGAGTGAGCATAGATCACAGTTACGTGCTAGAGAGAGAGAGTAGCCTAGCATAGAGTCGTTTGGAGAAATTTGGGTGAAATGAAAAGCGAAATCTAAAGAGTAACGTCACAAAAGGCCTAGAGGGTGTATCGCACCGGTAGGCCATGATCTAAGTTTCTAGTGGAGGCAACACATTTATAGGAATGAGGAAGAAGGAGATGGTGATGTAGGCCATTTGTTCCAGCCCTTCACATCGCATCTTTTCGTTCGGGATCTTGAGCGAGATCAACCCGATCATTGAAGATCGGCACCGATTACACCCACTACAGTCAGATCATCCCGATCATAAATGAAAGGCTGGCCATTTCTAGTGGAGCCGACTCGTAAACTTTTAAAGATCCGATCATCTATTATTAGTAGAAACCACCAGTCACCATCACGGAAGATCTAGAGGGGGAACAGATCCACGTGCTAAGTCTCTAGTGGAGGCCTTCAAAGGTGGATACGTGCTCGAGGGAAGCTGAAATATGCAAGACATCGTCACCAACCGCGACACCAAATGGTGGACAGTAGGATCATTGGGACCAATCAGGGTGGAAGATGGAGAGGGCGTATCTCGCTTCCGGAAAGCCATGCGTGTGGATCTGACTTATAAAGGTACTGACTTATAAAGGTTCTGACTTATAAAGGTAAAGGTAAAAAAGTAAAGGTGTATCCACGTCAAGCGACTTTACAATCGTAAGACAACGCTAGGTGGGAGCTGACTTATAAAGGTGCGCCTACTCGAGGGAAGAAGAAGATCAAGGGTGCTAGGGCGGGCTCAAGACATCAAGTCACAATTCACTTTTCACTTTTCGTTCGTGATCAGGGAAGAGATCTCGAACCGAAACAACAAGGGAGAGACAACATTCTATCGTCTCGCCTCTGCAAGAGGAAAGGAAAAACTTCTGAACAAATAAGCAGAAAAAATTCTCAGAAAGTAGGAGGAACAAAACTTTTGAACAAACAAGAAGTGTACGGCTGTAGAGTACAGCAGCAGTTATATAAATGAAAGAGTACGATGTATTCCAGGAAATGATTTCACGAATTGGAGAATAGAGTGGAGTTCTCCACATACGTGCACAGCAGTGCATTCCTTTTCCACGCGCAAAGAAAATGAATGGAACGAAAGGGCATATATCCGAGAGCGCGCACTCTGCCGATCAAACACCTACCACCGTGAAGTGCACGATCATATAGGGAGCCTGAGGCGAGACGTGCAATAGGCAGAATACTGGGAACTGTGAAGGCGGAACTGACTTCTTCTTTTTATCGTCTTAAAGAGGCAGAAGCGAAAGGCTAAATCAAACACCAATCACCTCCAAGTGCAATAATCTGAGGTGCAATTTGGACTATACTGAGAGCTGTGAAAGGCGGAACTGTATACCTCTCTGTAATCTAAGTGTAAAATAGACAGAAGCGCAAGCGAAACCGAACATCGGTCACTATGCTAGAGAAGCAACGTAACTGAGAACTGTAGGAACTATAAAGTGCCTGCACATAAAAATAGATGAAATCATATGGCAAGAAATAGCGAATAACTTGACGATTCCAATTATCAATCACCATCAAGTGCAGTAATCTATTAGAGACCTAGCACGAGGTGCTGGTACTAGGAACTGTAAAAGGCTGAAGTGCAAAGTACCTTCCTGCGCGTAAAAATATGTAAAAGCGTTTGGCAAGACATTTTTGAATAGAATCAGCATCAATTACAATACTCTAATAGCGAGCACGAGGTGCATTTACTGGGAACTGTATGGGGCTTTAAAGTCACTTTCAATTTGGAATTCTGGGAACTACAAGAGTCGGAACTGTAAATAAAGTTGTGTTCTTTTTAAAGTTGAACAGATAACGCTAAAAGGGACGTAATTCAACGCTATAGAGTGTGAAACGCACTCAACTTGTGCCGAATGTACCCAGCGCGCACCAAACGCCAAACATCATCATTAACTAGAATACCCTCCGGCATTACAATGAGTGGAATGGGAACGAGAGGAGACGGTAAAGTATGAGGGTAATGACAAAACTCAAAAGCAATTGGAGCACAGAATATGATTTTGCTCAATCGGAGCAGAAAGAAGAAACAAAGTGACTGCTGTGTGAAGCTAAATAGGCGAGCATCAGGTTCTCGACATGGACGTCATGCGCTCAAAACAAGCTAGAAGCGAGGCAATGAGAGATTGAGTGAGCGTATAAACAAGCAAGCACCAGAGATGAGCGGGAAACCAAGCAACGGTATAAATAATACTGTCAAGGAAAAACAGATTCTTGA
Source organism: Pristionchus arcanus (assembly GCA_900490705.1). Lineage (NCBI taxonomy): Eukaryota > Metazoa > Nematoda > Chromadorea > Rhabditida > Neodiplogasteridae > Pristionchus > Pristionchus arcanus. The sequence goes on from LS487482.1 coordinate 414,496, forward strand.
TGTTGCGGGCTTTAGCACGAAAGATGATAAAAGAGGTTTAATGACGTTGTCCATTGGCCGCCTATAGTATGGTATGGACCGCCGAAACAGATAAACGTCACACCAATGAGCCGGAGAGCCAGTTGGGGAGGAGCATTTCGGCGACAGGCTCGGTTCTAGTTCGCTTTTTGATTCACAGCATGAATGTCCGGAGCGTCGAAACAGGCGAACGCGTCACCCACATCAGTGAGCCAGCGAGACCATCCATGAGGGAACAGTTCGGTAAGCTCAGTGAACTTTTGGTTCACCGGCTACTTTTATTGCCTGCTTCACAAATAGGAAAAACATGAGCGACTCTTCGAATTGCCCCGCAACAATAAGCCAACAAGGTTATGAGGGAATATTTCGGCGAAGCGCGCTCCCTCCTCTCGTTGGCATTCTTTCATCAGCTACTTTTAACCGGTGCCATAAACTGGCGAACAATGATCGGCGAAACAGTAGAATCTTCGAATAAATGGGCAAGCGCGAGGCCAAGATGGAGTATTTCGGCGAAGCGCTCGCCTTCCTTTCGTTCTCTCTAGTTGGCTTTTTGATCTCGACGGCCCACTTGGCTCAACTCGCTCTCCCTCTTCCTTTCTCTTTGCACGCTCTGCATGATCTATGGGAGTGAGGGAAAGGAATGGGGGAGCGCGCTAGTCCGTGGACACATTCGAGCACGCTCTCGACACATTTCCACGAAGATCGCTGTAGAAAAATGATCAGAAACTGATCAAGGAGGGTACTCGATCACTAAGATCAGTGGAAGGCGCGCTTTGAAGAACTACATCCCATCTCCTATTCCTAGGACACATCTGGGTACGTTTTCAACACAAATTCTCGAAAAGCGCACTTGATAGCGAAATGATCAGGTCGAAATGAAAAAATTGGGGAATGATGATGGACAGCGATCTGACCGCTAGATGGACCACTAAGATCATACTGGTGGGCGCTTTTTGGAGAGTAGCGTGAAGATTACAACGTGAAGCCATCTGTTAATTTCCATTTATAAAGAAGTGAGCCTAAGGCGAGTGTGAGCCACGTGAATCCTTACATGCAAACGATTTGCAATGAAGAATCGGATTTTCCATAGACACATTACGCAGCGAGTTTTGCTAGTGCCCAGGAAGGGGTTTGAAGAGAAAATATTCTATCGTTTGCTGGCGTTTGTTTATCTGGCCATATGCTCTACTCCTCTACCTACGCACATCTGGCTACGCGCTAGACCCATCTCATGGATACTATATTTGGTTAGCTAAAGATCAGGACATAAATTTGAATTATCTGTGAAGAATACCACGTAACATGAAACATAAGATAAAAACGATTTCCACCGGCATACCTGGCTACGTGCTAAACCTATGTTCCCGGTGATCTTGGACAGTGATTGCATCTCTAGATTGTTCACTAACGACTATGTTGGAAGGGACTCCGATGGATGAAACGAAGGTGAAAAGGTAACGCATATGTTCACTCTTCCTTAGGCACATCTGGCTGAATAAGATGATCTCAGGAACCTTGTCGCATGAAGCGAATATTCGAACTTAGATGTGAACGATTTCCGTAGGCACATCTGGCTACACGCTAGACCCATGATCCCGGTGATCGCTGAAAGAGATACGGACAGGAGCAGCGATCTTGATCTCTCCTTGATCTCTCGATCTTTCGCTAAGAAGAATCTTCCGAAACCATTCGAAAATTCAAAAAAACCTCGAAGTGATAAGTCAGGGAAATACAATTATTTCAACCCGCGCTAGGCAAAAATGTATGCAGTTTGCTCCTAGTTTCCCTCGACCCCTTCCCTTGCTTGAAACATCACCTCCCGCGCGCAAAGTCCGTGGCAGAGATCTATCTCTAATATGGATATGAAGAGCAGGAACTTAGTTCCAGCAATGATCGCTTCCCTTTTCACTCATTTCCCTATCCGACGCAGTACAAGAATTGACGAGGGAGATAAGGTAAGGGCGAGAGCCAGAGATCGCTAGTATGAATACAGTCTGTCTGATCGGTATCTTTCCCTTCGGTCTCCTCGATTTAAACATCACTCCGGAGCACTGATCTCCACTTGATTCCTATGATCGAAAAGAGCAGTTGCAATGGAGATCGGAACCGCAGATCCATTGATGTGTGGAAATCCTTAGAGGTTTCTGTCTGCACTAAATTACACGCGAAACTTTGAAATCCTAGATCACACACACGTCATCAAGCGAGCCAGAAGCATTTAGACTAAGTCGGGAGCAGTGCTCAGTTCACGGGAGGAAATTGGAAAACACAGTTCTCCAACGATCCAGGAAGCGACGCATCTCAAGTCCAGAATATCAATGGAGCGTAGCGCAGATCAATCCCAGCAAAGTGGCTCAAACTATGTTTGCACATCTGGCGAAATATGGTACATTGCTCCTGCAATGTGGCAAATTTTGAGCGACGTCAATCACGTTGTGATTCATCCGAGTCAAGAACTAAATCCAGGGCGCTCTTGTGATTCTGGTCCATTGCTCTCTGCAAAGCGACAGACACTTTGCATTGAGTTTCAAAACGAAACTCCAAGGAACGCATGCGCGAGAAGCCATCACATGCTTATTAAAGCGGCGTATATTGAGCGATGTTAGTCACGTAATGAATCATCAGAGCTAATAAACCAAACGTGCACCAGAAACCATCAAGAATGCTCTTGTGATTCTGGTCCATTGCTCTCTGCAAAAGGACTAACACTTATTGTTAGCGGTGTTAGTCACGTTTTGAGTCATTTAAATCACTAGAACAAATCCATTAAACCTCAAAGAGTACAAGCGCTAGTATTCAGTGAGGTTGGTCATCTGAAGGTCCAGTGCTCTCTGCAAAGCGCATAACGGTCAATTTGTGGCAGTCTGAGTCAGCTAGCATGCTCTTTCTCTCTTACTCACTCTCGCCCTTGCTCCGTTGCACCATTGATAGTTTGGTCTCGCCCTCTCCTCCCCCTTCCGCTGCTCCTCTCGCCTCTCTCCTCCGGCTGCTCTCCTCGCCCTCCCTCTCGCTCTCCTCCTCCCGCTGCCTCTCTCCCTTCCCCTCCCCTCTCCTCGCTCTCTCTCTGCTCCTCTCCCCTCGCATCCCCGTCCTCCCTCTCCTCCCTGCTCTTCCCTCCTTTCCCCTCTCCCTCCTCCCTCTCCCCTGCCCTCGCCCTCTCGCCTCTCCCCTCTCCCCGCTCCTCTCCCCTCTCCTCCCTTTCCCCTCCCCCCTGCTCTTCCCTCCTCTCGCCCCTCGCCTCGCCTCTCCCCTCTCCGTACGCGATCTCTCAGCGTGCGGAAGGGGAAAATGTGCAAGATGTTGCCCCCTTCTCCATTCGTGATCTATGATGGATCTAGAGCTCGAGAAATGATACCGCCGTCTCTTCATTTCACACACTCTCTCGATTCTATGACCGGTGAGAGAGTGTGAGGAATGAAGAGACGTCGGCTCATTTCTCGAGCTCTAGATGGATCCCCTTTCTTCTGCGCCAACGGAGCTTCCCGGCTCTCCAAACCGATTAGACCTTTGAGGGACGTGAGACTACTAGGGTCTAATTTTATGCAGTGAATGAACTCATAGTTTGTGATCTATGATGGATCCCCTTTCTTCTGCACCAATGGAGCTTCCCGGCTCTCCACACCGAATAGTTCGGGGGATGAGAGACTACTACTGACTAACTCTAGAAAAGCAATGTGCGAACTTCACAAATGAACACGCTTTCATTCGTGATCTATGATGGATCCCCTTTCTTCTGCACCAAAGGAGCTTCCCGGCTCTCCACACCGAATAGTTCGGGGGATGAGAGACTACTACTGACTAACTCTAGAAAAGCAATGTGCGAACTTCACAAATGAACACGCTTTCATTCGTGATCTATGATGGATCCCCTTTCTTCTGCACCAAAGGAGCTTCCCGGCTCTCCACACCGAATAGTTCGGGGGATGAGAGACTACTACTGACTAACTCTAGAAAAGCAATGTGCGAACTTCACAAATGAACACGCTTTCATTCGTGATCTATGATGGATCCCCTTTCTTCTGCACCAAAGGAGCTTCCCGGCTCTCCACACCGAATAGTTCGGGGGATGAGAGACTACTACTGACTAACTCTAGAAAAGCAATGTGCGAACTTCACAAATGAACACGCTTTCATTCGTGATCTATGATGGATCCCCTTTCTTCTGCACCAAAGGAGCTTCCCGGCTCTCCACACCGAATAGTTCGGGGGATGAGAGACTACTACTGACTAACTCTAGAAAAGCAATGTGCGAACTTCACAAATGAACACGCTTTCATTCGTGATCTATGATGGATCCCCTTTCTTCTGCACCAAAGGAGCTTCCCGGCTCTCCACACCGAATAGTTCGGGGGATGAGAGACTACTACTGACTAACTCTAGAAAAGCAATGTGCGAACTTCACAAATGAACACGCTTTCATTCGTGATCTATGATGGATCCCCTTTCTTCTGCACCAAAGGAGCTTCCCGGCTCTCCACACCGAATAGTTCGGGGGATGAGAGACTACTACTGACTAACTCTAGAAAAGCAATGTGCGAACTTCACAAATGAACACGCTTTCATTCGTGATCTATGATGGATCCCCTTTCTGCCACGAAAAGAGAAAGGGATGGCTTCTAGCCTCTCCAATCCGTTTAGTCTCTAGCCATTGGCAGGAACAAGGGACCAGGATCAGTCAAGAGACAGATTCTCAACTCCAGCTACTGAATAATCTTCCACTGATGAAAGAAAGAAAAAGACGATAGAAAACCAGGAGTTGAACTCCCTGGAACCTACTAAATTGCACGTTTCTCTGGGATCTCTGGGAAGGCTTTTTCGCTTTGCTCTTTCTTTCTCTTTTCCTGAACAATTGGACCCTCCGTACCCTCCCAAAGAACTTTCAAAGAACATGTACGTTTCCGCAGTCGACAGCAGCGTCTTTCTTTCCCTCTCAATTTCTTTGCAAGAGGGATCAATGGGTCCAAGCGAGCGAGGGAGAGCGGGGAAATGGCCAAGCAGTCCCTCTCTTTGAAAATTGCTTGTCTTCTGCAGACTTGGATTTCAGTGCAAAGTGTATCGTGCAAAGGGACGGAAACTTCAATGCGCTTCAATGAATCTCCTACCTTTTTCCGAAAATATCTTGCAAAAACAAGAACCGGAACTGCTGATTCAGAGCTGAAACTGATAAATTGGTTCGATGGTTCTGTTCATTGAAGCGAATTTAACCACCACATGAGGTTTTGAATCATCTTTTCCCATATAATAACCCGAAGTGGAAGAGAGAGGAAGCAGCGATGCAATTTCATCTTCTTCTACTTGTTCTTTTCATGGCAACGACGGTCGACAGTGACTGCTACACGAACTGGTCTCGCTGTACCCCGCAGACTGCGCCAGGTACATTTTCATCGTCAATTCCAGAATATTTCTCTTATTCAACAGTTTACTTTAATACACAATACCAAGAGCAGCTTCAAATATGTGATTATTGGATTAGGAGTAGAGTGCGGAGAGGAAGAGGGAAGAGTGAGGGTAAAGGGTTCATTCCTTGAGGAAGAGTGAGGGAGCGAGGTCTACTCTTCCGGAAGAGTGAGAACTCTTCCGGAAGAGTTGAATTGAGAATTTTGCTTGGGTGTCTGGGATCATTTGGAAAATAATTTTCATGAATAATTTAGGCATGTGACTTTGTCCGAAGCACCGAGCATTCACTGGGAACCATTTTGAGAGAAATTCCTATTAGGCCACGTCACTCTCACAAATTGCCCAAGAAAACGTCGTCGTTGGAGTATTTTTTGACAAATTTGAGCTCAGAAAGATCGGAAATCTTGCTTCCACCTTTTCTGTTGCATCTTAGACACGCTTACCTCATAAAACATTGATTTCAATGCGGCACGTATCAGGCAATGGAGTGAAGGGGATTCGATCCAGATTGCGATGCAAATGTGCTCTAGATGACTTAGGCGAGCTATTTATGCAAATTCAAAGCCAAGCAAAAGAAAATTCGACGTTAAAACATCGAAAATAGCCCGACATCGAATCTCTTCCGGAAGAGTCGTCACTCTTCCGGAAGAGTTAATCCCTTTCCCTCTCACTCTTCCTCTCCCTCTCATTCCTCGTTGCGCCGAGAGGAAGACCCTTCCTTTCACTCTTCCTCTCCGCACTCTAATTAGGAGTTCAAAATATAAACCGCAGTCTCCTCATTATGCACACTCTCTCTCTACTACGCATCTTTAACCCTTGCCCAAATATCGAAATGATTTACAGCCAATGGCATCCTCTGGAAGGACTGTCCGGACTACTGCAGACAGTGCAAGGGCCGCGCATCGGGAGGCTGCGAACGAGTGCACAAGAAGGAGTGCAGTGGCGGATTCCAGTGCCAGTGAGTATCTTTTCTGCAGTTACTACTTTATAGAGTTCGAAATACGGGTATCGTTTCTTCATTCCTCGTACTCTCTCACCGGTCAGAGAGGCGAGAGAGTGTGAGAAATGAAGAGAGGACTACCCGTATTTCGAACTCTACTACTTTAGCACAACCAAAGAGGCTGCTCAGAGTCATCTTATTCAATATTTTTCTCCGAGTTCTGAGAGAGTCTGACCTCTCTCTCTGACCTGAGAGAGCATGTGAAATGAAGAGACGGTGACACGGATTTAGAACTGTCCACCATCCACTCCTATCATTTGCTTTGGTGCCAGTGAAAAGACAAGAAATTCTGAGATGATATGGTAAGTATTCAATTCCAGATGCAAGGGTGGAAACGTGAAGAAAAGCGATAACTGGATTGTCATGTTCACTTGTGGTCTTGGACTCTGACTTCCTTCTTGAAGCTGTACAGTATGATAAACTGTTTCTCATGGATATTTTTCGATATCGGATGAACAATTTTATCACATTACACCTTCTTGAAGCTGTGCTGTGTGATAACATGTCTTGCGCAGTATTCGATTTCGGTTAACAGTATTATCAAATAATTTCAAATGAATTCACTTTTTACATCAATTTTCAATGTTTATTCCGATAAAGGTGGTATCACAAGTGAATTTGACATGGATAATTTCATGGTGCACACTTCGTGGCACCGACCATGAAGTCCGAGCCGTTCTTGATCGCCCTGAAATTGTAATTAAATTGTTTCTTGGAATCTTTGCGCTCTTTTCCGTCAGTATTACTAGTTGGGGAACGTTCTCACTTATCAATTTTGCTCTTCCAGCAATTGAGACCTCTCATTCCACCAGCATTAGCCATGTTCTCCTCCACCCAAGAGTCATTCAAGTAGGAGGATGTGTAGAAGTGGCCCGGGTCTCCCATGATGAAGACGATTCTGAGGCGTTCCTTCCTCCTAAAAGAGGCGTCCATTATCATTATAGTTCGAAATACGGCTAATCGTCTCCTCATTTCGAGCGCTCTCTCAATTGTCAGAGAAGCGTAGTTGATATTTAGACAAGAAGAGCATACTCAATATTTCTCACGAGGTCAATAATTCAATAAATCTCACGGAATCGGCACTTTTCCTTGTTTATGTCTGATTGCCTTGTAGAGAGCAACAAGGAAGTTGAGAGCTGTTGATGCGCCTGGAAGATTTCATAAATATACTGTTTCCATAATGACATCAATAATGAACTAACACACGAAATCTGCCCCTGTCCCGTCGATTTCTCTACACAGAGGTTGAAGCGACAGAATTCTCACACTGATAGAATTCTTACTCACCTGCATCAATTCCCAAGTCGCGAAGAGATCTCATCGCAGCTACGGTAGCCATGTCGGGCATTCTGGCGACCTCGTCGATAACAGATCGGTCGAGACTGAGTATACGGTAGATTAACGGGATTAATCGGATTCAATCGGAATTATTATTTCAGGTAATGGTTGCTAAAAGATTATGGGGTGGACCTTCATGGGATGCTTTACGAATAGATTGGCTTACGGCAGATCAATTGTTACAAATGACATGAAGAAGGTGTGATAACCGGTACCTAGTTGATTGACCGAAGACGATCGGCGCCGAATTGTAGCCGTAACCGATGCCGGCGATTCCCGGTTTCACCCAATCTGGTCGACCAGCGTCGTTCGAGGAGAGGTTGGTGTACCTGAATTTCAAATAGTAAAACTTTGAAGAAAAGTGACACTCACGATCCAGACAGAACGTAGTCGCCAAAGAGAGAATGCTCCGAATCCGCGAGGACAACCTCAATTGTCTATTCATTGCAAATATTGTTAAAGAAACGTACCTTGGTCCGCATCAGGTTCCTAGTGATGTATTTGCCCACCGATGAGATCGTTCCGCCTGAAAATATTATACTTTCAATAAATTCATACAAGAAAATTGCAAATTGAACCTGTCCCTGCGGAATGCACAAAATAGTGTGGATGAGGATGCTTCAGCTCGCGAAATTTAGCATCGATCTCATGGAAGACGTTAGTCGATTCGAAGGACCAGTTTCCGCCTAAAACAAAAGCATAGAATTTTGCGAAAGACCTGGTAGCTAATAGAAGAAGGTAATATGAACGCATTTTATTGAATCTCACTGTAGCATGAATTGTACCAACTTTCATGGAAATCCTCGGCAGCGTCCGCATTGCCGAATTGGTTGATGAAGAAGCCTCCCCGTTCCTGCGCCATCTTGGCCGCCATGGCGTTGCGCTCCGAAGCCTCGACCTATAATAATCGTTTCTTGAAGACATTTGAGCAAATAGATTTTGTTGTGGGGTAGAGTCGGATAAAGGCTCTCGATTAGAAAACAACCTTCATAATTTCTCCACCGAACTGCGTAATCTGCTTGATCTTGGCCTCCTCGAGGTCCTTGGAGACCTGAAAAAAACAAATCTACAACATGAAACAGAGACAAAAACGTGATTCAGTAGACCTTGATCTCTTCATTCCTCGCACTAAGTCACATGCCAGAGTGATGAGAGCGTAGGAGCAATAAAGCTTCCGCGGCTAATATTTTGAGTACTTTGATTCAGTGGACTCACTACAGCAACGAAGGTAAGTCCGAGGAGCCTGCACATGTAGGCTTCACTTGCCCCCGTGTTACCGGAGGTGGAATCGTAGACGGTTGTGTTGCCAGTTACCTGAGCACAGGGTCCAATACTTTTTTTAACATATGAATGCGCCAAAATTTCAGTTTCTCTTCTCGATTACATTTAGGTCGATAGTACTCGCCTAGCAGGTATCGACGCATTAATTCTCCTTTCTCGAATACTTGGTTGACTAGCAACAGTACCTTGCCCTCGGTGACCGCCCACATCATCAGCATCCACACAAAGCGATGCTTCAGAGTGCCGGATAGAGAGGCGGTTTCGTTCTTGATGTAGAATTGGGTCTTGGGAGTGCCGGTGATCTGAAACGATCATTAGAAGAGATAAGAGTCTAGTGAGAAATTTCAACAAAATTTCAAAGCCTGGAGAGTCTACGACGAGTGAATAGACTGAACTTTCATCGTAATAGTCCTTATCGTGAGTGTATGATTTCGCATCCTAGGAATTAGCCGGCACTATTCATGACGAGATGCCAAAGAAAACTAATTTGTGATTGAAGCAACTGTACGTTGAGCAGTGCCAGAGGTGTGTGATGCATCTTCTTCCTTTCGTCCCATAGCTTCTGAATTGCTTGCACCTTCCAGGCCTTGGCATCTGAAGCAAGACATCGGAATGACAGCACTCATTTCAGGAACTGTGGAAACCTTCCTTGAATATGAAAATGTCAATAAATTATAATCTACCTTTGCTGACGACTTGCTGGAAGACGGTAGCTGTAGAAGCAAATGGAACGAGCAATATAGAGAAGAAAAGGATCGAGCGCATCTTTGGAGAATGGTGGATAGGGAGGAACAGGCCGTTTTATACTCTCATGCTATTTAGGAAACAAAACACCAAGTGACGTCATCTGCTATTCTCATCCTGCTAATGTAAGTGCTGCAGGGATAAAATGTTTCTTTGCTCCGCAAGGAAATGTGATATTTTGTTGCGTGTGTTCCCTTCTTTGTTCTTGTATTTAAAAATAGTAGAGTGAAAAGGGTAGTTCCCATCGAGGAAAAAATCCTCATTGTTTCTCAGTAATCACTGAAATGATACACCCGGTACAACTGCGAAAATGCTCCTTGCGAGAGGAGACGGAGAACTCGGAAAGAAAATAAATATAAATCGTCGGGAGTTGATAATATACAATTTTTATTATCAAGAAGGAAGGCTTCGATTTCAGTTGTCACACCCTTTCGTGCAATAAATCGTTCCATCCATGAAGTTCGACCCGTGTTTGATGGCTCTGCAATGACAGCTTCATTGTTTAGTTACCCTTCAGTAAGTATCTCCATCTCCCTCTGCAAGTATTCATGTGTCCTTTCACTAATAAAAAAAAATCCAAAATATATGATGAAGATGGCGTCAAGATGCCTCACTCATCAATCTTTCTCTTCCAACAATTCAGACTGTCCACTCCTCCAGCATGAGCCATCTTCTCATCGACCCACGTATCATTCAAGTAGGATGACGTGTAGAAAGTGCCCGGGTCGCCCATGATAGTGGCTATGGAGATGCGGTTCGTGCTGCGAGAAATCAGTATTAAAGAAGGGGTGGCACGAATATCCGGTCAACTAAGTTCTCGAAGTCAGAAAATGTGGAATGAGCACCCCATAACACTTTCGAAACTCCCATGTTTTCATTTTTCGTTTGAACTGTGATATGAGCATTTGGCTGCGTTCCAAGTGACCCTGCGTTTCAGGAAATGAGCTAGAGAGCGTGCGAAATGAGGAGAGCGCGCCCTCTCACTCCTCACTTTGCATAGTCGCCCTCGCGATTCGTGGGACGCCTTCTTTAAAGGAGGACTCTGAGGATTAGGACTGGAGCCCGCGAAAGAGAGATCACGGTGGACACTATGGTTGCCGGATCGAGATCGGTTTCGGCATTACGGCGAGAGAGGAGCGCTATGTAAAGAGGGTGCGGTGATACCGCACTCTCTTTACATACCGAATGAGGAGAGAGAGGGGGGGGGGGAATGATGCGGTATCACCCCACCCTCTTTACATAACGCCCCTCTCGCGCGGTATTGCTGATACCGAATCTGCAACCCTAGTGGACACGTTGCTAATGATGCAAAAAATGCATAAATATCAATTGTTAATCTCACGGAATCGATAGCCTGCCTTCCTTATGTTCAATGGCCTTGTAGAGAGAAACGAGGAAGTTCACGGCAGTTGAAGCACCTTTAAATAGTAAGCTTTGAGCAGAACATAAAAACGAAGGGAACCGTGTTATGATGATAGGAAGTTTTTTTTGCCCATTTCTGTTTCGTTCATGAAACGGAAGCTGAATGTGGCTCGCGCTAATGTGTCAGATATATGATCTAACCTGCATTGATTCCGTGGTCCCGAAGCGACCTCATTGCGGCGACCGTCGCGATGTCGGGCATGCGAGCAACTTCGTCGATAACGGAACGGTCCAAGCTGAGTATGGTATAATTTTTGAAGGAGATACAAGGCAACGGTTATCTAAGAGAACATAGTCGCGAACTAGTTCTTATCCGATCTAGTGCTTGAGAATATATAATACGAATTGAGTCATATGAGAGGCATGATGTCAGAACAATCAATGTACACCTCGTCGTCTGTCCAAAGATAATCGGTGCAGAGTTGTATCCGTATCCGATGCCAGGAATGCCCGGCTTCACCCAGGCTGGTCGGCCTGGGTCGACGGAAGAGAGGTTTGTGTACCTGAAAGTATACTGAAATCATCTGGCTGTCAAGGTGAAGATTCGTCTCTTCATTCATTGAGCGTGTTATCTAATTAATCTGACTGGTGAGGGATTACGAGGAATGAAGAGATGGATTCTTCATCCATACAGGCGTACATCCGATCTCGCTAACACTTTTCGAACACTTTGCAAACACTAACACTAACAACACTAACACTAACACTTCGAACACTAACACTTTGCATTTGAAAGGAATAAGAGCGGTAAACTAACTTGTTAGCAAGGACGTAGTCAGCAAACAAAGAGTGCTCGGAATCCGCGAGAACGACCTTCGTAGGCAGCAAGTAGCGGGTGATGTACTTGCCAACGGATGAAATTGTTCCGCCTGAAATAATCATCGTCATCATCATTGTATTCCAGGTCGAAATAGCGAAATATGCTTGAATAGTTTTTTTAAATGTTGTATGTGCGCTACTAGAGCTCGAAATGTTGACTGCCGTTTCTATATGCAATCTCGTCACTCAAATGGATGACAGACAGTGCAAAATGAAGAGACGGCGATTCAAATCACGGTCTATAGTACCTGTGCCAGCTGAGTGGATGAAGTAGTTGGGCTGGAACTTGTCATTCAATTTCATATACTCGAATATTTCGTGATACACGTTCGATGACTCCTTGGAATAGCCTCCGCCTGAATAATGATATTATACTACTGTTGAATCGACTTGTAATGTTTGGTCTATTAAGGGTACCATAGTTAACTTACTCTCATGATACTCCTCAGCCTTGTCCGCATTTCCAAATTGATTGATGAAGAAGCCGTTATTTTTCTTTGCCAGATTCTCCGCCCAGGCGTTCCTTTCAGATGTTTCCACCTCCAATCAATAAAGTTTTAAAACGAAACTCAAATAAACGATTCACCTTGAAGATCTGCCCATCGAACTGGGTGATCTGGAGCTCCTTCTCCTTCTCGAGGTCTTTCGACACCTATAAGTACTAGAAATTTTACACTGAGCTAGGGATTGGACTCCTGTAGTCAATGCTGTGGTGAACTGAAGATGTAGTTTCTAGCTGTAGAAAATTGCCAAAAATTAGAATTACTATTATACGGGCCGTGCCATCTTTTCACGCGCTTTTTTTGGCTCACAATAAGATTGTGCTACCCATATTCTTTTCTGAACCTACCACGGCGACGAAGGGAACTCCAATAAGACGAGCCATGTATGCTTCCGCACTTCCAGTATTGCCCGACGTGGAGTCGTAGAGGGTGGATTTGGCATTGATCTGCAAGGTACCTTTCCAATGACTCCACCTATAAATAGCCAAGTTTGAAAAAGCAAGATCTAATGTTCACTCCAATTACAATAAACGCTGCTGTTTCGTAGATTGTTTTCGATAAATTTTCATGCTATAAAAAACATCAAAATATCATAAGCCTTGACAAACAATAGATTAGCAAGAGGCTAATGACATGACTAATGACTATGACTTGACTAACAGGGGGAGGGAGCTGGACGCAATACCTTGTTCTCGGTCACAGCCCACAGCATGAGAGCCCACACGAAGCGGTGCTTGAGCGTTCCAGACTTAGTCGCGGTCTCGTTCTTGATGTACAAGTCGAGCTTCGGCAAGCCCGGAACCTGAAATACAATAGATTTTGATTCGCTCTTTAGAGTTCAATGAAACTATCTAGCTGAAATTCTGGGCCCTGAACGAGTCTTTTCTAATGAGATTTCCGCTTCCATACAGAGCCAGAATATGAAAAAGCCTACCTTGAACTCAATAATATCCATGATATGGTCCATCCTCAGCCTTTCCTCCCATAGCTTCTGGATCGCGCCAGCCTTCCATGCTTTCTCTTCTGAAAAAGGATTACAGTAGACTGGGGCAAATGGAAGCATCGTCGGACCCTCTCCAGTTACCATACTCTCTCGTTACTCTGACTGACGAGAGATAAAGCAGAATGGAGAGACTAGAACATTGACAATAGAGTTTACCTGGTGTGATAACAGGCTGGAAGACAGGATCAGTAGCCAGAGACGATGATAGATGTAAAAGGAAGAGAGTACAGAAAACGATTGCTAAACACATCTCAGGAGGATGTCGGGGTGAGAGGGACAGGTCATTTTATAAGCCATTCCTCCAATCATCTTAGCGACAATATCGGATCATGTTGATCATGTAGTTCTAATGCAATGCTGTAGGGATAGAATGGAGTTCGTTCCAATAAGAAATATAATTTCTCGTACCGAGTTCTTTTGAAATTGTGATTATGTAAATGAAGTAAGGATGGTTTGTCAATTCCGAAGAACAGTTTTATCTCTATATTCTTAATTGTAACCATACACGAATGTTTAGTGGAATGGAACTTGTTGGATACTTGTACACGAGAGAATAAATTAATATTCAATGGTTAGTAAACTACGACACTGATTGGAGATCAAGAAGAAGATGAGAAATAGAGAAGTCGTGGAACTCAGACTGCACACTCCTTCAAGGCATTCATAAAGTCGGACCCGCTAACGATCGACCTGCAATATGTAGCTTATTATTTTATTATTATTTTATCATTTATTATTTTATTATTATTATTCCCTAGGGGTCATGTTGGTGAAGGTTGAGCCCTGGGCGATCATTATGACGGAGTTGTGCCATACCACCCGCGTTCTTACAGAGAACGCGTTTTAAGTTTCTGAGATTCTGCTTTGAAAAGGTAACGAGATTGCTCACTCATCGATCCTTTTCTTCCAACATCGGAGAGCCTTCATTCCTCCTGCCCAGCCCATATGCTCATCGATCCAAGAATCATTGAGGTACGAGGAGGAGTAGAACGATGATGGGTCGCCCATGATTATGACAATGGAGAGGCGATCGGTGCTCCTGAGAGCATTGTTAGCTCTAATGTAGTTGCAAAAACCCATAAATAGGCTCGAACTACTCGTTTTTGAAAATCATATCGAATAACGTTAAAAGTTCGATTTAAAAATACTCACGGGATCGACAACGTTCCCTGTTTGTGTTGAATTGCCTTGTAGAGGGCGACCAGGAAATTGAGGGCAGTTGATGCTCCTGAAATTCTTTTTGACTTACCACAGGATGTCAATTCCAATTCGGTCAGGTTGAACTTTGGATTTCCTTACCAGCATGAATACCGTTGTCTCCTAGCGATCGCATCGCGGCCACTGTAGCAATGTCGGGCATGCGAGCAACTTCGTCGATAACGGAACGGTCCAAGCTTAAAAATAAGGTATATCGATCGAATTCGATCATTCAAATTAAATTCCGGTACCTGGTCGACTGTCCGAATATTATTGGGGACTGATTGTAGCCGTATCCAATTCCAGGAATTCCGGGCTTCACCCACGCTGGTCGGCCGGGATCGCTTGAGGACAGATTGGTGTACCTGAAAGAGTCAATGCGAAATTTTCAAATTTGCAAAACATTGCGAAATTTAAAAAATCTGAAAAGATACCGATTCGAGAGGACGTAATCATGGAACAAAGAGTGTTCAGAGTCGGCGAGAACGACCTTCGTCTTCAGATTGTAGCGAGTAATAAACCGGCCGACTGAAGAGATGGTTCCACCTGAATACGACTCGCGTGGTTCGTGGTTCTCGCGTGGTTCGACTTAATCAACTCTCTATAAAACATACCAGTTCCGGCGGAATGAATGAAGTAGTCGGGCAGGGGCAGGCGATTAGCTCTCATGTATTCATGAATTTCGTGGAACACGTTCGATGACTCCATTGGGAAGTTTCCGCCTGAAAAATTGTTTTTCGAAGTAAATGTGATGAATTTTGATACTCACTTTCATGGTACTCTTCTCCTCGATCAGCATTTCCGAATTGATTTACAAAGAATCCTCCATTATCGTTAGCCATCTTCTCTGCCCAGTAGTTCCGTTCGCTTGCGTCTACCTTCAAAAAATCAAGCTCTGAAGGTTTGCGCACATGAAATAGTGTTTCACAGGCTTCCCCGAATACTGGAAGCATTATCACATGATATCACACGCAAGCTTAGTTCGATATAAAGGATTGACAAGTCACCTTCAAAATCGTTCCTCCAAATCGGGTGATCTGGTGCTCCTTCTCATCTTCGATGTCTTTGGATACCTAAAAGGTGTTCTGCAGTTAGTGATCCACTTGTAAGAGAGCAGAGAGAAGAAGTTTTACGTGCAATCTTCTCATTATTTCACGCAAAATCTCAACACTTACAGATTGTGTCAAATGAGGAGACGGTTACTCCTGTAGTTCATGTATTTTAACTACTCACCACCGCCACGAATGGGACTCCGATGAGGCGAGCAAAGTAGGCTTCCGCACTCCCGGTGTTTCCGGACGTCGAATCATATAGGGTAGTATTGGATCGAATCTGCAAGCGCCACAGTTTTGGTTCAAGTTTTCTTCATTCCTATGAAGAATAAGAAGAGAATTGTTTACCTTGTTCTCCGTTACTGCCCAAAGGATCAGGGACCATACAAATCTGTGCTTGAGACTTCCAGAAGCCGTGGAAGTCTCGTTCTTGATGTGTAGATCCAACATTGGGAAACCTGTCGCCTAAACAAAAGATATTTGACTGATTTTTTTAAACGAAGGATTTGAAAAACAAAAAAATCGCAACAAAAAGAAACCATGTGTATGGTGGTGATCTCGGTATGATTCATGCGGTGTCTTTCTTCCCATAGCTTTCCGATTGCTGCCTCCTTCCATGCTTTCTCTTCTGAAGTTAGCTTGTTGAAGAGAACGGCAACGGACATCTACTTTACCTTGAGTGATAACAGACTGGAAGATATTGTTTGGATGAGAACATGATCCAAGATGAAAGGAGAAGAGTGTGAAGAAAAGGATCGTGGAGCCCATCCTCGTGTGATGTTGAAGTGTAGGGAACGGGCCATTTTATACACCCTTTCAAACGCCAAGATGACGACAGGAACTGATCTCCTGGACCTAATGCGATGCTGCAGGGGGGAGTGATGTTTGCTCATTACATCAGGAAGGAAGCGAGGGAACTGAGGAGGACTACCTCCTCTCTTCATTCCGTGTGTAATTTTGCAGCTCTGGGTTGAGAGTGAGT
This sequence comes from Pristionchus arcanus, assembly GCA_900490705.1. NCBI lineage: Eukaryota > Metazoa > Nematoda > Chromadorea > Rhabditida > Neodiplogasteridae > Pristionchus > Pristionchus arcanus. The sequence continues at coordinate 431,252 of LS487482.1, forward strand.
GTTGAATGGAGAGGGTTGCTCCTCCCACCAAGGAAGAATCGTTGAGGGAGAGCTGCAGATGTAAAGATCGCCTCTAGAGTTTGAAATACGGGTAATCGTCTCTTCATTTCACACACTCTCTCGCCTCTCTGACCGGTGAGAGAGCACGTGAAATGAAGAGACGGTGACCCGTATTGCGCACTCTACTAGAGATGCAAAGATCGCCTCTCCATTCCGTGTGCTATCTTGCAGGTCAGAGTTGTCAGCATACGTGGGGAGGAAACTCTAGAGAACAGGGGGAGGCTTCGCAAGTCTCTTCTCTGGGCTGACTCTCTAGATGTCAGAGAGACGAGAGTTAGTGCGGGAGGCAGTTGGAGAGAGGAATGAACATGATCTTCCCTTCGTTCTATGCTCATTTCACGTCTCTTTTGCGTGCACTCTAGCAGAATTCCAAGACATACCCTGAGGCACTAATCTTCGATGCATTACTATATCGATGAGGGAATGAACAGCCAAAGATCTTGTCCATTCTTTAAATATTTCATTGGCAGAACTTTCTGGGACTTTCTGTACAATTATACAAGAAGAAACTGAAATATTAATACACAAGTCCTCAAGATTGTTCAAATATCAAATTTCGGGCTTTTCGAGTATAGCGTGCACACTCATCATCAATCGCTAATGCGATTTCAGAAGTGATGAAACCCATTAGCATCTGAGTCACTAATCGAGAATACTTGAAGTTCCTGCACAACTTCGACACAGAAGTGAAGACTGATGGTGCACTTGCTCATTTCTGTTCCTTGAACATGATCTTGTGATCTTTCTTCTGCCGAGTTCAGTGACAACTGACGAACAAGAAAAGAGATCCTGCAAGAGAAAGGTTGGAGGAATTCTCTGTCCATTGCTCCCGTTATCTCAATGGGTCGAGAATACAGCTTCTCTTGGGTTTCGTCACAGTTCACTAAAACAAGTGATTATTTTCTCAAGAGAACGTGAAATCCTCCGTTCATTGCCCAAGCACGTGTACTCTTGGAGAGTTCTGAAGCATTCGTTGAGGAAGTCATCATTGAAGCGTAATTACTTTTTACTGATGGAATAACGAGATGATGTAAAAAAAAGAAGAAGAAAAACACATGATTCTTGACAATAAGCTTCCATTCAAGAAGTCGTTTGAGTACGTTCTTGTAAGATTCGTAACCATGATTGCATCAGTCACGTTCAAGCTTGAACAAATCTGCAGATTAGGGTTTCCGCATTAAAGTGAAGCACAAACGATCGCTAATGCGGATTCACAGAAGAACTAACAATAAGTCATTAATCGGAAATAGTGCATGTTCATCGAACCAGCACCGATGAGCATAATTTGCAAGGATTATATTTTATTATTCATTGCGTTTGTGTTCATCCTTTATGTGCAAAGAACAACTGAGAGGCAAGACTTGATAGTAGGCTGGAAATGTCGAAACCATGGATCTGGAATAAGCAATAATCTGGAATAAGGATCTGGAATAAGCATCTTCGCATTTCCTTCTTTCCATGATTTTCTTCACTTCCGTGTTCTGTTCAACGATGTGATTCGAAGTAACACCATTAGTGCGCAGATTGAATAGATTGAATATCGAAAATCAGGATCTACCCTTTTGGCACAAATGGACACACATTACTAAAACAACGTTGCAGAATAAGTTTGCAGCTTTGATCTACATCTCACCACTATCTTCAAGTTTGAGCACATCATCATTTATAGCACAGAAGTGTATAGCTTCATCAAGATTCTGTAATGTGCTGATGAGATTCTATTAGGTTGAGAGCTTACAATTTATGTGCAAAATTAATGCAGGAAATGATTCGAGAAGGGAAAATGCGCATTAACCAAACTTGTACGACTTAGGTACAGAATAGAAAGAATTAAAGGAGCTAAAAATGGTTCGAATAGGAATTATCTCTTTTTTCATGCAACCATTTCTAAATTCGGCTCGGTATTCAGAGATGTATGGTTATTTTCGGCAGAATCGGAGCCAAAGATCTCGGTGCAATGCTCATTACCGAAGACTTTTCTGCAAGATGTTGTGTGAAGTTTTGAGATTACTTATTTTTGACTTGCGATCTTAGTTCGTTAGTCTTCATTCCTCATTGCTCTGTCCGTCAAGAGACCAACCAACGAGAAGAGGCGAGTTCTGTGTTTGGCAACGCAATTCGTTAGCATGAATTGCGCGTAACGAGGTTCATTCAATCACAAACACACGAGCTTTTCGATCACGCAGTCCAGAGAGTGTTTGAAGAAGATACGTAGCACTTATTTGGCACATCTCGCTGGTTCGCGACTTTGGCTTCGGATCGAGAAGGTCGAGAAGGATCGAGATAGAGAAGAATGGCTGACTTTGACTTCACAAAGGACTACCGCTACGCGGCCATCATTCTGTTTCCGGTATTTAATATTACGAGCTAAAAAAAGGAATAATATGTCTACAGATAGCCCTATTCGGCTTAATTTCCAACCTGACTGTAGTCGCCTTTCTCCGAGTCGTTCCATCACTGAACAATCCGTTCGGAAGCTTGACACTCTCCCAGGTACTTTGTTAAAATATTAGTGAAATCTATAAATAACAACGTTTGTAGGCAATTGGAGACTGCGGGCACCAATTCTTCTTCGCCTTCTACTATGCGCCCTGCCTCTTTGTGTGAATCATACTCAACTTAGCACAAATAAATACAATAAAATCCAGGCGCGACACCGGATTCTACTCGTGGTCACCCCACATCGGATTCGTGATCATGATTTTCTATGAGGTTTAGGAAATTTCGAATTCCATTGATAATCAGCTTACTTCAGATCAATTTGCTCTCGCACGTTTTCATTTCGGCCAATCGTTTCTTTGCCGTATTCACGCCTTTTACGTACAATAAGATATTCAGGTTTTCTAAAATTAAGAAATTAATAACATTTAAAAAATATTTTAGCACAAGAAACACTCGCATCCTCATCTGCATTTACTGGATATTCGCAGTTGTGTCAACCGTCTATAAATTTCAAACAGGTGATAATATTTTCATTTGTGTTGCTCATTTTATATAATTATCAGGTAATTGCTCATTCTACCTTCCTCAAGGGCTATGGATTTTCACCTATGGCGACTCGGAATTCTGTCAGAACGTTAGACTGTTAGTTTTCCTCCTACTTTGATAAATATTGGATTTTTTGAGGTTCGACTTCATCAAATTCATCATTTACGTAGTCATTATTGGAATCCTCGACGTTGTTACTATCATGAAAATAAATTACCTGAGAGTCCGACAAGTAGGATTGCTTGTTTGGTCAAAAGATGGTCAGTGAAAAAAATCTTCAGGTTCATGGATCACAATCTACTGTCACTTCAGTTCGAAGCTCTCAGACTATAGTCCCTCCGGTGCGCAGGAATCGACAAATGAATTTGGTTTATCAGGTCAATTTCATTTTTTTTCTCACTTGCAAGGCCATTCTTCGTCTAAAGATGATGAATTATTAAACCATTTGCCCTTGTTTACTTAACTTATTAGTCACTTTAGGCGGTGTTTCAAGGAGCGGGAATCTTCCTGGAACTAATTACCTACTACATTCTGCAAGGAATCGCGAGGAATAAATGGGAGCTGTTCTTGATGACATCAGTTGTTTGGTGCACTGCGCACGCGATGGATGGGTAAGTTATTACATTAATTTCGAAAAGAATTTTTTCTGTCATCTTTAAATTTGGCACAGCAACTTGTACAAAGAAAAGAGTTGAGAGGGCCTCGGCGTTGTGCCATCGAGCATGTACTTTCAAATGATAAGCCATGGAAGGGTGCTATCATTTATTTGGACTTCCCGATTAGAAATTTTTGCCGTAAGAGTAGTATTAGTATCCTTTAGACAGTACGTTTTTCCCTGATTCGTATGTCCGTCTTTTTAGGTCAAAAATTCAAGCTACGTTTTCGGTACAGTTTTTTTCGGTACAGTTTGTACCCGATTTTTAGGTCCATCTTTTTTAGGTCAAAATTTCAAACTACGTTTTCGGTACAGCTTTTTTCGGTACATTTTGTACCCGATTTTTGCATCCATCTTTTCTAGGTCAATAATTCATGCTACGTTTTCGGTACAGCTTTTTTCGGTACAATTTTCCAAACTAGCCGGCATTTTGCAGGTCCATATTCTAAGCTTATTTTCAGGGGCATTATTTTCGGGTCCCTTTGTAAAGCGGGCCTTTTTTACCATGATTTTTGATTGACAGGCGTGAGTCACCATTACATTTGACAAATAGACCTTTTTGATTGATAGGTATGAGTCATCGTTACCGTATACTTTCCGATTTTTAAATTTCATGACAACATTAAGGCATTGCATAATGATTTTATGTATGACTTTTTAAAATTTCATTCCTTTTCTTTTTCCGGCCTTTTGATTGCAAACTTTTCTGCTGTATGAACTCATAATTCATAATTTTATTTTAAAAAAAAACTTTTCTGCGGCTATCTACTGATTTACAAATGAGGTATTCTCCAATTCTATTTCAATTTAACCACTTTCACTTTCTTATCTCACGGTCCCATCTCTTCCCGTTCTCTTCAACTCAAAGAACGATCAAGAGTGACTCATAGGTTTTTTTCTCTATTTATTATCAACTTTTATTATTTTTTCGTCAGTCATGATTTTTTACCTCTTGCTGGCAGGTTGTCTTGCCTATGCTAGTGAAGAATGGATCAACAAGGAAGAATCTTTCATATTTGACCAGAATACCCTTTTCCATCTAAACAAGGAAAATCAAGTCAGACTTTTGGAAAATATTCAAGGATACCTTTTCGATAATGTTACCAAAGTAATCTTTTACAAGCATGGTGGCATTGTTTATTCTTCATACAACAATTTGCCTGTAAAGTTTAGCTCGTCTACATTTTACCAAATTTTCGCTTTCATCTCTACTACTGTAAATATCGTTCTGTTTGCCTATTGTTTCATCCTGTACAGAAACCGTAGGTTAATGCGCGCCAGTAGCGTTTTTCAAACACTATAAATTACTTCCTAAATTCATTTGTTGAGCGTTCATTCATCATGAGTGGTTGGACTACGCCTTCCTTCTCGTTTCCCACTTTTACCGCCATGTACAAGACCTTTAATCCGGACGAAATTTCCGGCCTTGCCCATCTCATCGAGCTCATCGTTTTTCTTCGTCAAGGACCAATGTCAACAAGATGTCTCGTGGATCTGATTCAAGATATTAACGAAGGAATTCAGCATACGGACATTACTACATTTATTCAAAATAATTGTCCCAACTTGTCATTTGTCATTGTCAACGGAATAGTTAAATGCAAGTAAAGGAATCGATAAACAGTCATTCAAATGAATTCTGTTGAAATTAATTTGCTGCTTGCCAATGTTCCAAATTTTCTTGGCGTTTTTCCTTCCGATTGTCTACCTACGATAAATGATGAACTGCAAACTTTTGGTCTAATTGTCAATACCGATTCGTCGGACAAGCAAGGAACTCACTGGCTAGCAATTGTCGTCAAGAATAGAATTTGTCATTATTTTGATTCATTCGGCGGTCTACCCAAAGTCAAAAATATTCTTACATTTTGCCAGCAATTTGATAGTTGCCATTTTAATCGTAAAAAACACCAGAATATTCAAGAAATTACCTGCGGCGCATATTGCATATTTGTCATTAATGAAATGCTTGTCAGCAACAAAACTTTTCGTTCAGTAGTTTCCACGTTTCACCGTATAAAAAGAGACGATGTATTCGTAAGAAAATATCTTTCCCGCAATTTTTGCTTTCATTTACCATCTCTGCAATCGTACTGAGCGGTTGTATCATGTCTATTCTCTGTAGATACTGTAATACTCACGTCGAGGATCTGGCCAGCCATTTGATTGAAAAACATCCCAAGCTATATTGTTCCGACTGCAATCGCGTCTTTTGTACTCCATTTTCCCGCAATCGCCATCAAAAAACCCACGCTGTTCCCGCCGTCCTTCCTACAGCTGACCAGCAAGCAACGAATCGTCTAATCTGCCGTCTGCAAATCTACAAAAGCCAAGCCGACGGGACCATTTCAGTCAAAGTCAATTCGTAATGAATAGTCGCGTCGTCCGTAATTCGGAATTTCTACAAAAAGTTCTTCATCATACCCGCCAGGCTATTAAAGTAGCAAACAAATCGGAAATTGGCTGTCTTGTCGAACTTTTATTTAATATTCATAAGATTGCATTTAATCGTTCCGAACGTAACGTCATTTTCAAATATCTGCCCATTATTCGTTATATTGGCAAGTGTAGGGACGTTGAAAAGGCCCGTGACCTACTGCTAGCGTTTGCCCATCATTTTATTCGCATAATTGTCCAAGTTGTATTGTTTTCAAAATGAAGTATACCAGCCGAGTACAGCCTTTTGTCGCTGTTACGCAAAAAGAAGCAAATGCAATTGAAATGGAGAAAAGGCTGGATGCGATTATTCAACGCAAGGATCTAGACCCTCATCTAAAAATGAGATTGTATCAAGATAGGCTGGCTCGTCTGGTCAATTTTAGAAAAGAAAATGAAATTAAAGATGAACGATCCGAACCTCTGGTTGAAGAACCTCCGCCACTCTTAGACTTTTACTCACCAGCCCGACAGCCATAAATTGATGATTTTAAAGTTATTCAAAATTATAATTATGATCAAATGAACGATTTGCTTCCAAAAGAGCCTCTTGTTAAAACCACGCCAGCTAGAGCGCCTCGGCCCACACTCACACCATCTCTCACCTGGGACGACGACAACGAGGCATTGGGATTCTCTCCCAATCCAAATGCAAAGAGTGTAGTTAAAAAAGCAACTGCCAAGGTGACCAAGCAAGATCGAGAACTGAGAAATTTGCAAGTTCCCACCTACATGCAGCCTACGCAAGCAACGAGAAGAGGTCAAAAGGGATCAGGATCGTCTGCAAACAGGCTTTATGTCAGGGCCTGGATTTAAATTGTATTTATGCCAGATAAAGTTTATTTCAATAATTTTTCGTCATGTTGAACAGACTATACTATAATCTAAAAGAACCGACAGTCTTTTCGTCCGCTGGACCATTGCAAAAGGCTAGCAAGCAACCAGCCAAAAAAGTTCAGCAGTTTCTAGAAAGTCAGCCAGTATATTCGCGGCATAAGCAAGTTCGCTACAAGTTTCCGCGTCGACAGACTAGCGGTGATTTTATATTTTCCCATGTCCAGGCAGACTTGATCGATCTAAGCGCGTTTTCTCGTCAGAACAAGGGCCATCGTTTCTGTCTTAGCATGATTGATTGTCATTCACGTTTTGCGTTCACGATTCCGCTTCATCGAAAAACGGGTCAACTGGTGGCCCGGGCCTTGGAAGATACGTTTGAACGACTGAAAATGTTTCCAACGTTTCTAGTGACAGATCGTGGCAAGGAATTTGTCAATTCTTCAGTAAAGGATTATTTGTCATCTCGAAATATCACGCTAATTCATCCAAATTCTGACATTAAATGCGCCATGGTGGAACGGTTCAATCGAACATGGGAGACACGTCTGTTCAAGTATCTAACCGCCAATGGTACCAAAAAATGGATAGACGTTGCTGCCAAATTGACCACGGCAATCAATAATTCGTACCATCGAATGATCAAGTGTACACCACAGCAAGTACTTGATGGAGAGAAAAAGCCAGCAGAAATTTCGTCAATGCCGTCAAAGAAGCCAAAGTACAAAATTGGTGAAATTGTCAGAATGAGTCATCAGAACAAGGCGTTTCGACGGGGATACGAATCGGGATGGACAGATGAAGTTTTTCACATTGTTCAGGCGCTCGCCGGCTCTCCGCCCACCTATCGCCTTGTGGACAAACTTGGAGAAGAAATTTCCGGAATCGTGTATGAGCAAGAAATTGTTCACGCTGTATAAAAAAATCAATGATTAATACGGAAAAAAAAGCAACCCTAGGGAAGTTCCCTAAGGGCCTTTCGAAGCGAAAGCGAGAAGAAAAGGCCCGAAGCCCTAGACCCTAGGGGAAATTCCTAGGGACCTTTTAAAGGCCCTAGCCCTTGGAAATCTTTTGATTACCGGGGGAACCTTTGGTTCCTAGGTCCCTAGCTTCGCTTCGCTTCGCTTCGGGTCCTCTCGCTTCGCTTCGAGACCCTTCTCCATAGGTCCTTCTTTGTTTGTTTTTGTATGTATTTCAAACTGCAACTTGATAAATATATTTATTACATTAGCGCATCAACATGGGGTACACGATTATCATCGATGGTGAGAAGAGAATCATATTCGCAATGAAGGATACAATACAAGCCAGAATCAGGAACAGCTTTGTTGAATTTAATATTAAAACTGGTGGTTCCGAGTTTAATCAGATCAAAAGTTTCCGAATCGAGACTTGGCGAGATTTCAAAGACAAAGAAGGCGCTGCCATTCTTGTACATTTCCCTGGTAATTCCATTGTTTCCGACCGATCTGCCCATTCCCGTACCTTCCAGCATATTGAGATAGGCAGGCATGTAGCGATTCTTTTCAAAGTCGAGATTCAGTGGTCGGGCAGGGATGGTTCTTCCGCCGCATTCAATAAATGCATCCTTTACATCAAAATGTCTAAAGTTGAACGGGGTCTTGATGTGAGAACCGAGATACGACTGCGCATCTACCATACACATTACAATACGTTTAGCTTTAATTTTGTGCTTGCCCTCAAACAACAAACACCAATGTTCGTTCAAACACCAAAATTCGCTCGACTCTATCACTCTGAAAGATTTGGAGCGAGATTTTGAACCATGGCTACATTTAGAAACATGCAAATAATAAAAATACTTACCCGTCCATAGCATGCGCCGTACACCACGTGACCGAAGTGAGCAGAAACACCTCCCATTTGTTCCTTGCGTGAGGTGAGAGAACAAAGTAGGTAATGAGTTCAAGGAAGATCAGAGATCCTTGGAAAAAGGCCTGATGATACAAACTAGTATTATTTTGAGTCACATCACAGCATTTGAATTACACTTTTGTTTTCGCAAGCATCAAGGATACAAATATCCGATTTTCGATTGCCTATATTTCCTGCCAACCAAATGCTACTACATTTTTACCTGATAAACGAGATTCATCTGTAGATTTCGCCGAACTGTAGAGGCCTTGTGAGGCGCAGGCTTTGTGGCAGCAAGTGATGAAACTGTGGAGCCGATCATCTGAAAAATTTCAAAAATTTAGTTCAAGCAAAATTTATTAGCTTTCTCTAGTTTTTTCTTGAATGACCTTGTGTGAAAAGTAGAAGACATACATTACTTGCTTTCAAGAAGCTGATTTTCACAATGGTTACGATGTCAAGTGCACCAATTATGACCACGTATGTGATGAACTTGAAAAAGTCGAACCTGAAAATTTGAGAAAATATTTGAATATTAATTAATTATAACGTACGTTCGCACATTCTGACAAAATTCCGTGTCGCTATAAGCAAACATCCAAACACCTTGCGGAAGGTAAAAGGAGCAATCACCTAAAAAAATTCTGTCATCACTAATTATATTTACCAAAACAACCTACCCGATTTGAACTTGTAAATGAGTGAAACAACAGAGAATAGCCAAAAACCACCAATCATTATGCGCGTATTGTGGACGCTAAAATTTTATTTCATTGGTCTTTAAAAAAAATATTTATTGCGCATCTCAATCTATACCTGAACAATTGCGCGTAAGTCAACGGTGTAAACACAGCAAAGAAGCGATTGGCAGAGATGAAGACATGGGAAATTAAGCAAATCTGAAGCAAAAATACATATTTTTTGTCGACATATTCACTTCAACCTCATAAAATATCATTATAACGAATCCAGCATCGGATGACCATGAATACAACACATTGGAGTTCCTGGAAATGAAAATTAATCCAGAGGAGTTCTACGAAAAAAATTACAAGAAGAGGCAGGGCGCATAGTAAAACACGAAGATGAATTGGTGGCCGCAGTCCGCAACGGCCTGAGAGAGCGGAATTCAATAAAAACAAATGTGGAAATATTGTACTTCTACTTCTTTGGATTCTCACAAGCTCTGTCGTTCATTGAAAAGAGTTGAAAATAGTTCGAACTTTTTCGTATACCTGGGAAATCGTCAAGCTGCCAAATGGGTTGTTCAGTGACGGAATCAATCGAAGAAAGACCACAACTGTCAGATTGGACAGCAAGCCGAATATTGAAAGCTTTAAATCATTGATTATGATACTTTTCAGTACTAATTTTGTACCGGGAAGAGGATAATCCCAGTGTATTGATAGCCGTGTGAGAAGTCGAAATCGGCCATTTTCTGAAAATGTCGTGAAATACAGTGTGACATCCTCTAGATAAGAGCAAATAAGAGCAAAAAGAGAGCGGAAAGCAATGAACGCGATTTGGTGGTACAATATATTCGAACGGTCTGAATTGCTTGACGCAAAATGGATTAAAACATCAAAATTCGTTCAAAAAAATATCTATAGTTATCTCGAAATAAACTTGATGCATCAATGCGAATTATAGGAAAACACGCCAGACCGTCATTAGTGAGCGTGGGGATGAGAAATGCATTAGTGATAATGTCAGTACAGTACTAATCGTAATCGAAATACTAGATTCTAATCAATACACTGCGGTGATATTTCGCATTAGGTTTTACAACCGTGGAGCGCTATGATATACACAGCTGGATATATCTGAATGTTGTACCCGCTCCGGTAGCGGCAATACACATCCAACGCAGCACAAATCTGCGATACAATAATTCCCGCTTTCACAGATCTCGTGGCTGGTCGTTCAAAATATTTTCAGATAACCGAATGTTGTTTGCATGACTGGAAAATGTGCATGAGTATGATTTTGTGCATGCGATATTTGAAAACTTGAAAAGTAAAAATTTGATACACCACGAGCGTTACATGAAAAGGATTTTTCGAATAACAAAAAATTATGTGATCCTTGTGTGCAATAATTTCCTCCTTTTGCTGAATACACGTTTAATTTCATGCTTATTATGAGTAACAAAACTCGTACCATCATTCCGACTACTGTAAACCTACCGAAGCGTGATGGACGCTCTGAATTTATCAGTAGCGTTCTCCAAATCGTAATAAATGATTAGAGTGAGTCAATTAGTAGCATGAAGGGCAATTGGACATGTCTAGACGAATAGCGTTACGAAAATATTCTCAGGCGATCTTCTTTCAGAGACTAGCGATTGTAAATAATAAGATGAACCACGCAATTTTGCTTGTATCGTAATTTCATTCTCATTGCCAGAATGACTAAACAAATATCGTACCGTCATTCAAACTAAATACCATAAACCTATCGTAGCGTGATATGTATGTTATCAGTATTTATCAATGGGGAAATCACAAATTATAAGGTGAGTCAATAAATATCACGAAGAACAACAGGCGATTCTTAAACGAACAGCGTTATGAAAATATCATCAGGTGCTCCATCGACATAGTAAGATCTTCTTAGCATAGCGTAGAAATTATATTAGAAAAAATAACGAAGAATCGGTGTTCATTTACAGGACTCTTACCATCATTCCGACTACAGGAAAGCTACCGGAGCGTGTACTCAGAATTCATGAATAGGGAATCACAAATCATTGAGCGTCGCATGAGTAAAAGAAATAGCATGGAGTACAACAAGAGATGCATTGAAGAATAATATTTCAAAAAATATTATGAGCTACTCCATCGACATAGTAAGATCTTCTTAGCATAGCGTCGAAATTCGCGATTACACACGATCACGATGAACCTGTTAATCATATTCTTTGAAGGATATACACATAATTAGGATCGTTGTTCGAAAGTGCGTAGTGCATTGTAGGGATAGCTTGGTAAAAAATTGCTCCCCTCTCGCCTCTATGACCGGTAAGCGGGTGAAATGAAGAGACCATTTCTTGCTAAAGTCTAGTAATGTGTACTTACGAGTAGTATTAGTATCCTTTAGACAGTACGTTTTTCCCTGATTCGTATGTCCGTCTTTTTTAGGTCAAAATTTCAAGCTACGTTTTCGGTACAGCTTTTTTCGGTACATTTTGTACCCGATTTTTGCATCCATCTTTTCTAGGTCAAAATTTCAAGCTACGTTTTCGGTACATCTTTTTCCGGTCCCTTTTTAAAGCGGGCCTTTTTTACCATGATTTTTGATTGACAGGCGTGAGTCACCATTACATTTGACAAATAGACCTTTTTGATTGATAGGTATGAGTCATCGTTACCGTATACTTTCCGATTTTTTATTTTCATGGCAATATTTATGCATTGCATAATGACTTTTTTGAATTACTTTTAAAAAATTTAATTTCATTCGGCTTTTTGATTGCAAACTTTTCTGCTTTAAAATAATCATAATTCATAATTAATCGATTTTTTAGCAAGAAATGGTCTCTTCATTTCACCCGCTTACCGGTCATAGAGGCGAGAGGGGAGCAATTTTTTACCAAGCTATCCCTACAATTCACTACGCCCTTTCGAACAACGATCCTAATTATGTGTATATCCTTCAAAGAATATGATTAACAGGTTCATCGTGATCGTGTGCAATCGTGAATTTCGACGCTATGCTAAGAAGATCTTACTATGTCGATGGAATAGCTGGTAATATTTTTGTAATGACCTTCTTCTATGCATCTCTTGTTGTACTCCATGCTATTTCTTTTACTCATACTACGCTAAATGATTTTTGGTTCCCTAGTGATAAATTCTGAGTACGCTCCTGTAGAAATCTTGTAGTCGATGCTAAGAGAGCTCTAAATGATTAGCAGGTTCATCGTTGTTATTCATAGAATTTCAACGCTACGCTATGAAGATCTTACTATGTCGATGGAGCACCTGATGATATTTTCGTAACGCTGTTCGTTTAAGAATTGCCAGTTGTTCTTCGTGATATTTATTGGCTCACCTTATGATTTGTGGTTTCCTACTGATAAATACTGATAACATACATATCACGCTACGATAGGTTTATGGTATTTAGTTTGAATGATGGTACGAATTTTGTTTATTCATTCTGGCCAAATGAGAATGAAATTATTAGCAAAATTGCGTTGTTCATCTTATTATTTACAATCGTTAGTCTCTGAAAGAAGATCGCCTGAGAATATTTTCGTAAAACTGTTCGTCTAGACATCTCGAATTGAACTTCACGCCACTTATTGACTCATACTATTTTTCGATATATAATCCGCACTGATAAATTCTGAGTATCCATCACGCTCCGGTAGGTTTCCTATAGTCGGAAAGATCGGACGAGATTTGTTTACTCATAATGAGAAAGAAATTAAATGCGTATTCAGCAAAAATAAATTGTGGTACGCTAGGATCACATAATTTTATGTTATTCGAAAAATCCTTTTCATGTAAAGCGCGAGGTGTATCACATTTGTACTGTTCAAGTTTTCAAATATCGCATGCACAAAACCATGCTCATGCATATTTTCCAGTCATGCAAACAACATGCGGTTATCTGCAAATATTTTGAACGACTAACCACGAGATCTGTGAAAGCGGGAATTATTGTAGCGCGGATATTTGCTGCGCTGGATGTGTATTGTCGCTACCGGAGCGGGTACAACATTCGGATATATCTAGCTGTGTATATCATAGCGCTCCACCGTTGTAGAACCTAATGCGAAATATCACCGCAGTATATTCATTAGAATCTGGCATTTCGCTTACGAATGGTACTGTACTGTCATTACCACTAATGCATTTCTCATCCCACGCTCACTAGTGAACGTCTGTCGTGTTTTCCTATAATTCACTTTGATGCATCAACTTTATTTCGAGATAACTTTAGCATTTTTTGAACGAATTTCGCTCGAATTTTGATGCTTCAATCTAGTTTGCGTCGAAGGTCAATTTGCACTGTTCAAATATATTGTAGCACCAAATCGCGTTCATTGCTTTGCGCTCTTTTATTGCTCTTTTTCTTGCGATACCACAATCTGTATTTTATGAAATTTTCAGAGAATGGCCGATTTCGATTTCTCACATGGCTATCAATACACTGGGATTATCCTCTTTCCGGTGTAAATCATAATCTTGAAAAATAGTATAATCAGCGATTCTCAGCTGTCCATATTCGGCTTGCTGTCCAATCTGACAGTCGTTGTCTTTCTTCGATTGATTCCGTCACTGAACAACCCATTTGGCAGCTTGACGATTTCACAGGTATGTAAACATGCACTTGTTATTATGTCAACTGAGTGTTCTCGATTATCGAGCAGTTAAAACCCGCTGTTTAAGGCCGTTGCAGACTGCGGTCACCAATTCATCTTCGTCTTCTATTACGCTCCCTGCCTCTTCTTGTAAGTACCTTTTAGTTGCTATTTACGTTTTGTCTGTTGCAGAAACTCCAATGTGATGTATTCATGGTCATCCGACGCCGGATTCGTTATAATGATATTTTATGAGGTTGAAGTGAATATTTCGACAGAAAACATGTTTTTTTTTGCTTCAGATTTGCTTAATTTCCCATGTCTTCATCTCTGCAAATCGATTCTTTGCCGTGTTTACACCGCTGACATACGCACAATTGTTCAGGTATAGATAACTATTATGAAAGTAAACAAAGAATAAAATCATTTTAGCGTCCAGAATACCCGTATTATGATCGGCGGATTTTGGCTATTCTCTATTGTCTCACTCATTTACAAGTTCAAATCGGGTAGGTTGTTTTGGTAAATAAAAATAGTGATGTAAAAATATTTAGGTGATTGCTCCTTTTACCTTCCGCAAGGAGTCTGGATGTTTGCTTATAGCGGCACGGAATTTTGTCAGAACGTCAGAACGTAAGTTATAATAAATTAATAATTTAAATTATTAATAATTTAAAAATATATTTCCTATTATTCAGGTTCGACTTTTTCAAGTTCATCACATACGTAGTCATCATTGGTGCACTTGATATCGTGACCATTGTGAAAATCAGCTTCTTGAAAGCCAATAATGTATGTATTCTACCTTGCAAGGTCATTAACAGAGACTATCTGAGAGAATTTAGTTAGGCTCCACAGGGGCCGTACAAACTTTTTTGACGATTTTCTGAAAAAATGGCCCCAGGGGTACTTTTTCACGTAGAGTTCGAAAATCGACCTTAGAAAGCCGTATCTCCGACCCCCGGTACCCTATGGATCCTGGTACCGAGCCAGGCTGTATTAGCAACTTTGCGAATGGGGCTTCAAACCTATCCATATGATAGCGCATTTTGTAGATCTCGTCGAGACAAATATTTTCTGTGAAGAAATTGAAAAAAAATAATTTCATTGAAGAGAGTTATGCTCTTCAAAATTTTTGAAACATCCGTCGTGAAAAATTTTTGCCCGCCTGGTACAAATTAAACTTTTTTATTGGATTCTCCATGTAATTTTACCCCGGACTAGGTTTTTTTCATCGGAAAATATTTGGGGTAAAGTTGGTTGGTATGCCGCTGAAAGGGCGCAACATCGCTTTTTTTGCTAAATTTCCAGAGATTCGACATTGAAGAACTTACGATTATTAAGTTACAGTTGCCAATAAGTTACAGTTTCTACTAAAAATGTCTAATAT